>CM033474.1:245996067-246596067 GCA_019447015.1 Hymenochirus boettgeri
GTTATATAGAATATCCATATAACGTGCCTTGGTTTTGTACCAGATGGTTAGGATGTAAGGATAGATTTATCATAAGAATAGTATGAGATACTATGAACTGTGCGTTACCAGATGGTTAGGATGTAAGGGATTAGATTTATCCATATATAGATATATAGATACCATATACTTGGTGGCTGGTTACAGATAGGTATTTGGATGTAAGGGATGAATTTATCATATATAGAATGATACCATATACTGTGTCGGTTTTTACCAAGATAGGTTTAGGATTGTAAGGGTAGATTTATCATATATAGATATATAGATACCATTAGTCCTGTGCTGGTTACAGATAGGTGGGATGTAAGGATAAAGATTATCATATATAGATACTATAGATACCATATACGTGCTGGTTACCAAGAGTTAGGTATGGGGATGTAAGGTAGTATTACGATTCTATCATATATATATATTAGATACCATATACTGTTGGTTTACCAGATAGGTAGGGGTGTAAAGGGTTAAGATTTATCATATATAGAATTCTACTAGACGTCGGACCGAATAGTGTGACTGGGTAGTTATAGATATATTAATATTTACGTGTACCAGATAGGTATGGATGTAAGGATAGATGTATAACATATAGATATATATTTGAGAATACCATAATATCGTGCTAGCGTTTACCAAGATAGGGTAGGATGTAAGGTAGTTTATCCAAATATAGCAATATTAGATACCATAGACCGTGGCTGGTTACCCGGATAGGGTAGGATGTAAGGGTAGATTTATCAATATAGATATAAGAACCATATACATGTTCGCTGGTACCAGAACAGGTAGGACTTGTTAAATGGTAAGATTTATCAATATAGATATACGAATACCAATAGACGTGCTGGTTTTACCAGATAGGTAGGATTGTAAGGATTGGATATTTATCAGCATATTAAAGATATAATAGATACCAATGAATCCCGTGCCTGTGTTACCAGATAGGTTAGGGATGTAAGGGTAGATTTTTCAGAATTATGATATATAGATACCATTAACGGTGCTGGGTTACCAGATAGGTTAGGATGTAAGGGTAGTATTTACTATCATATATAGATTGTAAGAATACCATATAACCCGTGACTTGTTTTTACCAGATAGGAAGGATGTAGATAGATTTTAATCTATATAGAAGTTATATAGATACCATAATACTCGTGGGGTTTTACCCGATAGGGTTAGGATGTAGGGTAGATATTTTTATCAATGATATTAGATACCAATACCGTTGCCGGTTACCAGATAGGTACGATGTGCGGTCATTATTTACATATCAATAGATTTAATAGATACCCATATACCGTGCTTGGTTACCAGATAGGTCCAGGATGTAAGGTTAGAATTATCATAATATAGATATAATAATACCTAACCGTGCTTGGTTTACCAGAATTAGGGTTAGGATGTAAGGGTAGTTTATCATATATAGGATATTATAGATACCAATACTACCGGGCTGGTTAACCGAATAGGTAGGATGTAAGGGTAGATTTTAATCCATATAGCTATAGTATTACCATAACGTTGCTGGTTACCGGATAGGTAGGGATGTAGGAGTAGATTTAATCATATACACCGCTTATATAGATACCATTAGACTCGGTGATGGTGGTTACCAGTAGGTAGGATGTAAGGGTTTAGATTTATCAATATAGATATAATATACCCATAGCTACGTGCTGGTTACCAGATAGGTAAGGATGTTAAAAGGGTAGCTTTTATCATATTCTAGATATATAGAATTACACATAGGGACCTGCTGGCACCGCTGTGGCTTAGGTAGTTATCAATAGCAAGATACAAGGCTGTAGGTCGAAGGTTAGGATAGATTTAGTCATTTATCATATATAGATATAATAGATACCTAGGACCGTTGCTGGTTACCAAGAAGATAGGGAAGGCTCTGTAAGGTAAGATTATTCATATATTAGCTATATGAGATCCATTATACTGTGCGGTTAGCGCAGATAGGTATTAGGATGTACGGATAAGATTTTAGTCCATATATCGATATTATAGAGTACCATATCCGGTGGGCTGGTTTAACCCGGATTAGGATAGATGATGTCAAGGGTAGATTTTTATCATATATAGAATATCATTTACAGGGCGTGCTGGTGTACCGGAAGGTAGGATTGTAAGGGTAGGATTTATCATATATAGATTATTATAGGAAAATACCATATTGACTTGCTGTTAGAGGCTAGGATAGGGTTATTATTTAAAGCCCAATACGTGTGGTCATAGGAGTGTAAGGGGTTAAAGTATATTTATCATATTATAGATATAGAGAATACCATATTAACCGGTGCTGGTTACCAGAGAAGGTCGGAATGTAAGGGTAGATTTTTACATATATTAGATATATGAGTATACCATAGGTCGTGCTGGTTTACCAGATAGGAAGGACGTTAAAGGAATAGATTTTTATCATATAATCGAATATAGAGATACCATATTAGCCTGTGCTGGTTACCAGATAGAGTGGATCGTAAGGGTAGATTTATCATATATTGAGATATAGAGTTACCAATACTGGGTTGCTGGTGGTACCAGATAGGTAGGATGTTAAGATAGATTTATATATATAGATAATATCAGATACATATACTGTGCTGGTTTACCAGATAGGTAGGATGTAAGGGTAGATTTATCATATCAGATATATAGAGTATCCATATCTGATGCTGCCGGTACAGATAGGTAGGAATGTAAGGGTAGATATTCTATTATAGATTGATAGAAACATATTTACTGGTGTCTGGGTTTTACCAGATAGGTAGTGCTGTAAGGATAAGATTTATCACATTATAGATATAGGAATACCATCCTTTACCTGCTGGGTTACCAGATAGGTAGGATGTAAGGGTAGGTCTCACACGATTATAGCATACGTTGGTTACATAGTACGTATATTTATAATGAATAAGACCCAAATACCTGTGGGCTTGGGTTACCAGTAGGTAGGATGTTAAGGGTAAGATTTATATCATATTAGATATATAGAGTACCATAGTAACGTGCTGGTTACAGATAGGTAGTATGTTAAGGAATAGATTTTTCATATTATAGAACACCATATACTGTGCTGGTCCGTTACCAGAGATGGTGGATTGTCAGGGTAGCCATTTATAGAGATCGCTTTATCCCATAACTGTGGTTACCAGATAATAGGTCGAGATGTCAGGGTAGAGATTTAGCATGATATAGATTTATTAGATATAATATGTGCTGGTTACCAGTGAGGGTAGGATGTAAGGGTAGATGTTATCATATCAATAGATATGTAGATACCCATATACTGTGCTGGTTACCAGATAGGTAGGATGTAAGGGTTTAAGATTTTCATATATAGATATATTAGATATCCTATACTGTGCTGGTTACCAGATAGGTAGGGAGGTATAAGGGTAGGTTACATATATAGATATAGAATACCATAGACCGTGCTGGTACCGGATAGGTAGGATGTAAGGGTGATATTCATATATAGATAGATAGAATACCAATACTGTGCTGGTTACCAAGATTAGGTAGGTTATGTAAGGGTAGATTTATTCAATATATTATAGATATACAAACTGTGATGGTTACCGGTAAGGTAGGATTGTAAGGGTAGATTTTACTATATATAGTAGATACCACAATAGGCGTGGGTTTACCGAGATGAGGTAAGGATGTAAGGATAGATTTATCATAAAGAATATAGATACATTATACTGTGCTGTGCGCATAGGGGTGAAGGGTAGATTATACTATGATTAAGGATCACCATTATAGTGCTGGTTACCGGATGGTAGAGAGGAAGGGTAGGTGATATCATATATAGATATATAGATACCATAGACTGGCTGGGTACCAGGGATAGGTAGGATTGAAGGGTAGATTTATCATTATAAGATATAGAGATACCATAGACTGGATGGTTACCGATGGAGTTAGGTGTCAATATATTAGTATGACCTATATTTGCGGTACGTGTGATGTAAGGGAGATATATATATGATATAGATATACCATAGGTACGTGTGCTGGTTACCGGGATAGGTAGGATGTAAGGATAGATTTATCATGATTATAATTATAGATACAACGACTGTGCTGGTTACCATATAGGTAGGAGGTAAAAGGGTAATTTAGAATT
The DNA here is from genome assembly GCA_019447015.1 of Hymenochirus boettgeri. Taxonomy (NCBI): domain Eukaryota; kingdom Metazoa; phylum Chordata; class Amphibia; order Anura; family Pipidae; genus Hymenochirus; species Hymenochirus boettgeri. The sequence goes on from CM033474.1 coordinate 246,000,254, forward strand.
TATCATATATAGATACCATATATTGAGGTACCGAGGTAGATAGGTAGGATGTTAAGGGTTAGATTTATCATATATAGATATAGATACCATACGTTGATGGGGTTACCAGATAGGTTTAGGATTGTAAGGGTAGATTTATCATATATAGATTAGTAGAACCATATACTGTGCTGAGTTACGGATAAGGGAGGATGGTAAGGGTAAATTATCATATATAGATATATAGATACCATATAGATCTGCTGGTTACCAGATAGGAGATGTAAAGGGTAGATTTTATCATATATAGTAATATAGACCATATACTGTGCTGGTTACCATTAGGTGGATGTAAGGGTTTAGATTTATCATATATAGATATAAGATACATAGACGTGCTGGTTACCAATAGGTGGGTGGGATTGTAGGTAGGGTTAGATTATGTACATATTATAGATACATAGACAGTGCTGGTACCGATAGGTAGGATGTAGTATTAGATGTTATCTTATATAGATACCAATTACTGTGCTGGCTTACCAGATAGGTAGGTTGTAAGATTAGATTTATCATATATAGATATATAGATTGACCCCATTTTACGTGCTGGTTACCATGGATAGGTAGGATGTAAGGTAAGATTTATCATATATAGATATATAGATACCATTAGACTGTGTGGTACCAGAATAGGTAGGTAAGAGGTAGTTATATCATATAAGATATATAGATACCATATACTGTGCTGGTTACCAATAGGTCGGATTGTAAGGGTAGATTATATATATATAGATATATAATACCATATACCGTGCTGGTTACACAGGAAGGTAGGATGCTTAAGGGTATGTAATATCATATTTAAGATACCTAGGACCGTGCTGTTACAGATAGGGTTAGGAGTTAAGGATAGATTATCCATATATAGATATAACATTACTGTGCTGTGTACCAGAAGGTAGGAGTAAGGTAGATTTATCATAATAGTATTATAGATTACCAATATACGTGCTGGTTTACCAGATAGGTAGGATTTAAGGGTGATGTATCATATATAGTATAAGATACCTATACGTGCTGCGTTTACCAGATAGGTAGGAGGTGTAAGGGTAGATTTATCATATATAGAGTATATAGATACAATACGAGGCTGGTTACCAGAATAGGTAGGATGTAAGGGTTAGATTATTTATAACCTATTAGATACCATATACTGTGATGGGTCCAGATAGGTAGGATTGTAAGGGTTAGAATTTATATGATATAGATATATAGATACCATATACTGTTGCTGGTTACAGATAGGTGGATGTAAGGTAGATTATCATATATAGAATATATAGATACATTACTGTGCTGGTACCAGATAGGTGGAGTAAGGGTAGATTTAACATATATAGATATATAGATCATACCATACTGTGCATGGTTACCCAGATAGGTGGATGTAAGGGTAGATTTATTCTATATACATATATAGATACCTAACTGTCTGGTTACAATATAGTGGGATGTAAGGATAGATTTATCAGTTATAGAGATATAGATACCATAACGTGCTGGTTACATATAGGTGGGATTTTGTAAGGTCCCCGAAATCTATATATATATAGATAACATATACTGTGCATGCGTTCCAAAGGTATGCGATGAAGTTAGTTTTCAATAAGGATATATCCTTAGGGGGGTTATTCCACGGTGACTATCACAGGGTGTTAATCATGCTAAATATATGCACCACAATGTGCTGGGATATGGGTACAGAATTTGGTACATTCACAGGTTCAAGATTATATATATAGGGGAGTGTATGGGAATTACATAACAAGGCTTGGGCCATGAGGTATTGAAGGGACAGATTTATCATCCAAGGGTGTGGTACGATAAGTAGGATGTCAAGATAGTTAGTATATAGTAAGAGCTAAGTTATGTGCGGTTCCATTAGATGGGACTAAGGGGATACTAGAATATAGACAAATAAGTTGGTTCTCCCAGAGGGCGGGAAAGAGTATAAGATTGTGGATTGGGATTTTAAGGACCTCAGATGATCTGGCAACTTGCCGAACCTCCATGTTGGAATGAGGTGTCACAACTTGACACGTCTAATTTGATCTTTATGGCCTCATTCAGAATTTGGATACAATGACGTTGGCTGTACCGTAGGTAGTGTAAAGGGAGCAGTTTATCCTCACATACGGATTTGGAGTACATGACGGTTACCAAGATAGGTGGTATTGTAAGGTGATTTATATAGGGACACAAGATGAATATGGTGCGGTCCCAGTAGGGAGGAAAATGCCGCTGAGAAGAATAGAGATGTATTATCAGAACGAATATGTGAGCCTTGGTTACCAGTATAGGTTATGGGATTGTATATATATAGTATTATACATAGACGTTGTGGGTTAATAGGTAGGGTGTGGGGTAGATATAAATATGATATAGAACGATAGACCGTGCTGTCAGGTTGAGTGTAAGGTTAGGACTAATGATATAGGCATAACTGTGCTGTAGATAGGTTAGATGAGTAATTATTATATAGATATATGAGTACCATATACTGTGCTGGTTACCAGATAGGTAGGATGTTAAGGATGATTTATAATATCTAGAGAATAGATTACTACCGTGCTGGTACCAGGATAGGTAGGATGTAAGGGTAGATTTATTCATATATAGATAAGATTCATTACGCTTCCAGACGTAGGAGTAGCCGACTATATCGAACCTACTGTGTGGTACCAGGATAAAGTAGGATGTACGGTGGTGAGATTTATCATAATAGATATATAGATACCATTATACTGTGCCTGGTTACCCAGGTGATAGATTCTTAAATATAGGATCTTAGGCTGGAAGTAGGGTAGGAGTAAGGTGATTATCATATATGAGATATAGATACCATAGACTGTGCTGGTTACCAAGATAGGGGGTGAGGAGTAAGGGTAGATTATCATATATAGATATATAGAGATACCATTATATGGTGCTGGTTACCAGATAGTGGGAGTGAAGGATAGATTTATCAATAATAGATAATAATATCATATACTCGGTGCTGGTTACCAGATGGAGGGATGTAAGGATAACGATTTATCATATATAGATATAGAGATACCATTACGTGATCGCAGTACCAGATAGGTAGGATGTAGAGGAAGTGGTAGATTATCATATATGGAGATATAAAATACACAATACGTGCTGGTTACCAGATCGGTGAGGGGATGTTGTAAGGTTAGATTTTATCATATTATGAGATATATAGATACCATATACTGTGCTGGTTACCGGAAATAGGTAGGATGGTAAGGGGTTCTTAGGATTTATCATATATAGATATACAAATTACCATATAATGTGCTGGTTACCAGATAGGTAGGATTGTAAGGGTAGATGTTATATATTAAGATATATAGATATCATATACTGTACTGAGTTACCAGATAGGTTAGGATGTAAGGGTTTGAGATTCTACTATAGATATATAGATACACATATACTGGTGGCTTACCAGATAGGTAGGAGTTAAGGGTAGTTTATCATATTATAGATAATAGATATCATCTAATTGGACTGGTTTACCAGATAGGTAGGATGTTGGGTAAGGATGATTTATATAATTAGTACCATATACTGTGCTGGTTACAGATAGGTGAGGATTGTAAGGATAATTAAGTTACAATATAGTACCATAATACTGTGCGGTTACCAGATAGGTAGAAGTGTAAGGATCAGGTTATCATAATAGATAATGATACCATATACTGGCTGTTTACCAGTAGTAGGAGGATTGTAAGGGTTGATAGATTTATTCGATAGTATTATATATAGATACCACTTAGACCGCTGGCTGGTTACCAGGATATAGGTAGGATATAAGGGTATAGATGTATCATATTAGATATATAGATACATTGATCTGCATGCTGGTTACCAGATAGGTAGGATTGTAAGAGGTAGATTTAGATATATATAGATATAGAGATACCATTAGACCGTGTGGTTACCGAGTAGGTAGGTATAAGGGTAGATGTATCATATATAGTATATATAATACCCATATAGCTGTGCTGGGTTACCAGATAGGTAGGATTGTAAGGGTAGATTTATCATATAGTAGGATATATTATATACCATATACTGTGACGTGGTTACCGGATAGGTAGGATGTGTAAGGGTGATTTATCATATATAGATATAGAGATACAATAGATGTGTGGTTACCCGATAGGTAGGATGTAAGGGGTTAAAATTATCATATATAGATATATAGATACCATAGACCGTGCTGGTTACCGGAGAAGGAGATGTAGGATAGAGTATCATAATAAATATAAGATACCATATATGTGCTGGTTACCAGAAGGTAGGGTTTGTAAGGGGAGTTAGATTATCATCTATAGATATGAAGATTACCATATACTGTGCTGGTTACCATATAGGTAGGATGAAGGGTAAATTTATCATATATAGATATATAGATACATAGACGTGCTGGTTACCAGATAGGTAGGATGTAAGGGTAGATTTATCATAAATAGTATATAGATTACCATATACTGGTGCTGGTTACCAATATAGGTAGGATTTAGGGTAGATTTATCATATATAGATATATAGATTACCATATCCGTGTGGTTACCAGATAGGTAGGATGTAAGGGGTAGATTTATCATATATATATATAGATACATAGACCGTGCTGGTTACAGATAGGTAGGATGTAAGGATAGATTTATCATATATTAGATACCATAGACTGTGCTGGGTACAGATAGGTTAGGATGTAAGGATAATTTATCATATATAGTATATAGATACCATATACTGTGCTTGTACCAGAAGGTAGGATGGTAAGGTAGAGATATATAAGATATATAAATACCATATACTGTTTGCTGGTTACAAATAGGTAGGATGTAGGGTAGATTTACATTATTAGATTATATAGATACCATATACTGTGTGGTTACCGGATAGTAGGATGTAGGTAGATTTATCATATATAGATATAAAATACCATATACTGTGCTGGTTACCAGATAGGTAGGAGTGTAAGGTGTAGATTATCATATATAGATATAGATATCATATACTGTACTGGTTACCAGAGTAGGTAGATGTAAGGATAGATTTATCATATATAGATACAATATACTGTGCTGGTTACCAGATAGGTAGGATGTAAGGATAGATTTATCAATATAGATACCATATACGTGTGGTTACCAGATAGGTAGGATTAAGGATAGGTTTATCTATATAGATATATAGATACCATATACTGTGCTGGTTACCAGATAGGTAGGATTGTAAGGGTAGATTATCATATGTATATATAGATCCCTAGACCGGTGGTTACCGGGAGGATAGGTAGGAATAAGGGTAGATGTATCATATTAGTATATAGATACCATATACTGTGCTGGTTACCAGATAGGTGGAGGTAAGGGTTAGATTAATATATAGAGTAGAGAACACATAGACCGTGCGGTTACCGGATAGGTAGGATATAGGGTAGATGTATCCTAATAGAATTAAGATACCATATACTGTGCTGGTTACCAGATAGGTAGGATGTAAGGGTAGATTTATCATATATAGATATATATATATACCATTTCTGTGCTGGTTACCGGATAGGTAGGGAATGTAAGGGTAGATTTAATCATATATAGATATAGAGATACCATAGACTGTGCTGGTTACCATATAGGTAGGATGTAAGGGTTAAAGTTTATCATATATAGATATATAGATACCATAGACCGTGTGTTACCGGATAGGTAGGATGTAAGATAGATAGATTTATCATATAAATATTAGATACCTATACTGTGCTGGTTACCAGATGGAGGGTGTTGTAAGGGTAGGATTTATCATAATAGATATAGAGATACCATATACTGTGCTCGGTTACCATATAGGTGGATGTAAGGTAATTTTCATATATAGAGAATACGATACCAAGACCGGCTGTGTTACCAGATGGTAGGATTGTAAGGGTTAGATTTATCATAAAAGATATGATACGATACCATATACTGTCTGGGTTACCATATAGGTAGGATTGTAAGGGTAGTAGATTTATATATATAGATATATAGATACCATATACCGTGATGGTTACCAGATAGGTAGGATGTAAGGGTAGATTTATCATATATATTATAGGACCATAGGACCGTGCTGGTTAGCCAGAGAGTAGGATGTAAGGATAGATTTATCATATAAGATACCATATGTAGTGCTGGTACCAGATAGGTAGTAGGATGGAAGGATAGTAGATTTCAATATATAGAATATAGATACCATATACTGGTGCTGGTTACCAGATAGGTAGGATGTAAGGGGTAGATTTATATATAGATATATGAGTACTCATACTGTGCTGGTTACCAGATAGGTAGGATGTAAGGATAGATTATCATATATAAGATACCATATACTGTGCTGGTTACCAGATAGGTAGGATGTAAGGATGGTTTATCATATATAGATATTAGATACCATATACTGTGCTGGTTACAGATAGGTAGGATGTAAGGGTAGATTGATCATATATAGATATATAGATACCATATACTGTGCGGGGTTACCAGATAGGTAGGATGTAAGGGTAGATTTATCATATATAGATAGATAGATACCATATACTGTTGCTGGTTACCGATAGGTAGGACGTAAGGGTAGATTTATCAATTAGATATAAGATACACAATACTGTGCTGGTACCGGATAGGTAGGGAATGTAAGGGTAAGATTTATATATAGATATATAAAGAATACCATTACTGTGCTGGGCTGTACCAGATAGGTAGGATGTAAGGATAGATTTATCATGATATAGATATATAGATACCAATACTGTGCTGGTTACCAGAGTAGTAGGGTGTAAGGAAATTTATCATATAAGGAATATTATAGTACCATATACTGTGCTGGTTACCAGATAGGTAGGATTGTAAGGATAGATTTATCATATATAGATATATAGATACCATATACTGTGCTGGTTACCAGATAGGTAGGATGTAAGGATATATTGATAATATATAGATATATAGATACCATATACCGTGCTGGTTACCAGTAGTAGGATGTAAGGAGAGATTTATCATATATAGATGTATAGATACCATTATACCGTGTGGTTACCGGATAGGTAGAGTAAGGGTAAGATTATCAATATAGAGTATAGATACCATATACGTGTGGTTACCGGATAGGTAGGATGTAAGGTGTTAGATTATATATATAGATATATAGATATCATATAACGTGTGGTTACCAGATAGGTAGGATGTAAGGGTAGATTTATCATATATAGATATATAGATACCATATACTGTGCTGGTTCCAGATAGGTAGGATGTAAGGAAGATTTATCATATATAGATATATACGATAACAATACTGTGCTGGTTCCAGTAGGTAGGTGTAAGGATTAGATTTATCAATATAGATATGAGATACATATACTGTGCTGGTTACGCATAGGTAGATGTAAGGATAGATTTTATCATATATAGATATATAGATACCTATACTGTGTGGTTACCAGTAGGTAGGATGTTAAGGTAGATTATCATATATAAGATATATGAGTACCCTATACTGTGTGGTTACCAGATAGGTAGGATGTAAGGATAGATTTATCAGCTAGATATATAGACCATATACTGTGCTGGTTACGATAGGGGGATGTAGTAGGGGAGATTTTATCAATATAGATATATAGATACCATTACTGTGCTGGTTACCAGATAGGTAGGGTTTGTAAGGGTAGATTTATCATATATAGATATATAGATACCATATTACGGTGTTGGTTACCAGATAGTGAGGATGTAAGGATAGATTTAACATCTATAGATTATGAGATACCCATATATCTGCAGGTACAGATAGGTAGGATGTAAGGGTAGATTTATCATATATAGAGATATAGATACCATAGACCGTGCTGGTTACGGGGATGAGATAGGTAGGATGTAGATAGATTTATCATATATAGATATATAGATACGATGACTGTGGGGTTACCAGATAGGTGGGATGTTAAGGATAGATTGTATCATTCATAGATATATAGATAACATTACTGTGCTGGTTAACCAGCAGGTTAGGATGTAAGGATGGATTTATCAATATAGATATATAGATACCATAGACCGTGCTGGTTACCAGATAGGTAGGGTAAGGTAGATTATCATATATAGAGTATATGATATACCATATACCGTGCTGGGTTACCAGATAGGTAGGAGGTAAGGGTAGATTATCATATATAGATTTATAGATACCATTACGTCTGGTTACCAGATAGGTAGGATGTCAGGGTAGATTTATACAATTAGATATAGATACCATATACCGTGCTGGTTACCAGATAGTGAGGATGTAAGGTTAGATTATCATTAGAGTATATAGATATCATTAACGTGCTGGTTACCAGATAGGTAGGACTGTAAGGGTAGATTTATCATAATAGATAATAGATACCATATACTGTTGCGGTTACCAGATAGTGGAGTAAGGATAGATTTATCATATATAGGTATATAGATAACATATACTGTGCTGGTTACCAGATAGGTAGGATTTTGTAAGGATAGATTATCATATATAGATTTATAATACCATAACTGTGCTGGTTAACCAGATAGGTAGGATGTAAGGGTAGATTTATCATATTAGATATTAGATACCATATACTGTGCTGGTTACCAGGTAGGTAGATTAAGGTAGGATAGATTATCAAATATAGATATATAGATACCATACTGTGCTGGTTACCCGATAGGTGGATGTAAGGGTCGAGTGATCTTATATAGATATATAAGATACATAATACTGTGCTGGTTACCCGAATAGGTAGGGGTGTAAGGGTTAGATTATTCATATATAGATATATAGATACCATATACTGTGTTGGTTACCAGATAGGTAGGATGTTAAGGATAGATTTAACAATATAGATATTATATAGATCATAGAGCGTTGCAGGTTACCAGATAGGTAGGATTGTAAGGGTGGATTATCATATATAGATATATAGATACCATAGACCGTGCTGGTTAACGGATAGGTAGGATGTAAGGATAGATTATCATATATAATATATAGATACCATATACGTGTGCGTTACCAGACAGGTAGGATGTAATGGTAGATTTATCATATATAGATATAGAGATACATAGACCGTGCTGGTTACCAGATAGGGAGGATGTAAGGATGGATTTATCATATAAGAATATAAACATAGACCGTGCTGGTTACCAGAAGGTGAGTAAGGGTAGATTTAGAATCATATATAGATATAGATACCAGATACCGTGCGGGTACCAGATAGGTAGGATGTAAGGGTTAGATTTATACATAGATAGATATAAGATACCATATACCGTGCTGGTTACCAGATAGGTAGGATGTAAGGGTAGATTTATATATATAGATATTAGAACCATATACCGTGCTGGTTACCAGATAGTGTGAGGATTTAAGATAGATTTATCATATATAGAGATTAGTAGAGTACCAATACCGTGCTGGTTACCAGAGAGGTAGGATGTAAGGATAGATTTATCATATATAGATATAGATATACCCTATCCGTGCTGTTACCAGATAGGTAGGATTTAAGGGTGATTTAAGATATATGATAAATAGATACATATACCGTGTGGTTACCAGATGGTTAGGATGTTAGGGTAGATTATATATAGATATATATAGATACCATTATACCGTGCTGGTTTACCAGATAGGTAGGATTGTAAGGTAGATTTATCATATATAGATACCATATACGTGTGCTGTTACCAGATAGGTAGGATTGAAGGATTAGATTTATCATATATAGATATATAGATACCATATACTGTGCTGGTACAGATAGGTAGGATGTAAGGATAGATTATCATATATAGATATATAGATACCCTATACTGTGCTGGTACCAGATAGGTAGGATGTAGGGTAGATTATCATATATATATTAAGTAACATTATAGTGCTGGTACCAGATAGTAGGATTGTAAGGATAGATTCATATATAGAATATTGATACCATAATACTGTGCTGGTTACCAGATAGGGTAGGATGTAAGATAGATTTATCATATATAGAGATAAGATACCATATACTGTGCTGGTTACAGATAGGTAGGAGGTTGTAAGGATAGATTTTCATATATAGATATAGTACCATATACTGTGCTGGTTACCAGTAGGTAGGATGTTGTAAGGGTAGATTTATCATATATAATACCATATACTGTGCTGGTTCCAGATAGGTAGGATGTAAGGGTAGTAGATTATCAATTAAGATATATAGATACCATATACTGTGTGGGCCAGATAGGTAAGGATGTAAGGATATTTTTCATATATAGATTATATAGATACATATACTGTGCTGTTACCAGATAGGTAGGATGTAAGGATAGATTTATCATATATAGTATATAGATATCATATTACTGTGCTGGTTACCAGATAGGTAGATGTAAGGATAGATTATCATATATAGATATGAGATACCAGAGACCGTGCTGGTTACCAGATAGGTAGGACGTTAAGGGTAGATTTATATATTATAGATATATAGATACCATATACTGTGCTGGTTACCAGATAGGTAGGATGTGAAGGTAGATTTATCATATATAGATAATAGATACCATATACTGTGCTGGTTACCAGATAGGTAGGAGTTAAGGGTAGATTTATCATATATAGATAATAGATACCAATTAGACCCTGCTGGTTACCAGATAGTAGGATGTAGGGTAGATTTATTCATATAAGATATATATAGATACCATTACTGTGCGGTTAACCAGATAGTTAGGATTGAGGATAGATTTATCATATATAGATATATAGATACCATATACTGTGCGGTACCAGATAGGAGGATTGTAAGGGTAGATTTATCATTATATGATATATAGATACCAGATACTGTGTGGTAACCAGATAGGTAGGATGTAAGGGTAGATTTATCTATATAGATATATAGATCCATATACTGTGATGGTTACCAGATAGGTAGGATTGTAAGGATAGATTTATCATATATAGATACATAGATGACCCTATACTGTGATGGTTACCAGATAGTAGGATGTAGGATAGATTTAAACCTGCTAAATTGAGGTTTACTTGAGTAGAGAGAGGGAAAGAATTCCAGAGGATGGGAGCCACAAGAGAAAGTTTAAGCGAGAGGAAGCAGTACGTGTGGGGGGGGGTCTGTACAGGGGTGGTTCTGCGATGAGCGGAGGGTACGGGCAGTCTGAGTGGAGTAACAATGGGGACACTAGAAAGGAATATAAGGAGGAGCCACGAGCGAAGGAATTAAATGTTTAGGGGAGGATTTAGTATGTAATGCGCTGTTTTAACGGGGAGCCAAGTTGTTGTCGGTACGAGGGGAGAATTTGGATTACGGTTTCTTAGAGAGTGAAATATATGTGTTACAATCCATGGAGGTCCAGGTAGAATTTACCCAGGGCAGGGACATTATAGTTAATTCAAATTCAGAACAGTTAATAAAAAACAATCCCTGTGTACACTAGTACTGACTCTGCATTACAGATCGTTATATAATTTATTGGCTTTACTGCCCAGATTAATTCTGTTGGCTTGGGACTTTGTTTTTCAATCATTAATTCGCCTTGTCTGGGCAGGACAGAATTGATTGAAAGTTAACCATAAATGGCATCCAATGAAATCAAACTAGCAAAGCAAACCACATAGCAGAACTGAATTCCTGAAAATGATTATTTATTGGACACCTGAAAACGTTTACAGTAGTATCCTGCTGGAATAAATCATGGCACTGGAATCACTTCAGGGCGATGCACGATTGTGCCTTTAAATGACACTGTATCTCTTGGTGCATCTCTGTATGTTTAAGCCTAAAAACAAGAAATCCCAAATTCCTATTAATTCATTCTGGCTCTGGTTTTAAATTACTAATCTAATTCATCAAACTCTGCCAATATCAGTCCATCCAAACACCAAGTGCTGGCCCAAAGTACAGATCCTGATGATGTCCCTTTGTACCAGCACTAAACAGCAGCAGCCTCTCTGAATCTTAAAGGAAAACTTCATAATAACACTTTTAAAAGGAACATGTTGATATTTCCTACTTGTCCCCTATATATATTAGCATTTGCCTCATATGCTGCTAGATGACCTCATGGAAATAAGGGGTAATTAAGTGGTAGTGTGTGGATTTCAGTGCTAGTAACACCAGTGCTAATAACTCATTTTAAATGCAGAACTGGTGGGTGTGGCTAGGTGATGTCATTGGCAAGCTGGGGGTGCAGCCTAATGAGCGCCTTGTCTCTGCCCACACCAGGGTGCAGCATATCCTAGGTGGCATCCTTGTTCCATAGATGGAATATTTACTAAACTGGACATGCTTTTTCAGAGAAACTTATATAATTATAACTAAACACATAAAATATAAATATGTTTCATTCATACTCTCTGTAATCTAAAGGTTGAGACTATGCTAACACTTCAGGAGACAACAAGACTGTGTTACATGCGGTGGTAATATTTCAGCCTGAATTGCATGGCTTGCAAGGCCCGTGACCGGCATCCAGAGTTTATCCAAATCGCACAAACAGGCAATCGGACGGGGCGGAATATGGCTGATCGGGTGCTGTCATTGCAGCAAACTGACGCCATGGCTAATTTTGCTCTACAGCCTCCTTCCCTGTATTGACCAGTCCCTAGTGGGGAACGTTATTCAGGACGCAGAATCCCATGTTGTTAACCTAGCTTTACCCTTGTCCCTGCATACTGATGAATCCGCAAATACATTAAATGCCAAAAGGGAAAGCTCTTTCGTCAATGCAAACAACTCTTGGGAGCAGAACCAGCTGCGGAGAGATTGGACTATAGCCCACTCGGCACATGTGACACAAGTAAAGAAATGGCGACTGCAGAATGTACTGCCTCCCACTGTACATTATCTCTCGTTATTATTTATATCTCCCCATGCAATCTTCTTAACACTGATAATAAGGGAGAGAGTAAATGGAAGGAAAGCCCATTAACATTTAGCTGGAACCATCTATAGGTGCAATGTGTATTCCATAGCACCCCGGACTTTCCTAATTATTATAAATTATAATCCACTTTACTATTCCTATAAATCCCAATATGAATCCTACAGAGCTAAGGGAGGAGGAAGGACTGAAGGCCGACATGAATGTTGTGTTTCTGCGGTACACAACTTTACCGATAAAGGGGCATTCTGTGATCCACCGTCCCTTTAACGAAAGTTGTACCCGAGCTTAATCTGGTTTCACAGGCAGATACACAATCGCACACAGAATTGACTATGGGGGGAGGAAAGGGGATGTGTGTATAGAACCAATGTATACGTCTTGTCAATGTGGATGAATTATTTATTAGTTCAGAATCTATTTTATAAAGTCTATTTGTGTCACTGTACACATGCACATTATATTCCCACACGTCTCTTTGTCTCACTGTTACAAGACCGTTTTAACATTCTCACATGTTATTTGTTTCACTGTTTACACACACATTTACATTCTCACATGTCTATTTGTATCACAGTTTTACATACACGTTTACCACTCTCACATGTCTATTTGTATCACAGTTTTACATACACGTTTACACTCTCACATGCTATTTGTACACAGTTTTACTACACGTTACCAATCTCACATTGTCTATTTGTATCACAGTTTTACATACAGTTACCACTCTCACGTGTCTATTTGTATCACAGTTTTACATACACGTTACCACTCTCACATGTCTATTTGTATCACAGTTTTACATACACGTTTACCACTCTCACGTGTCCGTTTGGATCACAGTTTTACATACACGTTAACCACTCTCACTTGTCTATTTGTGTCTCAGTTTTACACACGTTTACCTCTCTCTCACATGTCTATAGAAGGAATCAATCAGTAGCTGCAGTCACTTCATTACACATAGCAAATGAAAGCACTTATGTCAGTCTGACCACACACATGGAAGCCATCTGGCCATGTTAGATTGTGCATAATCAGGCACAAGGATTGATCAGTTCTGTAGGAGACACCCGCAGTTTATGCCTAATATGCTACAGGGTTATTCTAATGTGTCTGCAAGAATGACCAGGTCTCAGGTAGGGTGGGTCACATAACAATGTTGTGTGAATTTGAAAATCGCTGCATGGTTTATACCTGATACCTACTACAAAATGACAGATGGACCAATAGGATACGACGCAAGGCATTCAATAAAATAAATGAGTCGCTCTTTGCCCAGGGTGGAGTGGTAGAAAGCGTGCAGAACCTGTGCATCACCTGCAAAAATGTAGGTATCCATCTTCCAATTAACGTTTGTAAAATTTTAATGCAGACATCTCACCCTGCCCTTCAGGCAGGATGGGAAAGGGGGGGTGGCGCGGGGTTGGTGACATCACAATGGGCGTGGTCAATGTTCTAGGGTGGTGGGAGGCGAGGAGTAAGGGGCAGGCCGTAGAAAGTGGGTGGACTTGGGAGGAGAATCAAGTCTCTCAAATCCGGGAGTCTGGGGTGGTCTGCGGGAGGCGGGAGACCACCCAGAATGGGGTGGGACACCTGTTAATGCAGCAATCCTGGGTACTGGGACTGTTGCCTTATCTCAAAGTTAAAGGGAAACTATACTGAAAAAATGACTTTGCCTCATCTTACATCAAATTGAATGCATGCCTCCAACAGCCACCATTTTGTTTAGGAGCAGTATCCCCCCTACCTCTTTTAACCACTCCCATTCCATCCGACCTGATTTTTCTCCAAACAACTGTCAAGCATGCACACAGATTCCAACTGTAACACTCTGTCACCATTCCAGCTACAGTTAAAACTGCTCCAGAAGAGAATAGTTTTTGAGAGCAAGGATTGATTGACGCTGAAATATAAGAAGTTTTAGATTGGATATCTAAAGAAATAGGGGGCAGATCAACAAAAACATGATACAGTGTTGTTTGGAATGTATTAGTTCCAGTTATGGTCAATTAAAAATAACCTATTTTCGGTATAGATGCCCCTTTAATATTTGGGGGTTTGGAATTAGAGAGGTTTTGAAGTGCTTCCCTCCAATGTAATTGAGGTGTGTCTTTAGAGCATTTTGGTAAAAGTGTCTTTGCGGGATGGGGTTAAGGCACGGGAAAATAACGTTTGGGTATTTGGAGGGCAAGGGCCAACTAGGAAATGGAAGGTTGAAACCAGTTGATTATAGGTTACTTTACCTAACAATAAAATCTTCCAAGTATCACATTTAGCTCTGACTCTTGTTATTCAGTTCCTTTTATAATTATACAAAACCAGCCAGCCAATCTATGTCTTACCGGCCTGGCTGCAACCTTGATCTCTTTTGTTAGGCTTCGGAACGTAATTACATCCAAGTCGTATGGAAACTCATTGCTGTTTATACAGTGTACATAGGGGAGAGTAGTTTATAGTACAGTATAGTATTTGCGGTTGAATAAAGAAACATTACATCCATAGTCCAACCCATCTAGCAATGATCCTCATTCCTGCCTAACTGTTGATCCAGAGGAAGGCAAAAAAAAACCCACCAAATTATAAGGGGGAAAAAATCCTTCCTGACTCAAGTGGCAATCGGAAAATTTCCCTGGATCAACTCTACTTTATGATCAATACCAGTACTTGAAACAGTCCTGTTTGCAGAAACCTCAGCGTTTTTTTTAAACTGACAATGACACTGCATAACAAGTCCACTGGAAGACGTTCCAACAGTTCCAAGCTTACCGTTCTCACAGTGAAAAACCCTTCAGATTTGAAGCCTAAACCTTTTTCTTCAAGACTTAATGGATGTTCCTCGTGTCTCTGACATGTTTGTGGTGAAACAATGCCCCAGATAGTTTAGTATGGGCCCGTTAATGTTTATACACAGTAATCAATTCCCCACACAAGGTCCTTTTCTCCAGTGACATAATTGTAACTTTCCAGTCTCTCTCGTATTCAGCTCACCCAATCCCCTTATTAATTTAGTTGCCCTCTCTGAACCCTTTCCATATTCAAAGAGTCCTTTTTGTACACAGGATTCCAAAATTGCACTGCATATTCCAAATGAGGCCTACCAATGCTTTGTGAAAGAGGGAGGATTACCATTTGCTCCTTGAATCCATTACTCTCTTATATAAAAGACATACCATGCTGGCCTGGCTGGTGCCGTTGGCACTGCTTGCTACCTTTAAGTTGTTATCCACCAAAACTCCAAGATCCCTTCCACAGGATTCCTTACACGAGCCACTTAAAGTATAAGTAGCCAAAGGATTTTATTAAGTCCAAAATGCATCACCTTACACTTTATCACACTGAAATCTCATCTGCCACTTAGCAGCCCAAGTGACAATATATCTAGATCCCCGCAACAACTGCCCATCCTCTGAATTTTTAATGGTCAACAACGTTTTGTGTCGTCAGCAAACACAGAAAACTTGTGGAATACCCACTTCCAAATCATTAATAATAGATTAAATAGAAGTACCCCAACACAGAACCCTGTGGCACCCCACTATAGTCATAATGATGAAGTCCATTTACACTACTCTGCATCCTTTCATTAACCATTTCTATCCATGTACAAATGTGGATCCCCAGACCAACAGACCTAGCGTATACATTAGTCGCCTATGGGGGACTGTATCAAAAGCCTTTGCAAAATCCAAGTAACTACATCTCCTGCTATGCCCGAGTCTACATTTCTACTTACTTCCTCATAAAAGCCCAAGCAAGTTGTTTGACAGATTATCCTCCTAAATCCATGCTAGTTACTACTTATAATGTCAGTCCTTGAACAACTCTAGAACATGTTCCCTTATTAAACTTTCCAGGATCTCCCACCACTGAAGTTTAACTTACAGGCGGTGTAATTACCCGGCTGTGAACAACTGCCCCTTTTGATATTGAATAACATCAGCCTTTTCCAATCAAGAGGCACACCACGGAATAAGGAAATCATGCCAAAAATAAGAAACAAGGGCCTAGATAAAACTGAACTTAGCTCCCTAAGTACCGAGGATGATTTTATCCGGTCCGGCGATTTATTAATATTAACCTTATTTAGTTTTTTCTGTACCATATCCTCGTTAACCAAAGTGCCCTTAAATCTTTTATACCATTATTGCTACTATACTCTATGATATCTGTACTTGGATCTTCTATAGTCTATACAGAGGGAAAAAGTATTCAAGCATTTGCTTTAATTCCATCCTCCATAACTACCGATATCCCCCATTAATTAATGGTGCCACATTCTCAGTCCATCTTTACTATTAATATACTTAAAAAATGTTTAGTGGCTTAGTGATTCTTTGTTCAGCTTTCCTAACTTATTATTAAATTTTAGGCTAGTTTGATTGCTTCTTATTACAGTTTTAATAATCCCTAAAGGCCCTTCCGTTCCCCAGCCGGTAAAGGTTTTAAATGTCTTTCTTTTCTTCCTTTCTTTGCCCTCTTAACATAAGAATTCATCCACATGGGCGCAGATTTTTTTTAAATTTACATTTATTTCCAAGGGTATAAATTTAGATGTGAATGGCTTAAATCCTTGAAAACAATCCACTTCAATGTCAGGGTAATAAAAGTCCCCCATAATGAGCACACTCCCCAAACTTGCAGCCTTTGCCAACTGCATATGAAGTTGACTCACTCCTCTCTGCTAGCCTTTGGCCCTTCCTGTTGCCTAATTCCACCCATATGCCTCCACTTTCACATCCATATCGCCAGTTATCTCTTCTTTTAAATTTGGCTTCAATTCTTTTTTAACATAAACACATACTCTCTCCCCCTTCCTTTTTTCCCTGTGAGACTGTTAATAACCCCCCCCCCAAACTTAGTTTAAACCCTCTAGCCATCTTCTCCCCTAAACAAGCTGCACCGCCATCAGTTGAGGTGCAAGTTGCAACCCATCCCTACTAAAGAGCCGTAGCCAACAGCAAAGTCCCAGTTCTCTAATAAACCACAAACATTCTTCCTTACACCACTCTCTATCCACGCATTTATGCTCATAAGCTCACCGCTATCTCCCTGGATCTGCTTACATATGATGCTATGTTCAGATTACATTGCCATAGACCAGTTACATAACGTTTCCTTTCCATTTAACTGTCTCGATCACAGGTACTTACTGCTATCATATTAAACAGAACTGGCATTGCTTAGAGACATGTTAGTACAATAGGGTTTTATCAGTGAAAAGCTGAAAGTCTTATCCATTGAAAGAAATACAGGAGATAAGTGATCTGTAGGGTGCTGCAGAATAATTAATTCAGTTCCATATAGATGATATACCCCATATCTCCTATTGTAGTAAATGACACGTTAATAAAGTCCAGGCCCGGGCCGGATTTTATGTTTATTTCCCCATTAGACCGGCAAGATTTGGGCTTGTCCCCTAAAAATAAATCAGTGC
Source organism: Hymenochirus boettgeri (assembly GCA_019447015.1). Taxonomy (NCBI): domain Eukaryota; kingdom Metazoa; phylum Chordata; class Amphibia; order Anura; family Pipidae; genus Hymenochirus; species Hymenochirus boettgeri. Next base: position 246,018,704 of record CM033474.1, read on the forward strand.
TGCTGTGGCTATCCAGTTATTGCCATACCGTTTGCCGTCCCTTAGCAGGTGTTGGCCATAGTGGCCCTAGTGACAAAATCCGGCCTGGTCCAACATATATCGATAGTGGACGCCCTGGGGCAATGATATTGTTTGAAATTAAAGTCCTTTCGGGATGATGGGAGTGGAAAACTAACAACAACCAAAGTCGATAAAAGTAGCCATGAGCTGTGCAATTATTCTACTATAATAACCATCAGCAGCATCCAAAATGCCACTACGAGCAGGTCCGGTATGTGAGAAGAAGAAATGGTGGTAAACAGAACATAAATTGGCTGGTGACTGTACACAGAGGCCAATAAATCCCACTACGATTTAGTGAAGAATGTCTGTCACTGTGTCACGTTCCAAATCGGCATGTGACTAATTACCAAGGTTTCCGTTTTTTCCAGAAGCCGAAGGGGTTTTGATGTCCAGTGTATTAATTCCAATTACAAAACCAATAAATCTACCATGAACCCATCTTTTCATTTGGTACTTTATTACATCTATTGTCTGCGGGCTAAAATAAAATAACTACTGTCCCTGGGCCACAAGGTCAAACATACAGCCAGAATTGCTCGTAACATTTTGTACCATGAACACAATGGCACAAACAGGGAAACAAGTAATGCGGCATGCCATTCTATTATATGTATGTTACACTACATTACATATCACTATACATTACACAGTCCCAAATGTTGTACGCACATGCGCAGTACGGTACTTATTCCCGGCTTGCCCTTTCCTTTGGGCACATGTCAGCTAATCTCCCAAGGGCATGGGCCAGTCCTCAGAGGTTGCGATTAGATGCTTCCCCACTGTGAGTGTACAGTACAGGGCACAACATAAATGTAGCCAGGTCATAGGTTGCTATGTAGGAAAACAACTGGGAATGTTGTGTAACAGTCTAAAGCTGGTTACACATCGCATGCCCACATTGGACTGGATACACAGTCCCACGTTGATCAGTACTGTGGTACCTAGCAGAGCAGCAGTAGCAGACTGGATCAGATGGGGAAGAGCATTACGAGTCAAAATTCATTTGGGGGGAGGTCATCAAAATAGACAAGTAAAGTAGAGAGCTTATGTGTCTACAACGCAGCCGGGTCCATACATCGAGGCCAATCCCGATTGGTCGATAGCGTATTTGGTCCAATTAATTTTTTTTCCTATCTCACGATAAGGCCACAATCGTGCAAAATCACATATCTATTGTGTAGTGGCCCCAGTGAGATCTCTTTGTAACAGGTAGATTTTTGAGAGCACTGTGGTTGTAAACTTTCCTTTCTTTTTCAGGGTAATTTTCCTTGAAGTGGGAGGGTTAGATTCTATATTTCATGAGATTAAATGTCTACACAATTAAACAAATGGATTATATCTGATCATTTACATATCTAACACATATGTTAGATATGGTGGTAATAAGCAATTAGCGCATACTTGAAAGAACCCCGATGGGAAGAATTTTAATCAATCCTGAGGAGCATTTAAAAGGAGAAATCCTGGAATAACTCAAAGTGATATCCTTTTAGCATATTTCTTAAATGTGCCTGGGATAGTGATGTCGGTACGGGATTGGTTACCAGGTACCATTGGGTTTTGAGGAGCTGCTACTGATTAAACCCCACAATAATCTCCCTCTCATCAAACCATGAGAAAGACGGATGGTAGAGTCCGGATGGACCAGTGCCAGCGTTACACAACGACACAAGGGGGGCAAGAAATGTGGCACTAAAATGAGTTGGTTTGGGAGACAACCGTTAAAATCTGTCCCTCCTTGTTTTTCTGTCTGTGTGGTTAGTTGTAGTTAAACTATAGCTGAAGACTGCCAAACACAGAAATCCATTAAATCCAGATCAGGATATCCTTACAAGTTAGACAGCTTGCCTAGGGCCCAGTAAACACCAGGGCCCCCACTATTTAGAACTCCAGCTATACAACTACACTAACAGTGACCCGAATGTCTGCCTGCCTGGGCCCAATTGTTGATCTAATCCATTCTCTGTCCATAAATGTCAATGCTGATATCTCCACCACCAACAATAATCTGCTTTAACATGGATATTTCCTTTCGACAGTGACATAGGACTTTAACTCTACAAGCTGACCCATGCACTGATACTGGAACTGCAAACGCAATCCTTGGAAAGTCTATGACTCCACAACCGTCACCGAGAATAAATGTCACTTGTGATGTCACGGCGTGGGAAGTGGGACCCATCATTCACATGGGCACCTCAGCATGAGAGAGCAATGACGTGCAGGCTCATCCCCCTTTGCATCTGCCAACAATACACTCAATCTAAATCAGTCACAAACAGATCCCTCACCATGCGCTGCTCTGTTTTAAAGCTGCTCATCTCAACATTTTACTTTACAACCCATAGTTAACCAGACCCAACATATATTCATTCAGTTTGACTTGTCACCCGTGACAGCAAAAACTGTCCCCAGTCTCCCTGGTAGTCTTATACCCGTATCACACTCCCATACAGAGGGCACAGGGAAGGGTTGTGTGTGACCCTTACCAAGTCCACACTGCCAGGTGATGGTCCCAGTGCGACATGACAGCACAGGCAACAGCTTTGAGTAGAAATCGAGCCAGGGGGTTGCATCTTACTTGGCTTTCAGCCATCTAGAGGAGAAGTTTCCACCCAGAGCAATATAGAGAAGAGACACAGTAGGAATCCAGGTCCCTCCTAGTAAATACAGCAAGATCAGCTATCCTCTGTCCAGATAACCCGCGATTCCTGCTCTCATAGCTGCAGGATTTTGCTCTTCAGCATCGAGAACCTAAAGCAGTATTAACAGCAGTTCATTTCACAACCCAAGGATTAGTTAGGTAGAGCACCTCTAGTGGGAGGAGGGGGTCGGTCGGGGAACACCAATGGTTTATATTATACCATTATTGACAGAAACCTACGACAGAAACAACGCAAACTCACGCTAGGTCTAATGGCACTACTAGCACTTTGTTCTTCATGTTGCGCACGCTTTCGCTCGTGTAAATCGCCGGAACAGAAACATTCCTGTGATTTCACTTCAACGCGCATAGCACGCTTTTCGTCGCCGTCAAGCATTTTTGCGCGAATCACACATGCATTTTCTCTGAAAATAAATACAACCTGCGCAACTCAAAAGCGAACATGCGCAATCAACACGCGATATCGATACCATAGAGCGTAGCTCTGAGCGATTTCCTGTTTTTTAAGCAAGATTTTTTTCTGTTTTTAAAGAATGTGACAGCGTTTTAGAAAAACTAAAGCGTTTTTAAAACAAAAGAAAGCGTTTGAGAACAACACGTTATTTTCTCTGCTGTGTCCTCCTCGGTGTATTGCTGTTTAGTATGTGACAGTTTTGTTGGGGCGGGGGAGCTCCGCCCAGCATGTGCATGCCTGCGCATGTAGGGATCCTTGGAGCAGCACGCTCCCAGGGGACCTATTATGTGGTCGTGTGAGTGGGTTGCCCATTCTGATAATCTGAGTCCCACAGAGTTAAGGGTTGTAACACTTGCAGCTTGATAGGACTTGGAACAACATGGGGGAAATGCATGGTACTGGCGGCGGACCAGTAACTGGGGGTGGAGATGGGGCAGATAGCGGTGGACGCGAAGCCTTTTACGCTTTTGCTAGATAGGCGGCAAGCTCCGAAAGGATGGGGGGAGCTTCTTTCCCACGTGGTCGCCTCACACCCGCTGCCTTTTGGTGAGATGGGAGGACGATGGCTGCGGAAGTCCGCAGTGATGGAGCAGGCCTTCCTGAGCACCCAGGGACGGCCATCTCCAATACAGAGGGAGAAAAGAACTGGGGGCTAAGGAAGGATAGACAGGTGTATGGAAGGGGATTCTATTATTAGAAGGGTTGTAGTATAGGTAATCTGTCGCCAGTACTCGTCATGCCGAACAGTGGTTGTTGCCTGGTTTGACTAGGTTTTCGACAGTGGTGGTAGTCGTGTAGGAAGCATTATGGGTGGGGCTGGGGCAGTGACCCGTGCGGTCTTTGGTTACATTGTTGCAAGACAAAGTTAGAGGGGAGGGGAGGTCTTAAAATGATTTCCGGAATAGGGGCAGTTAAAAGCAAGGACCTCCAGGGTCGTGATTTCAGAAAATACTACCCCGCCGCCACGTGCTACGCTAGGAGCAACGGGGAGCTCAGAGGGAGTATAATGCGTGGCTTAAGGGAGTGGTGTAAAGGAGATGGGTTTGGTTTTTTTAGAGACTGAGGCTGACTTTTCTGTTGCTACCGGCTCTTTAGTATGACGATTGCACCCAATGGTGGGGTTGCAACTGTTTTGGGGGGAGGAAGAGGCTAGGGGGTTGGAGAGATTTTAACTAGGTCCTTATGCCCTCCATCTACAGCCCTCTTTCGTTTGTATTCTGTGCCGTCGGTTTGAGCGGACACGTGTTTCCTTGTGTGTAATCGTTGACACTATATACTAGGGGTTCACGATTAGAGATTTCAGTTACGTTGGACAACTGTGGTTGGCCCCCCGGGCGTCCGTTTTCCCGTGCTGGTTACCAGATAGGTAGGATGTAAGGGTAGATTTATCATATATAGATATATAGATATCATATACTGTGCTGGTTACCAGATAGGTAGGATGTAAGGGTAGATTTATCATATATAGATATAGAGATACCATAGACCGTGCTGGTTACCGGATAGGTAGGATGTAAGGGTAGATGTATCATATATAGATATATAGATACCATATACTGTGCTGGTTACCAGATAGGTAGGATGTAAGGGTAGATTTATCATATATATATAGATACCATAGACTGTGCTGGTTACCGGATAGGTAGGATGTAAGGGTAGATTTATCATATATAGATACCATAGACCGTGCTGGTTACCGGATAGGTAGGATGTAAGGATAGATTTATCATATATAAATATATAGATACCATATACTGTGCTGGTTACCATATAGGTAGGATGTAAGGGTAGATTTATCATATATAGATACCATATATTGTGCTGGTTACCAGATAGGTAGGATGTAAGGGTAGATTTATCATATATAGATATACCAGTGGTAGGATGTAAGGATAGATTTATCATATATAGATATATAGATACCATATACTGTGCTGGTTACCAGATAGGTAGGGATGTAAGGTAGATTTATCAATATAGAATATAGATACCATATACTGTGCTGTTACCAGATAGGTGGGATGTAAGGGTAGATTTATCATATAGATATATAGATACCATATACGTGTGGTTCCAGATAGGTAGGATGTAAGGTAGATTTAACATATAAGATATATAGATACCATATATCGTGCGGTTACCAATAGGTAGGATGTAAGGGTAGATTTATCATATATAGATATATAGATACCATAGACCGTGCTGGTTACCGGATGTAGGATGTAAGGATAGATTTATCTATATATAGATATATAGATATCCATTACTGTGCTGGTTACCAGATAGGTGGGTGTAGGATAGATTTATCATATATATATATATAGATACATATACTGTGCTGGTTACCGAAGGTAGGATGTAAGGAGTATTTATCATATTAGATATATAGATACCATAACTGTGCTGGTTACCAGATGGTAGGATGTAAGGGTAGATTTATCATATATAGATATATAGATACCATATACGTTGCTGGTTACCCAGATAGGTAGGATGTAAGGGTAGATTTATCATATATGATATATAGATACCATATACCTGCTGGTTACCAGATAGTAGATGTAAGGGTAGATTTACATATATAGATTATAGATACCATATACCGTGCTGGTTACCAGTAGGTAGGATGTAGGGTAGATTTATCATATATAGTATATAGATACATATACTGTCTGGTTACCAGATAGGTAGGATGTAAGGGTAGATTTATCATATATAGATATATAGATACCATATACTGTGCTGGTTACCAGATAGGTAGGGTAAGGATAGATTTATCATATATAGATTATAGATACATATACTGTGCTGGTTACCAGATAGGTAGGATGTAAGGAGATTTATCATATTAGATATATAGATACCATATACTGTGCTGGTTACCAGATAGGTGGATGTAAGGGTAGATTTATCATATATAGATATATAAATACCATCTCTGTGCTGGTTACCAGATAGGTAGGATGTAAGGTAGATTTATCATATTAGATATATAGATACCATATACTGTGCTGGTTACCATAGGTGGGATGTAAGGGTAGATTTATCATATATAGATATATAGATACCATATACTGGTCTGTTACCAGATAGTGTAGGTGTAAGGGTAGATATTATCATATATATGATATATAGATACCATATACTGTGGGTTGGTTACCAGATAGGAGGATGTAAGGTAGATTTTATCATATAGATATATAGAGATCCTATATCTGTGCGGTTACCAGATAGTAGGAGTAGTGGTGATTTATCATATATAGATATATGAGATCCATAGACCGTGCTGGTTACCGGATAGGTAGGATGTAAGTGATAGATTTATCATATAGATATATAGATACCATATACTGTGCTGGTTACCAGAAGGTAGGATGTAAGGTAGATTTATCATTATAGATATAGAAACCATAGACCGTGCTGGTTACCAGATAGGTAGGATGTAAGGATGGATTTATCATATATAGATATATAGATACCATATACCGTGCTGGTTACCAATAGGTAGGATGTAGGGGTAGATTTATCATATATAGATATATAGATACCATATACCGTGCTGGTTACCAGATAGGTAGGAGGTAAGGGTAGATTTATCATATTAGATATATATACCATATACTGTGCTGGTTACCAGATAGGTAGGATGTAGGTAGATTTATCATATATAGATATATAGATACCATATACGTGCTGGTTACCAGATGGTAGATGTAAGGATAGATTTTTATATATAGATATATAGATACCATATACCGTGCTGGTTACCAGATAGGTAGGATGTAAGGATAGATTTATCATATATAGATATATAGATACCATTACCGTGCTGGTTACCAGATAGTGGGATGTAAGGTAGATTTATCATATATAGATAAATAGATCCCATATACCGTGCTGGTTACCAGATAGGTAGGATGTAAGGATAGATTTTATCATATATAGATATATAGATACCATATACGTGCTGGTACCAGATAGGTGGATGTAAGGGTAGATTATCATATATATATACCATATACTGTGCTGGTTACCAGATAGGTATATTTAAGGATAGATTTATCATATATAGAATATAGATACCATATACTGCTGTGCGGTTACCAGATAGTAGGATGTAAGGAGTAGATTTATCATATATAGATAATAGATACCATATACTGTGCTGGTTACCAGATAGGAGGATGTAAGGGTAGATTTATCATATTAGATATATAGATCACATATACTGTGCTGGTTACCAGATGGTGGATGTAAGGTAGATTTATCATATATAATAATATAGATACCAATACTGTGCTGGTTACCAGATAGTAGGATAGTAAGGATAGATTTATCATTATATGATATATAGATACCATATCCTGTGCTGGTTACCAGATAGGTAGGATGTAAGGATGATTTATCATATAAGAGATATAGATCCAATATCCTGTGCTGGTTACCAGATAGGTGGATGTAGGGTAGATTTATCATATATATAGATACCATAACGGTGCTGGTTACCAGATAGGTAGGATGTAAGGTAGATTTATCATATATAGATATATAGATACCATATACCGTGCTGGTTACCAGATAGGTAGGATGTAAGGATAATTTATCATATATAGATATAGATACCATATCTGTGCTGGTTACCAGATAGGTAGGATTAAGATAGTGGTAGATGTATCATATATAGATATATAGATACCATATAATTGCTGGTTACCAGATGGTAGATGTAAGGGTAGATTTTTATCATATATATTAATATACCATATACTGTGCTGGTTACCGGATAGGGTAGGATGTAAGGGTAGATTTATCATATATGATATAGAGATACATAGACTGTGCTGGTTACCAATAGGTGGATTTGGTAGGGTAAAATTACATATATAGATACCATAGACGTGTCTGGTTACCGGATAGGTAGGATGTAAGATAGATTTATCATATATAAATATAGATACATATAACGTGCATGGTTACCAGATAGGTAGGGTTGTAAGGGTAGATTTATCATATATAGATATATAGATTACCATATACTGTGCTGGTTACCATATAGGTAGGATGTAAGGTAAATTTATCATATATAGATATATAGATACCAAGGACCGTGCTGGTTACCAGATAGTAGGATGTAAGGGTAGATTATATATATAGATATATAGATACCATATACTGTGCTGGTTACCATATAGGTGGATTGTAAGGGTTAGATATATATATATAGATATATAGATACCATATACCGTGCTGGTTACCAGATAGGTAGGATGTAAGGGTAGATTTATCTAAGGATGATAGACCGTGCTGTACCGATAGGGTTAGGAGGTTAAGGATAATTATCCATATATAGATACCATTACTGTGCTGGTACCAAGATAGGTAGGATGTAGGATGAGTTATCATAATATATATAGATACCAATATACGTGCTGGTTACCAGATAGGTAGGATGTAAGGATAGATTTATCAATATAGATATATAGATACCATATACGTGTGCGTTACCAGGATAGGTAGGATGTAAGGGTATTTATCATATATAGAGTATATACGATACCACTATTACTGGTGCTGGTTACCAGAATAGGTAGGATGTAAGGGTTGATTTATCATATATAGATATATAGATACCAATACTGTGCTGGTACCAGATAGGTAGGATGTAAGGGTTGATTTATCATATATAATATATAGATACCATATACTGTGCTGGTTACCAGATAGGTAGGATGTAAGGGGTAGATTTATCATATATAGATATATAGAATCATATTACTGTGCTGGTTACCAGATAGGTGGAGTAAGGTAGATTTAACATATATAGATATATAGATTCATATACCGTGCTGGTTACCAGATAGGTAGGATGTAAGGGTAGATTATCATATATAGTAATATAGATACCATATACTGTATTGGTACAAATAGGTGGGATGTAAGGATAGATTTATCATATAGATATCTAGATACCAGATACGTGCTGGTTACCAGATAGGTAGGATGTAAGGGTTGAATTTATCATATATAGATACCATATACTGTGCTGGGTTCCAGATAGGTTAGGATGTAAGGGTAGATTTATCCAGATATAGATATATAGATACCCTATACGGTGCGGTTACACGAGGTGGAGTAGTAAGGGTAGATTTATCATTAAAATATATAGAACCATATACTGTGCTGGTGACCAGAAGGTAGATGTAAGGGTAGATGTTATAATATATAGATATATAGATATACCCCATATACTGTGCTGGATGACCAAGAAGGTGGATGTAAGGGTAGATTTATCAATATAAGATATAAGATACCATAACTGTGCTGGTTACCCGATAGGTAGGATGTAAGGATAGATTATCATCATAGATATAGTACTACCATAACTGTGCTGGTTACCATATAGGTGGGATTGTAAGGATAGGATTTATCATATATAGATATATAGATAACAAATAGTGCTGGTTCCCAAGAGGCTGAACAGTAGTCCATAAGGAATTCCGTGGGGGGGATTTATGCATAAGGCACTACCAGGGCATGATCTGGCAAATTGCCACCCAATATGTTGGGAATGATGGTGTCACAAAATTCTTGACATCACCATCGTCATAACAATTTGTGATCTTTATGGGGCCTCTATTGGGCCAGAATTATGGAACAATGTTGGCTGCTCCTGAGGTATGAAGCCAGTTCCTCACCAGGGTTGGAGGAATGAGTCCAAATAGGTCGTAGTAAGGGTTTGAATAGGGACCAGCAAGCTGCAACTATTGGTCTCCCAGGGGGGGAAGAATGGAAGATATAGATTTGTGTATTTTTCGGGACGTATATGATAGGAGCCTTAGGGAACTCGTAATGAGGTTACCTTGGGATTTATTCATATATAGATATATAGATATACATAGACGTTGCTGTGGTTACCGGATACGGTAGGGTGTGTAAGGGGTTTTTAGATTTATAATATATAGATATAGAGAGACTGATAGACCGTGCTGGTTACCAGATAGGTAGAGTGTAAGGTTAGTATTATCATATATAGATTATAGATAGCATATACATGTGCTGGTTACAGATAGGTAGGACTGAAGGCTAGATTATCATTATATAGATATATGGAGACCATATACTGTGCTGGTTACCAGATAGGTAGGATTGTAAGGATAGATTATCAATATAGTAGATATAGATTACATAAGACCGTGCTGGTTACCAGATAGGGTAGGAGGTGTAAGGTAGATTTATTCATATATAGATATAGATTTACCATTTACCGTGCTTTACCAATGGTAGGATGTAAGGCTCGATTTATCATATATCGAACCATATACTGTGCTGGTTAGGATAAGTAGGATGTAGGTAGATTTATCATATATAGATATATAGATACCATATACTGTGCCTGGTTACCCGATAGGTAGGATGTAAGGGTAGATTTCATATATAGATATATAGATACCATTACTGTGCCTGGTTACTCAGTAGGTAGGGATGTAAGAGGTAGATTATCATATGTGAATATAGATACCATAGACTGTGCTGGTTACCAGATAGGTAGGAGGAGTAAGGGTAGATTATCATATATAGATATATAGATACCATTATATAGTGCTGGTTACCAGATAGGTGGGATGTAAGGATAGATTTATCAATATAGATATATAGATATCATATACTGTGCTGGTTACCAGATAGGTAGGATGTAAGGATAAGATTTATCATATATAGATATAAGATACCATATACTGTGACTGGTACCAGATAGGTAGGATGTTAGGGAAGGTAGATTTATCATATAGAGATATAGAAATACACATATAGTGCTGGTTACCAGATCGGTGGAGGATGGATGTAAGGTTAGATTTTATCATATATGGTATATAGATACCATCTACTGTGCTGGTTACCGGAAATAGGTAGGATTGGAAGGGTAGATTTATCATATATAGATATAAATTACCATATCTGAATGGCTGGTTCCAGGATAGGTAGGATGTAAGGGTAGATTTATATATATAGATATATAGATATCATATACTGTACGGTTACACAGATAGGTAGGATGTAAGGGTTTAGATTATCATATATAGATATATAGATACCATATACTGGTGGTTACCAGGATAGGTAGGAGTTAAGGGTAGCTTTATCATATATAGATATATAGATATCATCATACATTGACTGGTTACAGATAGGTAGGATGGTAAGGATAGATTTATCATATATTAGTACCATATACGTGCTGGTTACAGATAGGTAGGATTGTAAGGATAGTTACAATATAGTACCATATACTGTGCGGTTACCAGATAGGTAGGATGTAAGGATGGTTATCATACGATAGATATATAGATACCATATACTGTGCTGGTTACCAGAAGGTAGGAGGATGTAAGGGTGATAGATTTATCAATATGATTATAATAGATACCATAGACCGGCTGGTTGGTTACCGATAGGTAGGTATAAGGGTAGATGTATCATATAAGATTATAGATACCATATGACTGATGCTGGTTACCAGATAGGTAGGATTGTAAGGGTAGATTTACATATATAGATATAGAGATACCATAGACCGTGCTGGTTACCGATAGGTAGGATATACGGGTAGATGTATCATATATAGATATATATTACCATATACTGTGCTGGGTACCAGATTAGGTAGGATGAAGGGTAGATTATCATATATAGATATATATATATACCATATACTGTGCTGGTTACCGGATAGGGTAGGATGTAAGGGTAGATTTATCATATATAGATAAAGAGATACACATAGACATGGTGGTTACCCGATAGGTAGGATGTAAGGGGTTAAATTATCATATATAGATATATAGATACCATAGACCTGCTGGTTACGGAGATAGGTAGGATGTAGGATAGATTTATCATATATAATATAGATACCATATACTGTGCTGGTTACCAGAAGGTAGGGTTTGTAAGGAGTTAGATGATCAGATTTATCATATAGATATAAGTTACCATATACTGTGCTGGTTACCATATAGGTAGGAGGTAAGGGTAAATTTATCATATATAGATATATAGATACCATAGACGTGCTGGTTACCAGATAGGTAGAGTGTAAGGGTAATTTATCATAAATAGATATATAGATTACCATACTACTGGCTGGTACCATATAGGTAGGATTAAGGGTAGATTTTCATATATAGATATATAGATACCAATACCGTGCTGGTTACCAGATAGGTAGGATGTAAGGGTGATTTAGATTTATATATATATATAGATACCATAGACCGTGCTGGTTACCAGATAGGTAGGATGTAAGGATAGATTATCATATATAGATACCATATACTGTGCTGGTACCAGATAGGTAGGATGTAAGGATATATTATCATATATAGATATATAGATACATATACTTGGCTGGTTACCAGAAGGTAGGATGTAAGGTATGATTTATCATATATAGATATATAAATACCATATACTGTGCTGGTTACCAAGATAGGTAGGATGTAAGGGTAGATTTTACATATATTAGATATATAGATACCATATACTGTGCTGGTTACCGGATAGTAGGATGTTAAGGGAGATTTATCATATATAGATATATAAAATACCAATACTGTGCTGGTTACCAGAAGGTAGGATGTAAGGGTAGATTATCATATATAGATATATAGAATCATATATGTACTGGTTACCAGATAGGTAGGATGTAAGGATAGATTATCATATATAGATACATATTTTACGTGCTGGTTACCAGATAGGTAGGATGTAAGGAAGATTTATCATATATAGATACCATTATACGTGTGGTTACCAGTAGGTAGGATGTAAGGATAGGTTTATCATATATAGATATATAGATACCATATACTGTGTGGTTACCAGATAGGTAGGATTGTAAGGGTAGATTTATCTATATATATTAAGATCCCATAGAACCGTGCGGTTACCGTATAGGTAGGATATAAGGGTAGAGTTCATATTAGTATATAGATACCCATATACTGTGCTGGTTACCAGATAGGTAGGATGTAAGGGTAGATTAATCAATATAGATATAGAATACATAGACCGTGTGGTTACCGGATAGGTAGGATATAAGGTTAGATGTATCATATATAGATATAGAGATACCATATACTGTCTGGTTACCAGATAGGTAGGATGTAAGGGTAGATTTATCATATAAGATATATATATATACCATATACTGTGCTGGTTACGGATAGTAGGATGTAAGGGTAAGATTTATCATCTATAGATATAGAGATACCATATAGACTGTGCTGGTTACCAATATAGGTAGGAGTTAAGGGTAAAAGTTATCATATATAGATATTAGATACCATAGACCGTGCTGTTACGGATAGGTAGGATGTAAGATAGATTGATCTATATAAATATTAGATACCTATACTGTGCTGGTTACCAGATAGGTAGGGTTTGTAGGGTAGATTTATCTATATAGATATAGAGATACCATATACTGTGCTGGTACCATATAGGCTAGGATGTAAGGTAATTTATCATATATAGATATATAGTACCAGTAGACCTGGCTGGTTACCAGATAGGTAGGATTGTAAGGGTTAGATTTATCATAAAAGATATATAGATACCATCTACTGGCTGGTTACCATATAGGTAGGATTTGTAAGGAGTGTTTAGATTTATATATATAGATATATAGATACCATTATACCGTGATGGTTACCAATAGGTAGGATGTAAGGTAGATTAGATAATATATGTATAGATACTTAGACCGTGCTGGTCGCAGTAGGTAGGAGGTAAGGATAGATTTATCATTATAGATCCATACTGTGCCTTTGGTGGGTACCAGATAGGTAGGATGTGTAAGGATAGATTTTCATATAGATATATGATACCATATACTGTGCTGGGTACCAGATAGGTAGGATGTAAGGGTAGATTTATAATATATAGATAATATAGATACAATATACTGTGCTGGTTACCAGATAGGTAGGATTGTAAGGTAGATTTATTCATATATAGATACCATATACTGTGCTGGTTACCAGATAGTAGGATGTAAGGAGTGATTTATCATATTAATATAGATACCATATACTGTGCTGGTTACCAGATAGGTAGGATGTAAGGGGTAGTTACATATATAGATATAAGATACCATATACTGTGTGCTGTTACAAGATAGGAGGATGTAAGGGTAGATTTATCATATATAGATATATAGATACCATATACTGTGCTGGTTACCGAGATAGGTAGGAGTAAGGTAGATTTATCATATATAGATATATAGATACCATATACTGTGCTGGTTACCGGATAGGTAGGATGTAAAGTAAGGGTAGATTTACCTATATAGATATATAAATACATATACTGTGCTGGTTACCAGATAGGTAGGATGTAAGGATAGATTTATCAATAGATAGATATATAGATACATATTACTGTTGCTGGTTACCAGATAGGTAGGGTGTAAGGATATATTTATCATATAAGGATATATAGATACCATATACTGTGCTGGTTACCAGATAGGTAGGATGTAAGGATAGATTTATCATATATAGATATATAGATACCATATACTGTGCTGGTTACCAGATAGGTAGGATGTAAGGATATATTATCATATATAGATATATAGATACCATATACCGTGCTGGTTACCAGATAGGTAGGATGTAAGAGAGATTTATATATATAGATGTATAGATACCCATATACCGTGCTGGTTACGGTAGGTAGGATGTAAGGAGTTAGATTTATCATATATGATGTATAGATACCATATACCGTGCTGGTTACCGGATAGGTAGGATGTAAGGGTAGATTTATCAATATAGATATATAGATATCATAGTAACGTGTGGTTACCAGATAGGTAGGATGTAAGGGTAGATTTATCATATATAGATATATAGATTACATATACTGTGCTGGTTACAGATAGGTAGGAGTAAGGATAGATTTATCATATATAGATATATAGATAAACAGATACTGTGCGGGTACCCAGATAGGTAGGATTGTAAGGATAGATTTTCATATATAGTATATAGAACATATACTGTGCTGGTTACCCGCTAGGTAGGATGTAAGGATAGATTTATCAGATATAGAATATAGATACCATATACTGTGCTGGTTACAGATAGGTAGAGATGTAAGGTAGATTTATCATATATTTAGATATATAGATTACCATATACTGTGTGGTTACCAGATAGGTAGGATGTAAGGATAGATTTATACATATATAGATATATAGAGTACCATATACTGTGCTGGTTACCAGATAGGTGGGATGTAAGGGTAGATTTATCATATATAGATATATAGATACCTTTACTGTGTGGTTACCAGGATAGGTAGGGTTTGTAAGGGTAGATTTATCATATATAGATATATAGATACCATACTAGGTGTTGGTTACCAGATAGGTAGGATGTAAGGATAGTAGATTTAACAATATATAGATATATAGATACATATATCGTGCAGGTACCAGATAGGTAGGATGTAAGGGTAGATTTATCATATATAGAGATATAAGTACCATAGACCGTGCTGGTTACCGGATAAGGTAGGATGTAGGATAGATTTATCATATATAGATATATAGATACCATATACTGTGCTGGTTACCAGATAGGTGGGATGTGTAAGGATAGATTGATTTATCATATCTAGATATATAGATTACCAATTACTGTGCTGGTTACCAGACAGGTTAGGATGTAAGGTGGATTTATCATATATATATATAATCCATGGACCTGCTGGTTACCGATAGGTAGGATGTAAGGGTAGATTATCATATATAGATATATAGATACCATATACCGTGCTGGTTACCAGATAGGTAGGATGAAGGGTAGATTATCATATAAGATATATAGATACCATATACCGTGTGGTTACCAGATAGGTAGGATGTAAGGGTAGATTATCATATATAAGATTATAGATACCAATACCGTGCTGGTTACCAGATGTAGGAGTGGTAAGGGTAGATTTTATATATATAGATATATAGATATCATATACACGTGCCTGGTTACCAGATAGGTAGGATGTAAGGGTAGATTATCATATTAGATATATAGATACCAATAACTGTGTGGTTACAGATAGGTAGGATGTAAGGAGATAGATTTATCATTATATGATAGATATATAGATAACATATACTGTGCTGGTTACCAGATAGGTAGGATTTTGTAAGGATAGATTATCATATATAGATTATAGATACCATATACTGTGCTGGTTACCAGATAGGTAGGATGTAAGGGTAGATTTATCATATATAGATATATAGTACCCTATACTGTGCTGGTTACCAGATAGGTAGGATGTAAGGATAGATTTATCATATATAGATATATAGATACCAATACTGTGCTGGTTACAGATAGGTGGGATGTAAGGGTAGATGTATCAATATAGATATATAGATACCATATACTGTGCTGGTACCAGATAGGTAGGGTGTTGTAAGGGTTAGATTGATTCATATATAGATATTATAGATACCATATATACTGTGTGGTTACCAGATAGGTAGGATGTAAGGATAGATTTAACATATATAGATATTATATAGATACCATATATCGTTGCAGGTTACCAGATAGGTAGGATTGTAAGGTGAGTGGATTATCATATATAGATATATAGATACCATAGACCGTGCTGGTTACGGATAGGTAGGATGTAAGGATAGATTATCATATATAGAATATAGATGATACCATATACTGTGCTGGTTACCAGACAGGTAGGATGTAATGGTAGATTTATCATATATAGATATAGAGATACCATAGACCGTGCTGGTTACCAGATAGGTAGGATGTAAGGATGGATTTATCATATATAGATATATAGATACCATAGACCGTGCTGGTTACCAGATAGGTAGGATGTAAGGGTAGGATTTCTCATATATAGATATATAGATACCATATTACCGTGCTGGTTACCAGATAGGTAGGATGTGTAAGGGTAGATTTTTAATATAGAGATATGAGATACCATATACCGTGCTGGTTACCAGATAGGTAGGATGTAAGGGTAGATTTAATCATATATAGATATATAGAGAACCATATACCGTTGCTGAGTTACCATGATTAGGTAGGATGTAAGGATAGATTTATCATATTAAGATATATAGATACCATATACCGTGCTGGTTACAGATAGGTAGGATTGTAAGGATAGAATTTATCATATATAGAGTATAGATAACCATATACCGTGCTGGTTACCAGATAGGTAGGATGTTAAGGGTAGATTTATATTATAGATAAATAGATAACATATACCGTGCTGGTTACCAGATAGGTAGGATGTAAGGTAGATTTATCATATATAGATATATAAAGATACCATTATTACCGTGAGTGGTTACCAGATAGGTAGGATTGTAAGGTAGATTTAATATATAGATACCATATACTGTGCTGTTACCAGATAGGTAGGATGTAAGGATTAGATTTATCTAATATATATATAGATACCCAATACTGTGCTGGTTACCAGATAGGTAGGATGTGAGTAAGGATAGATTATCATATATAGATATATAGATACCATATACTGTGCTGGTTACCAGATAGGTAGGATTGTTGTAGGGTAGATTATCATATATAGATATAGATAACATATACTGTGCTGGTTACCAGATAGTGTAGGATTGTAAGGATAGATTTATCATATATAGATATATAGATACCATATACTGTGCTGGTTACCAGATAGGTAGGATGTAGAAGATAGATTATCATATATAGAGATGATAGATACCATATACTGTGTTGGTTACCAGATAGGTAGGGGATTGTAAGGATAGATTATCATAATAGAATATAGATACCATATACTGTGCTGGTTACCAGATAGGTAGGATGTTGTAAGGGTTAGATTTATCATATATAGGAACCATATACTGTGCTGGTACCAGATAGGTAGGATGTAAGGGTAGATTTATCAATATAGAATATAGATACCATACACTGTGCTGGTTACCAGATAGGTAGGATGTAAGGATTATTTTCATATATAGATATATAGATACATATACTGTGCTGGTTACCAGATAGGTAGGATGTTAAGGATAGATTTATCATATATAGATATATAGATATCATATTACGTGCTGGTTACCAGATAGGTAAGATGTAAGGATAGATTATCATATATAGATATAGAATACCATAGACCGTGCTGGTTACCAGATAGGTAGGACGTAAGGGTAGATTTATCTTAGTAGATATATAGATACCATATACTGTGCTGGTTACCAGATAGGTAGGATGTAAGGATAGATTTATCATATATAGATATATAGATACCATATACTGTGCTGGTTACAGATAGGTAGGAATGTAAGGGTAGTAGTTATCATATATAGATATATAGATACCATATTAGACATGCTGGTTACCGATAGGTAGGATGTAAGGGTAGATTTATCTATATAGTAATTAGATACCATAACTGTGCTGGTTAACAGATAGGTAGGATGTGGAAGGATAGATTTATCATATATAGATATATAGATTACATATACTGTGCTGGTTACCAGATAGGAGGAGTTGTAAGGGTAGATTTATCATATATAGATATATTAGATACCATTACTGTGGGTTACCAGATAGGTAGGATGTAAGGGTTAGATTTATCATATATAGATATATAGATACCATATACTGTGATGGTTACCAGATAGGTAGGATTGAAGGATAGATTTATCATATATAGATACATAGATGACCATATACTTGATGGTACCAGATAGGTAGGATGTAGGATAGATTTAACCTGACTAAATTGAGGTGGTTACTTGATGTAGAGAGAGGGGAATAGAATTCCAGAGGATGGGAGCCACAAGAGAGAAGTTTAAGGCGAGAGGAAGCAGTACGTGTGGGGGGGGTCTGTACAGGGTGGTTCTGCGATGAGCGGAGGGGGTAGAGGGGCAGTAACATATGGGGACACTAGAAAGGAAATAAGGAGGGGAGCAGCAGAGCGAAGGGAATTAATTAAATGTTAGGGAAGGATTTAGTTGTAATGCGCTGTTTAACGGGGAGCCAAGTTGTGTCGGTACAGAGGGAGAAATTTGGGATACGGTTTCTTAGAGAGTGAAATAATGTGTTACAATCCATGGAGGTCCAGTGTAGAATTTACCAGGGCAGGGACATTATAAGTTAATTCAGAATTCAGAACAGTTAATATAAAAAAATCCCTGTGTACACTAGTTACTGACTCTGCATTTACAGATCGTTTATATAATTTATTGGCTTTACTGCCCAGTTAATCTTTGGGCTTGGGACTTTGTTTTTCAATTCATTAATTCGCCTTGTCTGGGCAGACGAATTGATTGAAAGTAATACCATGAAACATGGCATCCAATGAAATCAACTAGCAAAACACATACGCACATAGCAGAACTGAATTCCTGAAAATGTATTATATTGGAACACCTGGAAAACGTTTACAGTATCCTGCTGGAATAAATCATGGCACTGGAATCACTATCGGGCGATGCAACGATTGTGCCTTTTAAATACACTGTACTACTTGGTGCATCTCCCTGTAGATTTAAGTCTTAAAAACAAGAAATCCAAATTCCTTATTAATTCATTCTGGCTCTTTGGTTTTAAATTACTAATTCTAATTCATCAAAACTCGCCATATCAGTCCATCCAACCACAAGCTGCTGGCCCAAAGTACAGATCCTGATGATTGGCCCTTTGTACCGCACTAAACAGCAGCAGCCTCTCTGAATCATTAAAGGAAAACTTCAAATAACATCTTTTAAAAGGAACATGTTGATAATTTCCTACCTTGTCCCCTATATATATTAGCATTTGCCTCATATGCTGCTAGATGCTCATGGAAACTAAAGGGGTATATAAGTGGTAGTGTGTGGGATCAGTGCTAGTAACACCAGTTGCTAATAACTCATTTTTTTAAAGTTGCAGACACTGGTGGTTGTGGCTAGGATGTCATTGGCAAGCGGGGTTGGTTGAGCCTAAGAGCGCCTTGTCTCTGCCCAACACCAGGTGTGCAGCATATCCTAGGTTGGCTATCCTTGTTCCATAGATGGAATATTCTACTAAACTGGACATGCTTTTTAGAGAAACTTAATAATTATAACTAAAACACATAAAATAATACACATATGTTTCATTCATTAACTCTCTGTAATCTAAAGGTGAGACTATGCTAACACTAGGAGACAACAAGATGTGTACATGCCGGGTAGGTAATATTTCAGCCTGAATTGCATGGCTTTGCAATGGCCCGTGACCGGCATCCAGAGTTCATCCAAATCGCACAAACAGGCAATCGGACGGGGCGAAAACTATGGCTGATCGGGCTGTCCATTGCAGCAAACTGACGCCATGGCTACTTTGCTCTACAGTCCTTCCTCCTGATTGACCAGTCACTAGTGGGGAACGGTATATTAGGAGCAGAATCCCATGTTGTAACCTAGCTTTACCCTTGTCCCTGCATACTGATGAATCCTGCAAATAACATTAAATGCCAAAAGGGAAAGCTCTTTCGTCCAATGCAAACTAACTCGTGGGAGCAGAACCAGCGCGGGAGATTGGACTATAGGCCCACTCGGCACATGTGACACAAAGTAAGAGAAATGGACTGCAGACTGTACTGCCTCCCACTGATACATTATCTCTCGTTATTATTTATATCTCTCCATGCAATCTTCATACACTGATAATAAGGAGAGAGTAAATGGAAGGAAAGCCCATTAACTTAGCTGGAACCATCTATAGGTGCAAGTGTATTCCATAGCACCCGGCATCTTTCCTAATTCATTATAAATTATAATCCACTTTACATATTCCTATAAATCCCAATAGAATCCTACAGAGCTAAAGGGAGGAGGAAGGACTGAGGCCGAAATGAAGTTTGTTTTCTGCGGTACACACTTTACCGATAAAGGGGCATTCTGCTGGATCCACCGTCCCTTTAACGTTAAAGTCTGTACCCAGATTAATCTGGTTTACAGGCAGATCACAAGCACACAGAATTGACTATGGGGAGGAAAGAGAGGTGTGTGTATAGAACAATGTATTACGTCTGTGTCAAGTGGATGAAATTTTATATTAGTTCAGAAGTCATATTTTATAAAAGTCTATTTGTGTCACTGTTACACATGCACATTTACTATTCCCACACGTCTCTTGTCTCACTGTTACACAGAAACCGTTTTAACATTCTCAAATGTTTATTTGTTTCACTGTTTAACACACACATTTCCATTCTCACATGTCTATTTGTATCACAGTTTTAACATACAACGTTTACCACTCTCACATGTCTATTGTTCACAGTTTTACATAATTACCACTCTAACATGCTATTTGTATCACAGTTTACATACACGTTTACCACTCTCACATGTCTATTGTATCACAGTTTTACCTACACGTTACCACTCTCACGTGTCTATTTGTATCACAAGTTTTACATACACGTTTACCACTCTCACATGTCTATTTGTATACAGTTTTACATACACGTTTACCACTCTCACGTGCTATTTGTATCACAGTTTTACATACACGTTAACCACTATCACTTGTCTATTTGTGTTCAGTTTTACACACACGTTTACCTTCTCACATGTCTAGAAGGAATCAATCAGTAGCTGCAGTCTACTCATACACATAGCAAATGAAAGACTTATGTCAGTCTGACACACCACATGGCAAGCCATCTGGCCATGTCTAGATCCTTGTGCATATCAGGCACCAAGGATTGATCAGTTCTGTACGGAGACACCCAGCAGTTATGCTAATATGCTACAGGTTTATTCAATGTGTCGCAAGAATGAACAGGTCCAGGTCAGGGTGGTCAATACAATGTTAGTGTGAAATTTGAAAATACTGCCTGCATGGTTTATACCGTGATACCTACTAACAAAATGACAGCAGATGGACCATAGGATACGACGCAAGGCATTCAATAAAATAAAATGAGTCGCTCTTGCCCCGGTGGATGGTAGAAAGCGTGCAGAACCTGTGACATCCCTGCAAAAAGTAGGTATCCATCTCACAATATTAACGTTTGTAAAATTTTAATGCAGACATCTCACCCTGCCTTCAGGCAGGATGGGAAAAGGGGGGGTGGCGGCGCGGGTGTGTGACATCACAATGGGCGTGGTCAATGTTCTAGGGTGGTGGGAGGCGGAGTTAAGGGGCATGGCCGTAGAAAGAAATGGGTGGACTTGGGAGGAGACTCAAGTCTCTCAAATGGAGTCTGGGGTGGTCTGGGGAGTGCGGGAGACCACCCCAGAATGGGGTGGGACACCTGTTAATGCAGCAATCCTGGGTACATGGACTGTTGCCTTATCTCAAAGTTAAAGGGAAACTATACTGAAAAAAGACTTTGCCTCATCTTATCTATAATTGAATGCATGCCTACATCCAGCACCATTTTGTTTAGGAGCAGTATCCCCTACCTCTTTAACCACTCCCACTTCCATCCGACCTGACTTTTCCTCACAAACCAACTGTAAGCATGCACACAGCATTCCAACTGTCAACACTCTGTCACCATTCCAGCTACAGTAAAACGCTCACAGAGAGAATAGTTTTTGAGAGCAAGGAACTTGATTGACAGCTGAAATATAAGAAGTTTTAGATTGGATATCTAAAGAAATAGGGGGCAGATCAACAAAACAAGATTACAGTGTTGTTTGGAATGAATATAGTTCCAGTTATGGTCAATTTAAAATAACCTTTTTTCGGTATAGATGCCCTTTAATATTTTGGGGGGTTGGAATTAGAGAGGTTTGAAGATGCTTCCTCTCCATGTAATTGAGGTGTCTTTAGAAGCATTTGGTAACAGTGTTTTGCGGGATGGGGTTAAGGCACTGGTAAAATAACGTTTGAAGATATTTGGAGGGCAAGGGCCAACTAGGAAATGGAAGGTTGAAAACCAGTTGATTATAGGTTACTTACCTTAACAATAAAATCTTCCAAGTATCACATTAGCTGTCTCTTGTTTATCAGTCTTTTAATTATACAAAACCAGCCAGCCAATCTATTGTCTTACGGCCTGGCTGCCAACCTTGATATCTTTTGTTAGGCTTCGGACGTAATTACATCCAAAGTATGGAAAACTCATTGCATGTTTATAACAGTGTACTATAGGGGAGAGAGTTTATAGTACAGTATAGTATTTGCGGTTGAATAAAGACAAATTCCATCTAGTCCAACCATCTAGCAATATACTCATTTCTCTGCCTAACTGTTGATCCAGAGGAAGGCAAAAAAAACCCACCAAATTTATGAAGGGGGAAAAAAATTCCTTCCTGACTCCAAGTGGCAATCGGAAATTTCTGGATCAACTCTACTTTATGATCATAAAAGTAACTTGAAACATCTGTTTGCGCAGAAACTATCCGTTTTTTTTAAACTGACCAATGAACCTGCCATAACAACGTCCACTGGAAGACAGTTCCAAAGCTTTACCGTTCTCACAGTGAAAAACCCTTTCAGAATTTGAAGCCTAAACCTTTTTTTCAAGACTTAATGGATGTCCTCGTGTCCTCTGACATGTTCTGTTGGGTGAACAATGCCCCAGATAGTTTTTGTATGGCCTTAATGGATTTATACACAGTAATCATATCCCCACACAAGGTCCTTTTTCCAGTGACATAATTGTAACTTTTCCAGTCTCTCTTCGTATTCAAGCTCCCCAATCCCTTATTAATTTAGTTGCCCTTCTCTGAACCCTTCCATTTCAAAGAGGTCCTTTTTGTACAAGGATTCAAAATTGCACTGCATAATCCAAATGAGGCCTTACCAATGCTTTGTAAGAGGGAGATTACATTTTCCTCCCTTGAAATCATACCTCTCTTTAAAAAGACAATACCATGCTGCTCTGGCTGTTTGCCGTCTGGCACTGCTTGCTGACCTTTAAGTTTGTTATCCACCAAAACTCCAAGATCCCTTTCCACAGGGATTCACTTAAAACACAGAGCCACTTAAAGTATAAGTAGCAAAGGATTTTTTAAGTCCAAAAATGCATCACCTTACATTTATCAACTTGAATCTCATTCTGCCACTTAGCAGCCCAATGTGACACATCTATCTAGATCCCCCTGCAACAATGCCACCATCTCTGAAGTTTTTAATGGTCAACAACGTTTTGTGTCGTCAGCAAAAACAGAGAAAACTTGCTGGCAATACCCACTCCAATCATTAATAATAGATTAAATAGAAGTAGCCCCAACAGAACCCTGTGGCACCCCCACTATAGTCCAAATGATGAAAGTCCCATTTACACCTACTATCTGCATCCTATTCATTAACCAAATGTCTATCCATGTAAAATGTGACTCCCAGACCAACAGGACCTTAGCTATACATTAGTCGCCTAGGGGGACTGTATCAAAAGCCTTGCAAAATACAGTAACTACAACTACTGCTATGCCAGAGAGTTCACATTTCTACTTTACTCCTCATAAAAGCCACAGCAAGTTAGTTTGCTCAAGATTTGTCCTCCTAAATCTGCTAGTTAATACTTATAATGTAGTCCTTGAAAACAAACTCTAGACATGTTCCCTTATTAAAATTTCCAGGGATCTTCGGTACATTTATCATATATAGATATATAAATATCATATACTGTGCTGGTTACCAGATGGAGAGGATGTAAGGCTAGATTTATCATATATAGATATATAGATATCATATACCGTGCTGGTTACCAGATAGGTAGGATGTAATGGTAGATTTAACCCATATACTGTGCTGGGTACCATATAGGTAGGATGTAAGGTAAATTATCATATATAGATATATAGATACCATAGACCGTGTGGTTACCAGATAGGTAGGTGTGTAAGGGAGATTTATCATAATATAGATATATAGATACCATAACTGTGCTGGTTCCATATAGGTAGGATGTAAGGGTAGTTTATCATATATAGATATATAGATACATATACCGTGCTGGTTACCGATAGGTAGGATGTAAGGTAGATTTATCATATATATATTATAGATACATAGGACGTGCTGGTTACCAGATAGGTAGGATGTAGGATAGATTTATCATATATAGATACCATATACTGTGCTGTGGTTACCAGATATAGTAGGATGTAAGGATAGATTTACATATATAGATATATAGATACCATATACTGTGCTGGTCCAGAGAGGTAGGATGTAAGGGTAGATTTATCATATAGTATATAGATACCATATACTGTGCTGGTTACCAGATAGGTAGGATGTAAGGTAGATTTATATCATATATAGATACCATATACTGTGCTGGTTACAGATAGGTAGGATGTAAGGATAGTTTATCATATTAGATTATAGATACCATATACGTGCGGGTTACCAGATAGGTAGGATGTAAGGTAGATTTATCATATATAGATAAGATCATATACTGTGCTGGTTACCAGATAGGTAGGATGTAAGGTAGAGTTATCATATAGATATATAGATACCATATACTGTGCTGGTTACCGATAGGTAGAGTAAGGTAGATTTCATATATGATATTAGATACCATACTGTGTGGTTACCGGAGGATAGGTAGGATGTAAGGGTAGATTTATCTATATAGATATATTATAATCACATATACTGTGCTGGTTACCAGATAGGTAGGATGTAAGGATAGATTTATCATATATAGATATATAGATACCATATACTGTGCTGGTTACCAGATAGGTAGGTGTAAGGATATTTATCTATATAAGATATAGAGATACCATATATCTGTGCTGGTTACCAGATAGGTAGGATGTAAGGATAGATTTATCATATATAGAATATAGATACCATATACTGTGCTGGTTACCAGATAGGTAGGATGTAAGGAATATTTTCATATATAGATATATAGATACCATATACCGTGCTGGTTACAGTAGGTAGGAGTAAGGAGAGATTTATCATAAAGATGTATAGATACCTATATACCGTGCTGGTTACCGATAGGTAGGATGTAAGGGTATTTTAGATTTATCATATAGGATGTATAGATACCATATACCGTGCGGTTACCGATAGGTAGGATGTAAGGTAGATTTATCAATATAGGATATAGTATCATAAACGTGCTGGTTACCAGATAGTAGGATGTAAGGGTAGATTTATCATATTAGATATATAGATACCATATACTGTGCTGGTTACAGATAGGTAGGAGTTAAGGGTAGATTTATCATATATAGATATATAGATAACAATATATGTGGGTTACCAGATAGGTAGGATGTAAGGATAGATTTATCATATAGATATATAGATACATATACTGTGCTGGTACCAGATAGGTAGGATGTAAGGTAGATTATTATATATAGATATATAGATACCATATATGTGCTGGTTACCAGATAGGTAGGATGTAAGGTAGATGTATCATATATAGATATATAGATACCATATACGTGTGGGTTACCAGATAGGTAGGATGTAAGGATAGATTTCATATATAGATATATAGATAACATATACTTGCTGGTTCCAGATAGGTGGGATTTGTAGGGTAGATTTATCATATATAGATATATAGATACCATTACTGTGCTGGTTACCAGATAGGTAGGGATGTAAGGTGATTTATCATATATAGTATATAGATACCATATACTGTGCTGGTTACGATAGGTAGGATGTAAGATAGGGATTTAAAATATATGATATATAGATACATATATCGTGCAGGTTACCAATAGGTAGGATGTAAGGGTAGATTTATCATATATAGAATATAGATACCATATAGACCGTGCTGGTTACGGATAGGTAGGATGTAAGGATAGATTTATCAATATAGATATAGATACCATATACTGTGCTGGTTACCAGATAGGTGGGATGTAGGATAGATTTATCATATATAGATATATAGATACCAATACGTGCTGGTTACCAGAAGGTAGTAGGATGTAAGGATGGATTTATCATATATAGATATATATACCATAGACGTGCTGGTTACCAGATAGGTAGGATGTAAGGGTAGATTATCATATATAGATTATAGATACCATATACCGTGCTGGTTACCAGATAGGAGGATGTAGGTAGATTTCATCATATAGATATATAGATACCATATACAGTGTGGTTACCAGATAGGTAGGATGTAAGGTAGAATTATATATATAGATATTATAGATACCATATACCGTGCTGGTTACCAGATAGGTAGGATAAGGGTAGATTAATTTATAATATAGATATATGAATCATATAACGTGCGGTTACCAGATAGTAGGATGTAAGGGTAGATTTATCATATTAGATATATAGATACCATATAATGTCGGTACAGATAGGTAGGATGTAGGAAGATTTATCATATGATAATATAGATAACATATCTGTGCTGGTTACCAGATAGGTAGGATGTAAGGATAGATTTATCATATATAGTTATAGATACCATATACTGGCTGGTTACCAGATAGTAGGATGTAAGGGTAGATTTATCATATATAGATATATGATACACTATACTGTGCTGGTTACCAGATAGGTAGGATGTAAGGATAGATTTTATCATATATAGATATATGATACCATATACTGTGCTGGTTACCAGATAGGTGGATGTAAGGGTAGATTTCAATATAGATATATAGATACCATATACTGTGCTGGTACCAGATAGGTAGGGTGTTGTAAGGGTAGATTGATTTATCATATATGATATTATAGATACCATATACTGTTGTGGTTACCAGATAGGTAGGATGTAGGATAGATTTAACAATATAGATCTTATAGATACCATATACGTGAGGTTACCAGATAGGTAGGATGTAAGGGTAGATTATCATATATGATATATAGATACCATAGACCGTGTGGTACGGATAGGTAGGATGTAAGGATAGATTTATTATATATAGATATATAGTACCATATACTGTGCTGTTACCAGACAGGTAGGATGTAATGGTAGTTATTCATATATAGATATAGAGATACCATAACCGTGCTGGTTACCAGATAGGTAGGATGTAAGGAGATTTATCATATATAGATATATAGATACCATAGACCGTGCTGGTTACCAGATAGGTAGGATGTAAGGGTAGATTTATCATATATAGATATATAGATACCATATACCGTGCTGGTTACCAGATAGGTAGGATGTAAGGGTAGATTTATCATATATAGATATATAGATACAATATACGTGCTGGTTACCAGATAGGGATTGTAAGGGTAGATTTATCATATATAGATATAGAGATACCATTATACCGTGCTGGTTACCAGATAGGTAGGATGTAAGGTAGATTTATCATTATAGATATATGATACCATATACCGTGCTGGTTACAGATAGGTAGGATGTAAGGATAGAATTTATTATATATAGAGATTATAGATACCAATACCGTGCTGGGACCAGATAGGTAGGATGTAGGGTAGATTTATTCATAATAGATAAATAGATACCATATACGTGCTGGTTACCAGATAGGTAGGATGTAAGGTAGATTTATCATATATAGATATATATAGATACCAATTACCGTGTGGTTACCAGATAGGTAGGATGTAAGGGTAGATTTATCATATAGAGCTACCATATACTGTGCTGGGTACCAGATAGGTAGGATGTAAGGATAGATTTATCATATATAGATATAAGATACCAATACTGTGCTGGTTACCAGATAGGTGGAGTAAGGATAGATTTATCATATATAGATATATAGAACCATATACTGTGCTGGTTTACAGATAGGTAGGATGTAGGGTTGTTGTAGATTATCATATATAGAGATATAGATAACATATATTACTGTGCTGGTACCAGATAGGTAGGATGTAAGGAGATTTATCATATATAGGATATATAGATACCATATACTGTGCTGGTTAACCAGATAGGTAGGATGTAGGAAGATTATCATATATAGATATATAGATACCATATAACTGTGCTGGTTACAGATAGGTAGGATGTAAGGATAGATTTATCATATATAGAAATAGATACCATATACTGTGCTGGTTACCAGATAGGTAGGACTGTAAGGGTTAGATTTATCATATATAGAGATACCATATACTGTGCGGTTACCAGATAGGTAGGATGTAAGGAGTAGATTTGATATATATAGTATTATAGATACCATACACTGTGCTGGTTACCAGATAGGTAGGATGTAAGGAAATTTATCATATATAGATATATAGATTACCATATACGTGCTGGTTACCAGATAGGGTAGGATGTAAGGATAGATTTATCATATATAGATATATAGATACCATATACTGCTGGTTACCAGATAGGTAAGATGTAAGGAGTAGATTTATCATATATAGATATATAGATACCATAGACCTGCTGGTTACCAGATAGGTAGGAAGTAAGGGTAGATTTATCATAATAGTATTATAGATACCATATACTGTGCTGGTTACCAGAAGGTAGGATGTAAGATAGATTTATCATATATAGATATATGATACCATATACTGGGCTGGTTTACGATAGGTGGATGTAAGGGTAGAGTTATCATATATAGTATATAGAATACCATATTACTGTGGTTACCAGATAGGTAGGAGTGTAAGGGTAGATATATATAGATATATAGATACCATACATGTGCTGGTTAACAGATAGGTAGGATTGGAAGGATAGATTTATCATATATAGATACTATAGATCACATATACTGTGCTGGTTACCAGATAGGGAGGAGGTAAGGGTCAGATTTATTCATAATAGATATTAGATACCATAGACCGTGCTGGTTACCGGATAGGTAGGATATAAGGGTAGATGTATCATATATAGATATATAGATACCATATACTGTGCTGGTTACCAGATAGGTAGGATGTAAGGATAGATTTATCATATATAGATATATAGATACCATATACTGTGCTGGTTACCAGATAGGTAGGATGTAAGGATAGATTTAAACCTGCTAATTGAGGTTACTTGATGTAGAGAGAGGGGAATAGAATTCCAGAGGATGGGAGCCACAAGAGAGAAAGGTTTAAGGCGAGAGGAAGCAGTACGTGTGGGGGGGTCTGTACAGGAGCTGGTTCTGCGATGAGCGGAGGGTACGGGCAGTAACATATGGGGACACTAGAAAGGAAATATAAGGAGGAGCAGCAGAGCGAAGGGAATTAAATGTTAGGGGAAGGATTTAGTATGTAATGCGCTGTTTAACGGGGAGCCAAGTTGTTGTCCGGTACAGAGGAGATTTGGGATACGGTTTCTTAGAGAGTGAAATAATATGTGTTACAATCCATGGAGGTCCAGGTAGAATTTACCAGGCAGGGACATTATAGTTAATTCAGAATTCAGAACAGTTAATATAAACAATCCCTGTGTACACTAGTTACTGACTCTGCATTACAGATCGTTTATATAATTTATTGGCTTTACTGCCCAGCTTAATCTGTTGGCTTGGGACTTTGTTTTTTCAATCTATTAATTCGCCTTGTCTGGGCAGACAGAATTGATTGAAAGTAATACCATAAACTATGGCATCCAATGAAATCTAACTAGCAAACCACATAGCAGAACTGAATTCCTGAAAATGATTATTTATTGGAACACCTGAAACAGTTTACAGTATCCTGCTGGAATAAATCATGGCACTGGAATCACTATCAGGGCGATGCACCGATGTGCCTTTTAACTGACACTGTATCTCTTGGTGCATCTCCCTGTATGTATTTTAAGCCTAAAAAACAGAAATCCCAAATTCCTATAATTCATTCTGGCTCTGGTTTTAAATTACTAATTCCTAATTCATCAAACTCTGCAATATCAGTCCATCCAACCACCAAGCTGCTGGCCCAAAGTACAGATCCTGATGATGTGCCCTTGTACCAGCACTAAACAGCAGCAGCCTCTCTGAATCATTAAAGGAAAACTTCATAATAACATCTTTTAAAAGGAACATGTTGATATTTCCTACCTTGTCCCCTATATATATTAGCATTTGCCTCATATGCTGCTAGATGCCTCATGGAAACTAAGGGGTAATTAAGTGGTAGTGTGTGGGATTTCAGTGCTAGTAACACCAGTGCTAATAACTCATTTTAAAGTTGCAGACACTGGTGGTTGTGGCTAGGTGCATGTCATTGGCAAGCTGGGGGTGCAGCCTAATGAGCGGCCTTGTCTCTGCCCACACCAGGGTGCAGCATATCCTAGGTTGGCTATCCTTGTTCCACTAGATGGAATATTCTACTAAACTGGACATGCTTTTTCAGAGAAACTTATATAATTATAACTAAACACATAAAATATACACATATGTTTTCATTCATTAACTCTCTGTAATCTAAAGGTTGAGACTATGCTAACACTTCAGGAGACAACAAGACTGTGTACATGCCGGGTAATATTTCAGCCTGAATTGCATGGCTTTGCAATGGCCCGTGACCGGCATCCAGATGTTCATCCAAATCGCACAAACAGGCAATCGGACGGGGCGGAAAACTATGGCTGATCGTGCTGTCCATTGCAGCAAACTGACGGCCATGGCTACTTTTGCTCTACAGTCCTTCCTCCTGATTGACCAGTCACTAGTGGGGAACGGTTATTCAGGACGCAGAATCCCATGTTGTTAACCTAGCTTTACCCTTGTCCCTGCATACTGATGAATCCTGCAAATAACATTAAATGCCAAAAGGGAAAGCTCTTTCGTCCAATGCAAACTAACTCTTGTGGAGCAGAACCAGCTGCAGGAGATTGGACTATAGGCCCACTCGGCACATGTGACACAAAGTAAAGAGAAATGGCGACTGCAGACTGTACTGCCTCCCACTGATACATTATCTCTCGTTATTATTTATATCTCCTCCATGCTAATCTTCATACACTGATAATAAGGAGAGAGTAAATGGAAGGAAAGCCCATTAACATTTAGCTGGAACCATCTATAGGTGCAATGTGTATTCCATAGCACCCCGGACTCTTTCCTAATTCATTATAAATTATAATCCACTTTACATATTCCTATAAATCCCAATAGAATCCTACAGAGCTAAAGGGAGGAGGAAGGACTGAGGCCGACAATGAATGTTTTGTTTCTGCGGTACACACTTTACCGATAAAGGGGCAATTCTGCTGGATCCACCGTCCCTTTAACGTTAAAGTCTGTACCCAGCTTAATCTGGTTTCACAGGCAGATCACAATCGCACACAGAATTGACTATGGGGAGGAAAGGAGGATGTGTGTATAGAACAAATGTATTACGTCTGTGTCAATGTGGATGAAATTATTTATTAGTTCAGAAGTCTATATTTATATAAAAGTCTATTTGTGTCACTGTTACACATGCACATTTACTATTCCCACACGTCTCTTTGTCTCACTGTTACACAGACACGTTTAACATTCTCACATGTTTATTTGTTTCACTGTTTTAACACACACATTTACCATTCTCACATGTCTATTTGTATCACAGTTTTACATACACGTTTACCACTCTCACATGTCTATTTGTATCACAGTTTTACATACACGTTTACCACTCTCACATGTCTATTTGTATCACAGTTTTACATACACGTTACCACTCTCACATGTCTATTTGTATCACAGTTTTACATACACGTTTACCACTCTCACGTGTCTATTTGTATCACAGTTTTACATACACGTTTACCACTCTCACATGTCTATTTGTATCACAGTTTTACATACACGTTTTACCACTCTCACGTGTCTATTTGTATCACAGTTTTACATACACGTTAACCACTCTCACTTGTCTATTTGTGTCTCAGTTTTACACACACGTTTACCTCTCTCACATGTCTAGAAGGAATCAATCAGTAGCTGCAGTCTACTTCATTACACATAGCAAATGAAAGCACTTATGTCAGTCTGACACACACATGGCCAAGCCATCTGGCCATGTCTAGATCCTTGTTGCATAATCAGGCACAAGGATTGATCAGTTCTGTACGGAGACACCCAGCAGTTTATGCCTAATATGCTACAGGTTTATTCTAATGTGTCTGCAAGAATGACCAGGTCCAGGTCAGGTTGGGTCCAATAACAATGTTAGTGTGAAATTTGAAAATCGCTGCATGGTTTATACCGTGATACCTACTAACAAAATGACAGATGGACCAATAGGATACGACGCAAGGCATTCAATAAAATAAAATGATGTCAGCTCTTGCCCAGGGTGGATGGTAGAAAGCGTGCAGAACCTTGTGACATCACCTGCAAAAATGTAGGTATCCATCTTCCAAATATTAACGTTTGTAAAATTTTAATGCAGACATCTCACCCTGCCCCTTCAGGCAGGATGGGAAAAGGGGGGGTGGCGCGGGGTGTGTGACATCACAATGGGCGTGGTCAATGTTCTAGGGTGGTGGGAGGCGGAGTTAAGGGGCATGGCCGTAGAAAGTGGGTGTGACTTGGGAGGAGACTCAAGTCTCTCAAATCCGGGAGTCTGGGGTGGTCTGCGGGAGTGCGGGAGACCACCCCAGAATGGGGTGGGACACCTGTTAATGCAGCAATCCTGGGTACTGGACTGTTGCCTTATCTCAAAGTTAAAGGGAAACTATACTGAAAAAATGACTTTGCCTCATCTTAATCTATAATTGAATGCATGCCTTCAATCCAGCACACATTTTGTTTAGGAGCAGTATCCCCCCTACCTCTTTTAACCACTCCCAATTCCATCCGACCTGACTTTTTCCTCACAAACCAACTGTCAAGCATGCACACAGCATTCCAACTGTCAACACTCTGTCACCATTCCAGCTACAGTAAAACTGCTCACAGAAGAATAGTTTTTGAGAGCAAGGAACTTGATTGACAGCTGAAATATAAGAAGTTTTAGATTGGATATCTAAAGAAATAGGGGGCAGATCAACAAAACAATGATACAGTGTTGTTTGGAATGAATTATAGTTTCCAGTTATGGTCAATTTAAAATAACCTATTTTTCGGTATAGATGCCCTTTAATATTTTGGGGGGTTTGGAATTAGAGAGGTTTTGAAGATGCTTCCTCTCCATGTAATTGAGGTGTCTTTAGAAGCATTTTGGTAACAGTGTCTTTGCGGGATGGGGTTAAGCACTGTGTAAAATAACGTTTGGAGATATTTGGAGGGCAAGGGCAAACTAGGAAATGGAAGGTTGAAACCAGTTGATTATCAGGTTACTTTACCTTAACAATAAAATCTTCCAAGTATCACATTAGCTGCTCTCTTGTTTATCAGTCCTTTTAAATTATACAAAACCAGCCAGCCAATCTATTTGTCTTACGGGCCTGGCTGCCAACCTTGATATCTTTTGTTAGGCTTCGGACGTAATTACATCCAAGCGTATGGAAAACTCATTGCTGTTTATACAGTGTACATAGGAGGAGAGTAGTTTATAGTACAGTATAGTATTTGAGGTTGAATAAAGACATACATCCATCTAGTCCAACCCATCTAGCAATATCCTCATTTCCTGCCTAACTGTTGATCCAGAGGAAGGCAAAAAAAACCCACCAAATTTATGAAGGGGGAAAAAATTCCTTCCTGACTCCAAGTGGCAATCGGAAATTTCCCTGGATCAACTCTACTTTATGAATCAATACCAGTAACTTGAAACATTCCTTGTTTGCAGAAACTCATCCAGCTTTTTTTTAAACTGACCAATGAACCTGCCATAACAACGTCCACTGGAAGACAGTTCCAAAGCTTTACCGTTCTCACAGTGAAAAACCCTTTCAGAATTTGAAGCCTAAACCTTTTTTCTTCAAGACTTAATGGATGTCCTCGTGTCCTCTGACATGTTCTGTTGGTGAACAATGCCCCAGATAGTTTATTGTATGGCCCGTTAATGTATTTATACACAGTAATCATATCCCCACACAAGGTCCTTTTCTCCAGTGTACATAATTGTAACTTTTCCAGTCTCTCTTCGTATTCAAGCTCCCCCAATCCCCTTATTAATTTAGTTGCCCTTCTCTGAACCCTTTCCATTTCAAAGATGTCCTTTTTGTACACAGGATTCCAAAATTGCACTGCATATTCCAAATGAGGCCTTACCAATGCTTTGTAAAGAGGGAGAATTACATTTTCCTCCCTTGAATCCATACCTCTCTTTATAAAAGACAATACCATGCTGGCTCTGGCTGTTGCCGTCTGGCACTGCTTGCTACCTTTAAGTTTGTTATCCACCAAAACTCCAAGATCCCTTTCCAACAGGGATTCACTTAACACAGAGCCACTTAAAGTATAAGTAGCAAAAGGATTTTTAAGTCCAAAATGCATCACCTTACATTTATCAACATTGAATCTCATCTGCCACTTAGCAGCCCAATGTGACAATCTATCTAGATCCCCCTGCAACAACTGCACATCCTCTGAAGTTTTTAATGGTCAACAACGTTTTGTGTCGTCAGCAAACACAGAAACCTTGCTGGCAATACCCACTTCCAAATCATTAATAAATAGATTAAATAGAAGTAGCCCCAACACAGAACCCTGTGGCACCCCACTATAGTCCATAATGATGAAGTCCCATTTACAACTACTCTCTGCATCCTATTCATTAACCAATTTTCTATCCATGTACAAATGTGACTCCCCAGACCAACAGACCTTAGCTTATACATTAGTCGCCTATGGGGGACTGTATCAAAAGCCTTTGCAAAATCCAAGTAACTACATCTACTGCTATGCCAGAGTCTACATTTCTACTTACTTCCTCATAAAAGCCAAGCAAGTTAGTTTGACAAGATTTATTCCTCCTAAATCCATGCTAGTTACTACTTATAATGTCAGTCCTTGAAACATACTCTAGAACATGTTCCCTTATTAAACTTTCCAGGATCTTCCCCACCACTGAAGTTAAACTTACAGGCCTGTAATTACCCGGCTGTGAACAACTGCCCCTTTTGAATATTGGAATAACATCAGCCTTTTTCCAATCAAGAGGCACACCACCGGACATAAGGAAATCTGCAAAAATAAGAAACAATGGCCTAGATAAAACTGAACTTAGCTCCCTAAGTACCCGAGGATGTATTTTATCCGGTCCAGGAGATTTATTAATATTAACCTTATTTAGTTTTTTCTGTACCATATCCTCGGTTAACCAAAGTGCCCTTAAATCTTTTATACCATTATTGCTACTATACTCTATGATATCTGTACTTGGATCTTCTATAGTGTATACAGAGGGGAAAAAAGTATTCAAGACATTTGCTTTATTACCATCCTCCATAACTACCGTAACTTATCCCCATTAATTAATGGTGCCACATTCTCAGTCCTCATCTTCTTACTATTAATATACTTAAAAAAATGTTTAGGCTTAGTGATTCTTTGTTCAGCTTTCCTAACTTCATTATTAATTTTAGCTAGTTTGATTGCTTTCTTATTACAGTTTTAATAATCCCTAAAGGCCCTTTCCGTTCCCTCAGCCTTAAAGGTTTTAAATGTCTTTTTCTTCCTTTCTATTTGCCTCTTAACATAAGAATTCAGCCACATGGGCGCAGATTTTTTTTAAATTTACATTTATTTCCCAAGGGTATAAATTTAGATGTGAACTGGCTTAAAATTCCCTTGAAAACAATCCACTTCAATGTCAGGGTAATAAAAGTCCCCCATAATGAGCACACTCCCCAAACTTGCAGCCTTTGCCAACTGCATATGAAGTTGACTCACCTCCTCTCTGCTAGCATTTGGCCCTTTCCTGTTGCCTAATTCCACCCATATTGCCTCCACTTTAACATCCATATCGCCAGTTATCTCTTCTTTTAAATTTGGCTTCAATTCTTTTTTAACATAAACACATACTCCTCCCCCTTTCCTTTTTTCCCTGTGAGACTGTTAATACCCCCCCCCCCCAAACTTAGTTTAAAACCCTCTAGCCATCTTCTCCCCTAAAACAGCTGCACCGCCATCAGTGAGGTGCAAGTTGCAACCCATCCCTACTAAAGAGCCTGTAGCCAACAGCAAAGTCTGCCCAGTTCTCAATAAACCCAAACATTTCTTCCTTACACCACTCTCTTAGCCACGCATTAATGCTCCTAAGCTCCCGCTATCTCCCTGGCTGCTTACATAATGCTGCTAATGTTCAGATTACATTGCCATAGACACATTTACATAACGTTTCCTTTCCATTTTACTGTATCGATCACAAGGTTACTTATTGCTATCATATTAAACAGAATCGGGCATTGCTAGAGACACTGTTAGTATCAATAGGGTTTTCATCAGTGAAAAGCTTGAAGTCTTATCCATGTGAAGAAATACAGTGAGATAAGTGATCTGTAGGGTGCTGCAGAATAAATTAATTCAGTCCATATAGATGATATAACCCCATATCTCCTATTGCTAGTGAAATGACAGTTACATAAAGTCCAGGCCAGGGCCGGATTTATATTTATATTCCCCATAGACCGGCAAGATTGTGGCTGTCCCCCTAACAAATAAAATCATGCTGCTGTGGCTCTGCAGTTATTGCCATACATTGTTATGCCGTCCCTCTAGCAGTTGTGCCATAGGTGGCCTAGTGAAAAAATCCGGCCCTGGTCCAACTATATATATAGTTGACCGGCCCTGGGCAATTATATTGTTTCTGAAATTAAAGTCCTTTCAGGGGATGATGGGATTGGAAAACTAACAACAACCAAAGTAGTAAAAGGAGCCAATGAGCTGTGAATTATTCTCTATAATAACCAATCAGCAGCATCCAAAATGCCACTAAGAGCATGTCCAGGTATGTGAAGAAGAAAGGTGGTAAACAGACATAAAATTGGCTGGGACTTGTCACAAGGAGCCAATAAATCCACCATAGATGTAGTAAGAATTGTCTGTCACTGTGTCACGTTTCCAAAATCGGCAGTGAATAATTTACCAAGGTTTCCGTTTTTTCCAGACGCGCAGGGGTTTGATTGTCCCAG
Organism: Hymenochirus boettgeri; assembly: GCA_019447015.1. Classification (NCBI taxonomy): domain Eukaryota; kingdom Metazoa; phylum Chordata; class Amphibia; order Anura; family Pipidae; genus Hymenochirus; species Hymenochirus boettgeri. The sequence goes on from CM033474.1 coordinate 246,056,827, forward strand.
TGTATTAATTCCATTACAACCAATTAAATCTACCCATGACCCATCTTTTCATTTGGTACTTTATTACATCTATTGTCTGCGTGCTAAAATAAAATAAATATTCTGGCACAAGTGTCAAACCTACAGCCAGATTGCTCTAACAGTTATGTACCATGAACAAATGGCAAACAGGGAAACAAGTAATGCGGCATGCATTTCTCTTATATGTATGTTACACTAACATATACATACACTATACATACACAGTCCCAAATGTTAGAGCAATGCGCAGTACGGTACTTATTTCCCTGCTTGCCCTTTCCTTTGTGGCACATGTCAGCTAATCTCCCACGGGCAGTGGCCAGTCCTCAGAGAGTTGCGATTGATGCTTCCCCACTTGTGAGATGACAGTCAGGTGCACACATAAATTAGCCAGGTAAAGGTGCTATGGAAAACACTGGGAATGTGTGTACACAGTCTAAAGCTGGGTACACGCATGCCCACCATTGGGACTGGATACACACAGTCCCGAGCTTTATCAGTACTGTGTGTACCTAGCTTAAGGCAGCAGGTAGCAGAGGGATCAGATGGGAAGAGAATTAAGAGCAAAATCATTTGGGGGGAGGTCATAAAATAGACAAGTAAATAGAGAGCTTCTGGTTCTACAGCAGGTCATACACAGGCCAATCCCGATTGGTCGATAGCGATTGGTCCAATTAATTTTTTCCTATCTCCCGATAAGGCCAACAATCGTGCAAAATCACATATCATATTGTGTATGGGCCCCAGTGATATCTTTGTACAGGTAGATTTCTTGAGAGCACTGTGTGTTGTAAACCTTTCTTTTTCAGGGGTAATTTCCTTGAAGGGGAGGTAGATTATATATTTCATGATGTAAATGCTACACATACAAATGATATATCTGATCATTTACATATCTAACACATATGTTAGATATGGTGGTAATAAGCAATTAGCATATTGAAAGAACCCGAGGGGAATTTAATTCATATCCTGAGGAATTTAAGGGATATCCTGAAATACTCTCAGTAGATATCTCTTTAAGATATTTCTCTAAATGTGCCTGGGACTAGTGATGTCTGTACGGGATTGGTACCAAGGTACATTGGGTTTGATGAGCTGCTCTGATTAACCCCACAGCTAATGCTCACCTCTCATCAAACCAATGAGAAAAGACTGAATGGTATGAGTCCATGGGACCAGTGCCAGCGTTACACACGAGGGGGGCAGATGTGGCACTAAAATGAGGTGGTTTGGGAAGAAAACGTTAAAATCTGTCCCTCCTTGTGTTTCTGTGCTGGTAGTTGTAGTTAAACTATAGCTGAAGAGCTGCAAAACAGAAATCCATAATCAGATCAGGATTATCCATTAAGCAATGTAGACAGCTGCCTAGGGCCCAGTAAACACCAGGGCCCCCATCTTTAGAACTACAGCTATACAATACATAACCAAGTGACCCCGAATGTCTGCACTGCCTGGGGCCCAATTTGATCTTAATCCATCTCTGTCCATAATGTCAATGCTAGATATATACCACAAATAATCTGCTTTTAACATGGATATTTCCTTTCCCCAGGACATAGACTTTAACTCTAAAGCTGCCCATGCAGCCTGATACTGGAACTGCACAGCATCCTGGGAAAAGTCTTATGACTCACACCCGTCACGCAGAATAAAATGCACTTGTGATGTCAGGCGTGGGAAGTGGACACATCCATTCAATGGGCACTCAGCATGAGAGAGCAATGAACGTCGCAGGCTAAATCCCCCTTTGTCACTGCAACAATAACATCAATCTAAATCAGTCACAAACAGATCCCTCACCATGCAGCTCTGTTTTTAAACTGCATCACTCAACATTTTAACTTTAACCCATAGTTAACCAGACCCAACATATATTCATTCATTTGACTTGCCCCAGTGACAGCAAAAACTGTCCCCAGGTCCCTGTTAGCTATACCGTATACACATCCCATACAAGGTGCACAGGGAAGGGTGTGTGTGACCCTTACCAAGTTCCACACTGCCAGGATGATGGTCCCAGTGCGCACATGACAGCACAGGCAACAGCTGTTGGAGTAGAATCGAGCCCATGGTGGTTGCATCTTCATTGCTTCAGCCATCTAGAGAGCAGTTCACCCAGAGCAATATAGAGAAGAGACAGCAGTAGGTCCAGGTCCCTCTAGTACAAGAAGAGCATCAAGATCCTCTGTCCAGGATAACACAGACGATTCCTTCTCTCATAGCTGCAGGATTTTGCTCTTCAGCATCGAGAACACTAAAGCAGATTAACAGCAGTTCATTCACAACCAAGGATGTAGGGTAGAGCCCTCTAGTGGGAAGGAGGTAACAACAATGTTTATTTAACCAATAGACAGAAACCTAGACAGAAACAACGCAAACTCACGCTAAGGTCTAGGCCATACTAGCACGTTTTTCTCATGTTTGCGCACGCGTTTTCGCTCGTGGTAATCGCCGGAACATGAACATTCCTGTGATTTCCAACGCGCATGCGACCGTTTCGCCGTCAAGCATTTTTTGCGCAATCACATGCATTTTCTCATTGAAAATAAATACAACGCATGCGCAAAAGCGAAACAATGCGCAATAACACGCAGATATCGATAATGAGCGATTAGCTCTGAGCGATTTCCTGTTTTAAAGAGATTTTTCTGTTTTTAAGAGAATTGACAGCGTTAAAAAACTAAAGCGTTTAAAACAAGAAAGCGTTTGAGAACAACACTATTTCTCTGCTGTGTCTCTACTGTGTATTGCTGTTTAGTATGGACAGTTTTGTTGGGGCCGCGCAATGTGCATCCTGCCGCATGTATGGGATCTTGGAGCAGCCGCCCCAGGGGACCTATGTATGTGTCAGATGTGAGTGGGTTGCCCATTTGGAATCTGAGGTACAGAGTCTAAGGGGTAAACTTGCAGCATTGTAGGACTTGGCAAACCTGGGGGAAATGCAGGTACTGGCAGGGGCCAGTAAACTGGTGGGTGGAGATGGGGCAGATAAGGTGGAGAAGGAAGATAGATTTGTAAGTAGGGGACGGAAGGATAGGGGGGCTTCTTCCCAGCTGGTCGATCCCAACAGATTTGCCATTTTAGGTGAAGATGTGGAGGACGATGGCTCGGAAGCAGCATGTATGGAGCAGGCCTTTCCCTTGAGCACCCAGGGGACGGCCATCTCCAATACAAGGGAGGGAGAACTGGGGGCTAGGAAGGATAGACAGGTGGTAGTGGTAGGGGATTCTATTATTAGAAGGGTAGATAGGGTAATCTGTCGCCAGGACCCTGCATGCCGAACAGTGTGTTGTCTGCCTGGTGCTAGGGTTCGACATGTGGTGGATCGTGTAGACAGATTATTGGGTGGGGCTGGGAGTGACCCGGCGGTCTTGGTTCACATTGGTGCCAATGACAAAGTTAGAGGTGGAGGTGAGGTCCTTAAAAATGATTTCCGAGAATTAGGGGCCAAGTTAAAAGCAAGGACCTCCAGGGTAGTGATTTCAGAAATACTACCGCAGCCACGTGCTACGCTAGGGAGGCAACGGGAGCTCAGGAGTATAAATGCGTGGCTAAGGGAGTGGTGTAAGGAGATGGGGTTTGGGTTTTTAGAGAACTGGGCTGACTTTTCTGTTGGCTACAGGCTCTTTAGTAGTGACGGATTGCACCTCAATGGTGGTGGTGCAACTGTTTTGGGGGAGAAGATGGCTAGGGGGTTGGAGGAGATTTTAAACTAGGTATGGGGGGGGAGGGAACGTTTAACTACACAGGGGTAGATAGAGAAGTTAGGGATCTGGGGGCTAGTAACACAACGGAGGGAGGAGAAGGAGGAGGGGGGAGCATAGAGGATAAGGAGGCATGTACGACCATGTATGGAAGTAAATCAATTGATAATCTAAAATGTATGTTTACAAATGCAAGGAGTCTGGCTGGAAAAACCGGCGAACTTGAAATAATAGCGTTAAAGGAAAGGTATGATGTAATTGGTATAGCAGAATCATGGCTTAATGGTTCACACGACTGGACAGTAAATATTGAAGGGTACTCCTTATTTAGACATGACCGAGTTAATAAGAAAGGAGGAGGAGTATGTATGTATGTTAAACAGGAATTGAAGCCAAATTTAAAAGATGGAATAGATGGGGGAGCAAACGATGCGGCAGAAACATTATGGGTGGAACTGTGTACAGGAAGCAAGAAGGTAGGTAAATTAATTGTTGGAGTGTGTTATAAGCCGCCAAATGCCGGGGAAGAGGTGGAAATGAATCTCCATATGCAGTTGGCGAAGGCTGCTGGTATGGGGCATGTTCTGGTTATGGGGGATTTTAACTACCCTGAAATAGATTGGAGTAATGGAACTGCCAGCACCTCAAAAGGTATAAAGTTCTTAAATTTCCTATATGAGCATTTTCTTTCACAGATGGTAGAAGTTCCTACTAGAAAGAATGCGTTGTTGGATCTGGTGATATCTAATAACCCAGAGCTCATTTTGGAGATGAAGGTAATGGGAAGCTTAGGGAATAGTGACCATGATATAGTGTCATTTAATATAGGTTGCAGAAAACTAAAGTGCACTGGCTTAACAAAAACTTTTAACTTTAGGAAAGCTAATTTTATGCTTTTAAAGGAATCGCTCCTGCTCATAGACTGGGGGGAACTGTTTCTAGGTAAAGATACTGAGCAGATGTGGACCACTTTTAAAGGGATATTAAACTATAACATTTCCAAATCTTTACCTTTAGGAAACAAGTGTAAAAAAATTAGGTCCACTCCTGCATGGCTTAATGCTCAGGTAAAAAGGGAAATGGAAAAAAAGAAAAGGGCTTTTAAAATTTTGAAAGCAGAAGGCACAGAACAGGCTTACAGGGACTTCAAAAGTTGTAATAAAGAGTGCAAGAAAGCAATTAAACTAGCTAAAATAGAAAATGAAACACGGATTGCCGAACAAAGCAAGTCCAACCCCAAGATGTTTTTTAAGTATATAAATGGTAAAAAAATGAGGACTGAGAATGTGGGACCATTAAATAATGGAGCTGAGGTGGTTGTAGAGGATGCCGAAAAGGCTAATCTGCTAAACCGTTTTTTTACATCGGTTTTTACTGTTGAGAATCCTTACAGTAGGGATTGTAACAATGTGCAGGGAGGAAATGAAGAGTTTTCACATTGGATAACAGAGGATATGGTACGGAATCAATTAGACAAAGTTAATATCAATAAAGCGCCAGGACCAGATGGATTGCATCCTAGGATTTTAAAAGAGCTTAATTCAGTTCTAGCAAGACCACTGTGTCTCATCTTTTCAGATTCGCTTTTGTCTGGGGATGTGCCACTGGATTGGAAAAAAGCCAATGTAATACCAATATTCAAAAAAGGTAGTCGTTCACAGCCTGGTAACTATAGACCTGTAAGCCTAACATCAGTGGTAGGGAAGGTGATGGAAACTTTGTTAAGGGATCATATCCTTGACTTTGTCTCCAGAGATTATCTTATTAGTAGTAGTCAGCATGGATTTATGAGAAATAGATCATGCCAGACAAATTTAATTGGTTTTTATGAAGAAGTGAGTAAGAAGTTAGATTCAGGCACAGCTGTGGATGTGGTATATTTGGATTTTGCAAAAGCCTTTGATACTGTGCCACATAGGCGACTAATGTATAAACTGAGGACTGTTGGCCTTGAAGAAAACATTTGTTCATGGATAGAGAACTGGTTATTGGACCGCAAACAGAGAGTGGTGGTTAATGGAGCTACATCTATGTGGGCTAAAGTTCTAAGCGGAGTTCCTCAGGGTTCTGTACTGGGGCCGCTTCTGTTTAATCTGTTTATAAATGACTTAGAAGGGGGCATTGAGAGCAAGGTCTCTGTGTTTGCTGATGACACTAAATTATGCAGAGCTTTGGAAACTTCCAATGATGTGCAAGTGCTGCAAGCAGACCTAGATAGATTATCAAAATGGGCAGCAGAATGGCAGATGAGATTCAATGTTGATAAATGTAAGGTGATGCATTTGGGATTTAATAATCCCTGTGCCACCTACACCATAAATAACTCTGTGTTAAGTGCATCTGAAATGGAAAAAGATTTGGGGGTTCTGGTAGATAACAGACTTAGCTGTAGCAAACAATGCCAGGTAGCAACAGCTAGAGCTAGCAAGATATTGTCTTGTATAAAGAGGGGAATGGAATCAAGAGAGAAAAATATTATTCTCCCTCTTTACAAGGCACTGGTAAGGCCACATTTGGAATATGCGGTGCAGTTTTGGAATCCCATATACAAAAGGGACATCTTGGAAATTGAGGCAGTTCAGAGAAGGGCAACTAAATTAATAAGGGGAATGGAGGGGCTTGAATATGCAGGCAGATTAGACAAGTTAGGGCTGTTTACATTGGAGAAGCGGCGGTTGCGTGGGGACATGATAACCTTATACAAATATATTAATGGCCCATACAGTGAACTCTCTGGTGCATTGTTCACTAATAGGTCATATCAGAGGACTCGTGGACATCCTTTAAGGTTGGAAGAAAAGAAGTTTCATCTTCAAGTTAGGAGAGGTTTCTTTACAGTGAGAACGGTGAAACTGTGGAACTGTCTTCCAGCAGAGGTGGTAATGGCAAGTTCATTGAATAACTTTAAAAAAGGCCTGGATAAGTTTCTAAAACTAAAAAATATTGAGAATTACTGGTATTAATGCATATAGATCTGGTTGATCCAGGGATACTTTCCGATTGCCGTTTGGAGTCAGGAAGGAATTTTTCCCCCCCTTTTTTAGCTGGGGTTTTTTGCCTTCCTCTGGATCAACTGTTAGGTAGGGTTAAAAAAAAAAAAAAAAAAAAAAAAAGTGAATAGGTTGGACTTGATGGACGAATGTCTTTATTCAACCTTAATTACTATGTTACTATGTAATGCTTGTGATTGCACGTGTGATTGGGTGCACTGTAGTGTGGCCTCAGCCTAACTGACATAAGATTTGGTTAGCGTGAGTTTCAAAAAAATAGATTGGAAACAGTGAGACGCTCTCAATTCAATATTGTGTACATTAAATTGCGCGCTATTTTTTATTGTTTAAGGCTAGGCCACACTAGTGCGTTTTTCGCGTGTTTGCGTACGCGGGTTGCGCTCGTGATCGTGCCCACGATTTTCACTAACATGGAAAGCGCAGGAACGCAAATGTTCCTACGATTTCCGATGTGCATGCGATTGCGCGTACGTTCGCGTTTTGCGGCGAGCATTTTTTCGCAATCGATTGTGTTTTCGCTTTAAAGATAACAAAAGCGCAAGCGCAAACAAGAAGAATAACGCGTGCTAACGCACAGAAAGCGTGCACGCAATCGCGTAATTAAGCTGCAGTCATGTTATCACGTGTGTTATCATGCATGCACTGCGATTTTGCCAGTAATCTATTGTCAGAGCAAATATTGAGTATATTGTATATACTCAACACTTATAAATGAAAACGCATCCAAATACATTGTGTTTTTCCATTTCATTCATTCTGGGCCATGGTTCACCCCTACTAAATCTTATATTATGACAGTTTTATGATTTCAAGGTTTCTGTTTCTCTGTACTGTAAGTTAGGAGCAGGAACAGATAACGTATAATTTGCTGTCAATCAAGAAGATTTAAAGGGACACTATACTGAAAAAATGACTTTGCCTCATCTTAATCTATAATTGAATACATGTAAGTAGCACTTACTCTGATTTGTGTGTGTTGCTGCATGCCTTCAATCCAGCACATATTTTGTTTAGGAGCAGTATCCCCCCTCCCTCTTTTAACCACTCCCACTTCCATCCCCACAAACCAACTGTCAAGCATGCACACAGCATTCCAACTGTCAACACTCTGTCACCATTCCAGCTACAGTAAAACTGCTCACAGAAGAATAGTTTTTGAGAGCAAAGAACTTGATTGACAGCTGAAATATAAGAAGTTTTAAATTGGATATCTAAAGAAATAGGGGGCAGATCAATACAAAAATGATACAGTGATGGTTGGGAAGAATTATAATTTCCAGTTATGGTCAATTTAAAATAACCTATTTTTCAGTATAGATGCCCTTTAACTGCATTGTGCAGGCTTACAGAGCTAGAAGAGGAACGGTGCTTAGGGTGACAGTAAAGTAACTTTTTTTTAGCACTATAACTTCTTATTGCCTACACTAAAGTGAAAAGAACAGCCTTTTACTAAACCATAATGTGTTTACAGGACAAAGTTCTCATCCTCCAACAAGAAACAAAACAGAGAATTGAGGAAATAAACGTAATTTCCAGGAACGCTGGGGGGACATGCTCTTTTATATTTCCGTGCACACATCACAGAGAGAAAGGATAAAAAAGCATATTTAATAAAAGGCGGAGACATTTTCCTGTCTTGTTAATTTGCAGCAACCAATTGGATTTTTCCTTTTTACTGGTCTACTGTAGTTAGAAAACATTTAATTGTTTTCTGCAGATTAACAGCATTGACAACATTTTCTACTGCTTATTAAATAAGCCCAATCAGGGCCGGCCTTAGGATAAATAGCACCCTGTGCAAGATTTGTTACTGGCGCCTAGCACCCCCTCAAAAACACCTCCCTGCACACATACAATACAATACAATGTTGAATGCTGCTTGCCTTGGTCTGCTTCATATCAAGTCCCCCACTTGCCCTTACTGTCTTTCAGTATCTGCAGTGTGTGCTTGTATATATCGCGTGTACATCATTACGTAACACGTAACATACTAAATGCACAGACAGCATAGAAATATCTTAAGTAAGGCTTATATGTGCTGCAGGACATGATCTGCAGGATCATAACTAGGTGGGCTGTGGCACTGATGCACAACTTTGACCTACAGGTCAATGACCTAAGACTCCCGGCTGGCGCCCCCCTGGTATTGCAACCTGTGCGGTCACCCATATCAAAGGCCGTCCCTGAGCCCAATAGTCCAGAGTAAGGCTAGATACACACCAATGAATGTTTTGTCCCGACAGAGCATTCTTTACTAGCGATAGGTGGCAGGGACAAATCCAATCCAGACGAATGGCCGACCATGCTTGGTCGCGGCCACTCCCAATATGCAATATTTTCGAACATCCAAACGATACACACCACTATTGGTCAGTCAACTGAAAATATTGTATAGCGTGTACCCAGCCTAAAGCCTAGTGCAGACATATGATGCCTGCATTAGATGCAGTGTCAGCTTCAGTGTCAGTTTTGATGGTGTGTGGCAGCTTGGGTTTCAATCATTGATCCAGCGGGACAGACCACCAATGATACCTGTCACACATATGCAATTATTTTCCAAAAAGATCATTTGTTGGACGTGAAATCACGTCTGAAACGCTTTAAGGCAGTGATGGTAAACATGTGGCACGCGTGCCAGAGGAGGCACTCAGAGCCCTCTCTGTGGGCACTTATGCACAGCAGAGTTCACCAGAGTTTGTTACCAGAAAGTCATAGAGAAAGTGTAGCGGCTGTCTGTAGCAGAGAGAGGTCACATGTTATAACATTCAGATCTGCTTGTGTCCTGGTTATGGATCTCAAACCCCTGTCTAATAATGTAGGGTTAATGGTCACTGTTTTATATCTCAAACTCCTGTCTAATAATGTAGGGTTAATGGTCACTGTTTTATATCTCAAACCCCTGTCTAAAAATGTAGGGTTAATGTCACTGTTTTATATCTCAAACTCCTGTCTGATAATGTAGGGTTAATGGTCACTGTTTTATATCTCATACTCCTGTCTAATAATGTAGGGTTAATGGTCACTGTTTTATATCTCAACTCCTGTTAATAATGTAGGGTTAATGGTCACTGTTTATATCTCAAAACTCCTGTCTAATAATGTAGGGTTAATGGTCATGTTTTTATATCTCAAACTCTGTCAATAATGTAGGGTTAATGGTCACTGTTTTATATCTCAAACTTCTGTTAATAATGTAGGGTTAATGGTCACTGTTTTATATCTCAAACTCCTGTCTAATAATGTAGGGTTAATTGTCACTGTTTTATATCTCAAACTCCTGTCTAATAATGTAGGGTTAATGTCATGTTTTATATCTCAAAATCTGTCTAAAATGTAGGGTTAATGGTCACTGTTTTATATCCAAACTCCTGTCTAATAATGTAGGGTAATGGTCACCGTTTTATATCTCAAACTCCTGTAATAATGTAGGGTTAATGGTCACTGTTTTATATCTCAAACTCCTGTTAATGTAGGGTTAATGGTCACTGTTTTATATCTCAAACTCCTGTCTAATAATGTAGGGTTAATGGTCACGTTTTTATATCTCAAACTCCTGTCTAATAATGTAGGTTAATGGTCACTGTTTTATATCTCAAACTCCTGTCTAATAATGTAGGGTTAATGGTCACTGTTTATATCTCAAACTCCTGTCTAATAATGTAGGGTTAATGGTCAATGTTTATATCTCAAACTCCTGTCTAATATGTAGGGTTAATGGTCACTGTTTTATTCTCAACTCCTGTCTAATAATGTAGGGTTAATGGTCACTGTTTTATATCTCAAACTCCTGTCTAATAATGTAGGGTTAATGGTCACTGTTTTATTTCTCAAACTCCTGTCTAATAATGTAGGGTTAATGGTCACTGTTTTATATCTCAAACTCCTGTCTAATAATGTAGGGTTAATGGTCACTGTTTTATATCTCAAACTCCTGTCTAATAATGTAGGGTTAATGGTCACTGTTTTATTTCTCAACTCCTGTCTAATAATGTAGGGTTAATGGTCACTGTTTTATATCTCAAATCCTGTCTAATAATGTAGGGTTAATGGTACTGTTATATCTCAAACTCCTGTCTAATAATGTAGGGTTAATGGTCACTGTTTTATATCTCAAACTCCGTCTAATAATGTAGGGTAATGGTCACTGTTTTATTTCTCAATTACTGTCTAATAGTAGGGGTAATGGTCACTGTTTATATCTTCAAACTTGTCTAATAATGTAGGTTAATGGTCACTGTTTTATATCTCCAACTCTGTCTAATAATGTAGGGTTAATGGTCTGTTTATATCTCAAATCCCTGTCTAATAATGTAGGGTTAATGGTCACTGTTTTATATCTCAAACTCCTGTCTAATAATGTAGGGTAATGGTCAATGTTTATACTATCAAACTCCTGTCTAATAATGTAGGGTAATGGTTGTTTTAATCTCAAACTCCTGTCTAATAATGTAGGGGAATGGTCACTGTTTATATCTAAACTCCTGTCTAATAATGTAGGGTTAATGGTCACTGTTTTATATCTCAAACTCCTGTCTATAATGTAGGGTTAATGGTCACTGTTTATATCTCAAACTCCTGTCTAATAATGTAGGGTTAATGGTCACTGTTTTATATCTTAAACTCCTGTCAATAATGTAGGTTAATGTCACTGTTTTATATCTCATACTCCTGTTAATAATGTAGGGTTAATGGTCACTGTTTTATATCTCAAACTCTGTCTAATAATGTAGGGTTAATGGTCACTGTTTTATATCTAAACTCCTGTCTAATATGTAGGTTAATGTCACGTTTTATATCTCAACTCCTGTCAATAATGTGGGTTAATGGTCACTGTTTATATCTTAAACTCCTGTCTATAATGTAGGGTTAATGTCACTGTTTATATCTCAAACCCTGTCTAATAATGTAGGGTAATGGTCACTGTTTTATATCTTAAACTCCTGTTTAATAATGTAGGGTTAATGTCACTGTTTTATATCTCAAAATCCGCTTCTAATAATGTAGGGTTAATGGTCACTGTTTTATATCAAACTCTGTCTAATAATGTAGGGTTAATGGTCACTGTTTTATATCTTAAACTCTGTCTAATAATGTAGGGTTAATGGTCACTGTTTTATATCTTAAACTCCTGTCTATAATGGAGGGTTAATGGTCACTGTTTATTATCTCAAACTCCTGTCATAATGTAGGGTTAGATGTCCTGTTTTATATCTAAACTCCTGTCAATAAGGAGGGTTAATGGTCACGTTTTATATCTTAAACTCCTGTCTAATAATGGGGTTAATGGTCATGTTTATATCTCAAATCCTGTCTCTAATGTAGGGTTAATGGTCACGTTTTTATCTCAAACTCCTGTCTAATATGTAGGGTTAATGGTCACTGTTTTATATCTCAAAACTCCCTGTTCTAATAATGTAGGGTTAATGTCACTGTTTTATATCTTAAACTCATGTCTAATAATGTAGGGTTAATGGTCACTGTTTTATATCTCAAACTCCTGTCTAATAATGTAGGGTTAATGGTCACTGTTTTAGATCTCAAACTTCTGTCTAATAATGTAGGGTTAATGGTCACTGTTTTATATCTCAAACTCCTGTCTAATAATGTAGGGTTAATGGTCACTGTTATAGATCTCAAACTCCTGTCTAATAATGTAGGGTTAATGGTCACTGTTTTATATCTCAAACTCATGTCTAATAATGTAGGGTTAATGTCACTGTTTTATATCTCAAACTCCTGTCTAATAATGTAGAGTTAATGTCACTGTTTTATATCTCAAACTCCTGTCTAATAATGTAGGGTTAATGGTCACTGTTTTATATCTCAAACTCCTGTCTAATAATGTAGAGTTAATGTCACTGTTTTATATTTCAAACTCCTGTCTAATAATGTAGGGTTAATGTCACTGTTTTAGATCTCAAACTCCTGTCTAATAATGTAGGGTTAATGGTCACTGTTTTAGATCTCAAACCCCTGTCTAATAATGTAGGGTTAATGGTCAGTTATAGATCTCAAACTCCTGTCTAATAATGTAGGGTTAATGGTCACTGTTTTATATATCAAACTCCTGTCTAATAATGTAGGGTTAATGGTCACTGTTTTATATCTCAAACTCTTTTCTAATAATGTAGGGTTAATGGTCACTGTTTTATTACTCAAACTCCTGTCTAATAATGTAGGGTTAATGGTCACTGTTTTATATCTCAAACTCCTGTCTAATAATGTAGCGTTAATGGTCACTGTTTTATTTCTCAAACTCCTGTCTAATAATGTAGGGTTAATGGTCACTGTTTTATATCTCAAACTCCTGTCTAATAATGTGAGCTTAATGGTCACTGTTTTATTTCTCAATCTCCTGCTATAATGTAGGGTTAATGGTCACTGTTTATATCTCAAACTCCTGTCTAATAATGTGGATTAATGGTCACTGTTTTTATATCTCAAACTCATGTCTAATAATGTAGGGTTAATGGTCACTGTTTTATATCTCAAACTCCTGTCTAATATGTAGGGTTAATGGTCACTGTTTTATATCTCAAACTCCTGTCTAATGTGGGTTAATGGTCACTGTTTTATATCTCAAACTCCTGTCTAATAATGTAGGGTTAATGGTCACTTTTTATATCTCAAACTCCTGTCTAATAATGTAGGGTAATGGTCACTGTTTTTATTCTAAACTCCTGTCTAATAATGTAGGGTTAATGTCACTGTTTTATATCTCAAACTCCTGTCTAATAATGTAGGGTTAATGGTCACGTTATATCTCAAACTCCTGTCTATAAGTAGGGTTAATGGTCACTGTTTTATATCTAACTCCTGTCTAATAATGTACGGTTAATGTCACTGTTATTATTCTCATACTCCTGTCTAATAATGTAGGGTTAATGGTCACTGTTTTATATCTCAAACTCCTGTCTAATAATGTAGGGTTAATGGTCACTGTTTTATATCTTAAACTCCTGTCTAATAATGTACGGTTAATGTCACAGTTTTATATCTCAAACTCCTGTCTAATAATGTAGGGTTAATGGTCACTGTTTTATATCTTAAACTCCTGTCTAATAATGTAGGGTTAATGTCACTGTTTTTATTCTCAAACTCCTGTCTAATAATGTAGGGTTAATGGTCACTGTTTTAATCTTAAACTCCTGTCTAATAATGTAGGGTTAATGTCACTGTTTAATATCTCAAACTCCTGTCTAATATGTAGGGTTAATGGTCACTGTTTTATATCTCAAACTCCTGTCTAATAATGTAGGGTTAATGGTCACTGTTTTATATCTTAAACTCCTGTCTAATAATGTAGGGTTAATGGTCACTGTTTTATATCTTAAACTCCTGTCTAATAATGTAGGGTTAATGGTCACTGTTTTATATCTCAAACTCCTGTCTAATAAGTAGGGTTAATGTCTCTGTTTTATATCTTAACAACTCCTGTCTAATAATGTAGGGTTATGGTCACTGTTTTATATCTTAAACTCCTGTCTAATAAGTAGGGTTAATGGTCACGTTTTATATCTCAAACTCCTGTCTAATAATGTATGTAATGGTCACTGTTTGTATCTAAAACTCCTGTCTAATAATGTAGGGTTAATGGTCACGTTTTATATCTCAACTCCTGTCTAATATGTAGGGTTAATGTCACTGTTTTATATCTTAAACTCATGTCTAATAATGTAGGGTTAATGTCACTGTTTTATATCTCAAACTCCTGTCTAATAATGTAGGGTTAATGGTCACTGTTTTGATCTCAAACTTCTGTCTAATAATGTAGGTTATGGTCACTGTTTTATATCTCAAACTCCTGTCTAATAATGTAGGGTTAATGGTCACTGGTTTAGATCTCAAACTCCTGTCTAATAATGTAGGGTTAATGTCACTGTTTTATATCTCAAACTCATGTCTAATAATGTAGGGTTAATGTCACTGTTTGTATCTCAAACTCCTGTCTAATAATGTAGAGTTATGTCACTGTTTTTATATCTCAAACTCCTGTCTAATAATGTAGGGTTAATGGTCACTGTTTTATATCTCAAACTCCTGTCTAATAATGTAGAGTTAATGTCACTGTTTATATATTTTCAAACTCCTGTCTAATAATGTAGGGTTAATGTCACTGTTTTAGATCTCAAACTCCTGTCTAATAATGTAGGGTTATGGTCACTGTTTTAGATCTCAACCCCCCTGTCTAATAATGTAGGGTTAATGGTCAGTTATAGATCTCAAACTCCTGTCTAATAATGTAGGGTTAATGGTCACTGTTTTATATATCAACTCCTGTCTAATAATGTAGGGTTAATGGTCACTGTTTTATATCTCAAACTCTTTTCTAATAATGTAGGGTTAATGGTCACTGTTTATTACTCAAACTCCTGTCTAATAGTAGGGTTAATGGTCACTGTTTATATCTCAAACTCCTGTCTAATAATGTAGCGTTATGGTCACTGTTTTATTTCCAAACCCTGTCAATAATGTAGGGTTAATGGTCACTGTTTTATATCTCAAACCCCTGTCTAATAATGTAGGGTTAATGGTCACTGTTTTATATCTCAAACTCATGTGTGGTAATGTAGGGTTAATAATCACTGTTTTATATCTCCCCTGTGTGGTAATGTAGGGTTAATAGTCACTGTTTTAGTTCTCAAACTCCTGAATGGTAATGTAGAGGTTAATAGGTAATCTATAATCCATTCTATCAACTCTATTGGTCTGTGTCTATTTGAGTTATTTTTTTCTAAAGTAAAAGCTCAGTATTCAGGTTAAATGATCATGTTGGCACTATGCAATAAAAAGAAGGGTTTTGGATTGCAGTTTGGGCACTAGGGGCCCTATTTATAAAAGATCGTTATCGAAAAAATAACGATCAATATCGTAAAATAACGCCCGCCATTTTCCGATAACGATCGGTATTTACCGATATCTGAAAATACCGGTCGTTATCGGAAAATAACGGTCGTTATTTTACGATAGCGAACGTTACTTTTTCGATAGCGATAATGATCTTTTATAAATAGGGCCCTTGGCCTCTAAAAGGTTCGCCATCACTGCCTTAAGGTAATCCACACAGCTGGACAGACATTATGGAAAGAAAAGGGTTAAAAGGCAGTTTGTCCATCCAGACAGCCATTGGTTTACTAAACCTCTTTGCACACTACTTTGACACATGCCTGTTTTAATTCATATGACAAACCATCAAACCTGGAAGTGTGTTTTATACAAAGAGAAAATTCTATATAAAAATAAGTGTTTAATCAACTAACAATTACGACACAACTAACGCCAATGCATAATTTCTAGTCTTTTTTATTTTTTTTAAAAACAAACACCTATTGTCTAATGCAATAATTTGCTGTAGCAAACTTTAAACTGTCTATAGGATTAAGTGTTTAATCTGCTTTGGCCGTGTCCTGGTCCATGATCAGATAAACTTGCATTACGCACACTTCCTATATATATCATTTTAATACTTGTACAGACCAGAGGTTTAGGAACAGCAAATTCAGCAAAGATGATGCCAAGTGAATGTACGTTAAAGGCAAGTTTGTCAGCAGCAGCCTGGCAAGTTAGACTAGCAGTTTATAAATGATATGAATGTGCTCCACAGATTCATTGGATCTCAAGTCTGACAAAGATCCGAAATCCTTCTAGCAGTTTAGTGGGATCTGTCTGAAACCAACAGACTTGTACACACTTTCCCCCCACTCACTTATGTCTCCTACCTTTAAAGTCTTAACTTCCCTTGTTCAATTTTTTTCTGTGTAGGGACACCTATTAAAAACCACACACAGCATGGCTGAATATGAATTAGTGCTAGGCTACACCAGTGCGATTTCTTCCACTAACTGATCGCTAGAATCGCAGGACAGTGAATGAGTGGCCATATCGCATGCGCTGCTCTGTGATCTGTTTTTGGGGAAACGTGTGATCGACATTTTTTTGTGAATCCCATGTGCTCCAATCGCATTGCAAATGGATGGTAACTCCAAAATGCTGGTTGGCATGCTAGAATGAGATCCGACTGAAATCCAGTGTGGTGAGGACTTCTTACTCTACGAGGATATAAAATGGGAAAATGTGATAAAATAAACTATTTTAGAGATGCCAGGGAAAAATGAACAAGGTAGGAGAAAGATATAAGGGCAGTGATAAAAGGGTGTACATGCCCCTTTAAGAACTGACTGACTTAGTAACCGGGTCATGGCTGGCCAAGGCATATCGATACATGTGGGAGGTGAAGACTGTCCTGTGCTGTATGGTTCAATGGAAGACCTACTGTAGCTCAAATTACTGTGTTTGTTGTGTATAGGGCTGTAGCCACAGGCAGGTCAGGGTACCTATTACTGACCAGTGCTAATCACACCTATAATGGTCATGGGAACATAAGAACTGGACCACGGAGCAATAAAAGGTGGCCTGGTCTGATGAATCGTTTATTTTTCCATTATGTGGATAACCATGTGCTGGAGAGTGGCTTACATGGGGATTACACTAGGATGCACTGTGAGAAGAAGGCAAGCTGGCAGAAGCAGTGTGAGGCTTTAGGAAATGTGCTGGGAGAACCTGCCCTTTACGTGGACAATTTTTATTTTTGTAATTTGCATCACATAGAGGAAAGTGGTGCAGATGTTATAAAGTTTACACTTTGTCCACTTTCCTCTATGTGATGCAAATTACAAAAATAAAAATTGTCCACGTAAAGGGCAGGTTCTCCCAGCTCATTGCAGTTTGCCAGCATTGTTGAGGAGTCAGGCCCAACATCACATTGGCTTCTCTGCCAATGCATCGTGCAAGGTGGCAAAAGGGTAGCACTTCACAACATTCACAGCATAAACAGAGTAGGCTCACTATAGTTTGCCACCATTGTTGAGAAGCCAGGCAGCCCCAGCCCCTCTGGATATATCCCACACCACGTTGGGTCCTCTCCCTTAAGCTGTGCACACACCTTGCAATTTTTCGTCCAGACCGATCACTCTGCACTTCGTACCGGTTGGCCAGGACGAAAGACTGTTGGTCGTGGCAAAAGTAGCCATGCCCGACAGTTCCCTGCAACAGAATGTGCAGTCCATAGAGGACTGTATGATTGGTCATGGTTTTCAGACATGCCAGATTTGGACGAACAAGTCCACCCGAAAACCCATGCAATATCTTCGGCACGATCGACCGTTACACTTAAATATCAGTCAATCAGGCCAAAAAATTGCATGGTATGTACACAGCCTTAGAGTATGCTTCGAGCACGGGAAAGGGTAACAAGGTGCCTGTCAGACTGCCTTTTAAATCGAGCGGTTGGCACTGCTAAAAATTAGCTTTCATTGGTGTATACATGGTAAAAACAGATTGGTGCATATCTACACAACCAGTTTTACTCAGCATTGCTATCCCTTACAATAAGAATGAATTAAACAAGGACACAAAGAGAATTTGCAAGATTTATTTAAACAAATCAACTTAGAAATTTCACTGAATTAAACAAAAACACCCGAACATGTAAACACACTTCATGTTCCTGAAACAAATTGTTTTAATACACTGGTGTAAAAAGTAGAGTTTATCCAGGAAAAGTTCCATAAAGAGCACTAGTCATTCTCACTATGAATGCACTGCAATGCCCCTTTAACTCTCTTGAAAAGCTAATGTCAGAAACGCAACCTATTGCTGCCTTCTCCAATGTAGAAGAGGTTGATGGCACCAAGGTCCAACCTATACAGTAGCCACAGGATATAAAACGACTGCGAACTGCTGATCAGTACCACTGGTTGTAGTGCGTTGTCTGGTGCCATAGAATAAAAGCAGAACAAACTACATATTCATGGCTTTTTCTGGTTTAGTTTTATAGAGATGGTCCATGTCAAAGAGCATGTTTGGTAAAGCTATTTACAAAGAACAACTTACCATGCACAATTTGGATGCTGGTCATTAAAACACTTGCAGTGGCTGTAAATGGTGCTTAAAAAACAAAATGGCACACACCATTGGAAATGAATACAGCTTGAAGCTGAAAATATCCAAACTGTAAGTACAGTGCGTCTCTTTTATAAAACAAAAACACCTTTCAAGATATCTACAGACAAGTTCTACATACTACAGGTTAAGGCAGTAAAAAGAAAGGAAGAAATGATCCTGATTATTGGAGCTCTTGAGAATGTCAATTAAAGCTGTCCACAGTCCCCATACCCTTCCACTGTACTACAGTACAGTTCACAATAAATCTTAAAAAGTTATGTCCATCCAAATCAAGTGATATGGGGGGGGGGAGAAACAAAAATGTATTATGATTACAAAACCGTTAGTTCAGCCATTCCATGGATAAAATGTCTTACACAGTCATCTGGGCGATAATACGATAGAAGAGTTGGGAGAGGCTCATTACAAAACATCACAGTTTAAAGTGTATGCCTTAAAAAATAATTTAAATTCATATTCAGAGGTTAATACTTTTTTGGGGGGCAGCCAAGACATACATTGCATTTAAATGATCCATAAGCACGCAGTTTCACAATTTTCCTCTTCAGTGCTCAAAGCACAGACATTCATCCATGTAAATTCTGCACTTATGACTGACGTGGAATAACAGTTGTTACTGTGTACACAATGGCAGGTTACCGATAACCACAGAAATGATAAAAAGAAATCTCCACCTTGAAAATGACTAGTGAGGCAGAATCACTCATCTGTTTCACCATCTGGGAGACTTTGGGCACAATTTGAATGTAAACAAGTCATTGTTTTCTAAAATCAAGAATAAAGATCCCCCCCCCCATCCCCAAATCCCTATCAAACTGCAGATGTTCCAAGTTGGCAAAAACAGCATCAGCAGATGAGATTCCAGTACTGTTGTATGTTCACTATTTATATGAAATTGAAGATCCTTTTTTTTGTTCTCCTGTCTTAGATCACATGGACAGCAGTTGTTTTAAAAAAAGAGACAAAACATATAAAAAATTTATGTACATGTTCACAAATTATTGCATAAACAGCATTAATATCCAAGAGAGTGTCTGAACATGTGCTTAAATCATGAAAGATGAATCACGTTTCCCTCCTGGCCTTTTTCTTCTTTTTAACTTGTTTTGGTGATTCCCAGCTTTCTTCGGATTTAGCTGAAATAAATATTTAACAAGTTACAAATTTGCTTTTCTAACACAGTAGCAAAAGGCCATCACTGTCATCAGAACCTCCTCATCAAAACTAAAGCCTCATACAAATTAGTGTCAGAGGAACATTTAAATACCGACCGCTTCAGCTCACAATCGTACGTGTGGCAGCTCTAGTTGCATGGTTTGTGATCAGTCCTGCCAGATCAATGAATATGGATTTTAGCCACCACACACATAAGATTATCAGAGGAAGCAGCCTGACCTTTTACCAGCGGCTCCCAGTGGACATTAAAAGGGAAAGTCCATCCAAGGAAAAACTTTGCTGGATACTGTAGATGACCCCCATCCCCAAATCCAACTTCCGCCATATACATAGATTCCAAAGACGCTCCTGAACTTGCTTACCTGACACGGTCCCTCGCCGCCTGGGTGTTGTTTTGAGCAAAAACTGGAGCAGGGGACTTCTGTGCAGACAGCCGCTTCTCTACCTGGTCGCAGCTGTCAGGCGAGGGACCAGGTCAGAGACAGTGTAAGAGTGGTGTAAGAGCGGTGAGGGCCGGGTCAGGTAAGCAAGTTCAGGAGTGTCTTTGGAATCTTTGTACATTGCGTTCGGGGGGTCATCTACAGTTTCCAGCAAAGTGTTTTTCTGAGTGGACATGCCCTTTAATCATATGTCTGTTCAGTGATGAAGTTATACAGGAGTTTTCACCTATGGCACTAAACTACAAGTACAATGATAGGTGTCAAAAATAAAAGAGAAACGCTGCTGCTATTAGATTATGGAGGCAGATTTACATATTCTTTATTACTAAGATGTCTAAGTCTGTACCATTAACATTCTCATGTCTTCTTAAACTGCTAAGCACTTCAGGCTCCGTTTACAAAAAAAATCCAATAAGTTGTATCTAGAACAGGAAATGCCAAAACAGAAATGTTCTAGTTGAAGACACCAAATCGGCACAGTGCTCATTTAACAAAAGGTCACAGACAAGAAGTCTTGCCAGATCTGTTTTGCACAAATCCCAAAGTACAGGCTATGAATATAATAATTTATAGGTGGCATTATATAGCATAGTAGCAAGGATGTCAATGCCAGTTCAATTGTATTTTACATGTAAGCAAGGCCTAGTTATTCATTTTACAGATAGCACAGATAAGCAATCAGCATAGAGATGGAACAACCATAAAGATTTTGTATCTCTATTTAGGTGAAAACTCAACATGGAGTGATAGTTAAAATGTCCATAGGAGCCATATATTGAGAACAAAGCCATTTCAGTGTGAAGGTCAGTGGCAAATTTTTGCAAACTGGAGAAGGATTAAGGATGTCTGGAGAAGTTATCTGCCACTGAAAGCCCTAGTCCAGAGACAGGAGTTTGTAGTCTTGCATTTACTTTCGGGTTGCTGCGGTGTGGAGCCAAATTACAAGATTAAGCTCCAGAAAACGCCAATGTTAAAACTTTCACAGGGAATTATGCCAGCCATTCAGCAGTTTCTAACTTTCTGGTGTAACCACAAGGTTGTGACAATTGCTTGGCCCAGTCATCTTGTTAACATTACGTCTGTAATGCCAATTGTAAACTAAGATCCGGCTGCTGCACTTAAACTGTATCTTTACTCAAAAAAGTAACTTCCTTTTTATTTAAAATTAGATGAACAGAGTTAAAAGGATCTTTGTCTTACCTCCCGTTCTTCAGTTAAACGATCAGGAGCAGACAGGGACTGCTAGGACTGCTACTTAGTACTTTCACTCGATCACGCTCCTCCACTGTTCCTTTGACAGGCCCCAACAGAGCTTGCACTGTGCGTGGATGTGCATACACTGCAAACTCGGTCTGCGCCTGTCAGAGGGACAGCTGAAAGAGTGCGATCTCAGGTAAGTTCTGTAACTTACCTCCTGTTCTTCAAGCAGGAGACCGGAGGGAAGACATAGCTTCTTCATCTCCTGTTCTTCAATTAAACTGAAAAGAGAGGTTACCCTTTAAGCAGTGTGCATCCCTTGCTTGTTTGCTACTTGGAAGAATGGTACTGCTCCTTATATGCTATGTTTGATTCAACATTCATCTCAAATCGAACGATGAATCGTAGATACATTGGATCTGTGTATGGCCAACATTACACAATACAGAGGAAGGCGCATAGGATTTATTTGGTTGCACTTGGAAAGTTTGTTAAGATTGGAGGTTTGGTAGCATAAGATTATCATAGATTCATCTACTGATTAAAGAAACATACTAAATCCAAAATACTTCTGCTGTTCCCAGTAAAGCAGCAAAGAAAAGATTTAAGTCCTGAGGAAGCCTCTCATGCAAACATTTTTGTAACATCACATCTCATTTGCTTAAACAAACAGAAGGCCTCTCCAGTGAGTGTGAAGACACAATTCCAACACGGTTTGATGGTTTACCTTTTGAAGATGGAGGCACACTGTTCTGCTTGCTAATTAAAGAGCTTGTCTCCTGTGCCTGCTGCACTTGGGAGGTATTCTTTTCAGAGATGTTTTGTAGCACAGGAATTGATGGCTCAGAAAACATCTTATGATGACGGTTTTCTTCTTTAGACTGTTTCTAAATAAATACACATGGAATTTGACTATTAGAACATATTTTGTTGAAACTACAAAGTAGTCAAGACACAAGGGTCAGTCCATCAACATAAAATAGGAAGGATAGTGCTGGAACGGAATATTGATGAACCTAAATGTATTTTTCTGAGGTACAGTTTCAAAGGTCAAAGGCTACCTTAGATTCACTCTTCTTCAAAGCTACTGCAGGAGTAGTTCTAACTGGCTGTGAAGGAGCTTGGGGCGCAGACCGTTTAACTTCATCAGTACCTTTCTTTTCTTTGTTCTCTGCATCCTGAAAAGAAAGTATCAATGCATGAAGTATACAAGGCTGACAATCTAACCATTCTTAATCAAAGTATTAAAGGAACAGAACTAATTTTGTTAAACTTTAATTGAATCATATTTTGAATCTATAAATCCCAGATCGGTAGGAGTACTCTTACCACCTGTTTTTACTTACAAGCCATAAAGACATACTGATAGGTTGTATGTGTACATAAAGTGATTAGATTGCAAGCTGTTCGGGACAGGGCCTGATGTGACTTGAGTAAATAATTGTAAAGCTCTGCGGAATATGTAGCGTTATATAAGAAATAAAATACATACATACATTGTGAGCAGTGAGATTGCTCACACAGCGTTCCTACCTCCTATAAACCCGCCAACCTCAAACAGGTGCACATGGGAATACTTTAGAGAAGGGGCAGTAGGAGAGTCACTCTGCATAAGCATCTACCTTTAATTACCAACAGCGGTAATCATAACTGGTAGATTCTATCAACCAGGGATTTATATAAAGAGACCACCCCCATTTAAGATACCATTAAATGTTGTAAATATTTTGGTACCTATAAATCGATAAGCATAAAAAGCATGCTACCCTTTCCATGATAATTGCCTATTGAAAGGCCAAAGTTTTGTATTAAAGGGCAACTGTGGTCTCCAAACAAGTTAGGGTTAAATGAAAGCCTGTAGTATTTCCTTTAAAATAAGCTGACAATCACATCTCTGGCTGGCATCTGTGAGAAAATACATTGGAGTGAATGTTCAAACTTCCTGCTTCCAGTAGGAGTGACATCAGCTGACCTCTGCCCCGCCCATCCGCCCCAGGGGGAGAAGCATGCTCAGTTAAGACTTAACCTTGGGGAAATCAGGAAATACCTGTGGAAAAAATTGCCAGTTGAGAAGGGGAGCCTATTAATGCAGGCAGCGTTATGTTTTATTTTGAAAGTATGGTGGAAGGCTTTTTATATTACTCTTCAAGTTAATGCTTAATAGGAAATCAAACTTCAGATACAATCTGCTGTTCAACTTCATTGGACTGGTAATTATGGGTCTAATATGGTGGGCAACGCAAGTCATTTTGAACTGTTAAGTGTTGTAATAAAAAGGATATTGTACAAAAGAGTTGTAAAAGACAGTGTTCATTTATTAAATGTTCTGATTTTCTGTACCTGTGTAGAAGAGCCCAATTCCTCTCCTTGCTTCTTCTTCTTCTTCTTTTTTTTGGGTTTACTCTTTCCAGAACCTTGAGCAGAATCTTCCTTGTCTTTTTCTTCTTCAGAAACCTAAGTGAGAAAAAAATTTAAAGTTGCTAAAATCTTCCAAAATACATATACATGCAACAAGAACATTCACTTAAAGGCCAACTCCAGCTCTCCCCATCTCTCCTATTGAAGTACCCAGGGTTCCCATTGCTTTGAAGTTGTACTTCCTTAAAGTTGCACTTCCCAGGTTCATTATCACTGCCTCCCAGCTGTGTCCAGGACACTCTGCAAAAGTAAAATTCCTTTGTCAGAGTCTGGACTCGGGGAGAGGGGGCATTACATTTAAAATTGGGGGGGGGGTGTTTAGTCTTACATGTCTTAGGGGAAGACATGCCTTTTAAGCATCTGCTTCTCAGAGATAAGAAGTGAGAGAGAAGAGGTCTGCCATACTTAGTGGGTCCTATAATATTCCTGCTACACAACTGGAAAAACAAGCATTCCCAAGGCTGATGAACTTTCACTGTCTGCCACAGGAAGGTTTGTTTGTTCCCGACTGAAAAATTAGTCTCTGTACTTTAGTATAGCGAGCCGTACGCTATGGCTAGAGTGTGGCTGTCCCAAACAATCTACCATATTCTTTATATAGGGAGACTGTTTGGGACTGTGTGTAGCCACCCACATTTTTAAATTGAGACTGTATCTTACAGAAAGTATGTCATTTGTTAAGGTTTGGTAGTGTGTAACCAGCTTGGCACAGAGGGTCCTGGACATGGTAAGATGGATACATTTTATCCCATCTGCCTGAAGATTTTGCTTGGAAAGAAGCCACATTTCCCTATCAACCAGACATGACTACACTTCCCAGGTCTATACTATATATAATAGTTTTACTTAGACAGGCAAACCTTTAAGAGCTCTTGTTCATGCTCCTCTGATTGTGGAATATTCACCGGCTCCTCTTCACCCCAATTTCCCCATTCCTCTGCAGGTGCATTCCAATCAGATGTGGGGTCAGATGAGTTTAATCCATCTGCATACATTTAAATAAAACTATTATAAACAATGTGGTTAACAAAAACAAAATTACTGCATAACAAATTCATTGTAAATTTAAGAATAAACTATGCTCTCAGTATTAGATCAAAGGTACTGTTGTGACCAAAGTGATTAATTAAAAAGGTAAAACAAATGATAGTTTAAAAAAAAAACAAACAGTTTATGATTGGGAACAAATGATTCAATTAATGGTACAAGGAGACAGGGAAGCAGGCTTCATCAGCATTATCTGTTTATCTGCAGCACTTATTACAATAAGAAGAGAATGTTTTAGTGCTCAGCAGTACTACAAGAAAAAAAAAAAAAAAAAAAAAAAATTAAAAAAAGACACAACACATTTCTAGACCAGCCATAAGCTGGCAGTAATTTGTACATACTTAAACCGGACCATTCATCATCAATGCTTGGTTCAATAGGAGCAGCATCCCACTGGCTTTCGGGTACAGCAGACTGAGAAACTGGTTCGCTAACTGTAGCTTAGAGACAAGAATCACAATTGTACGTAAGACTGGATAAAAAACTTTTATTACAGAATTTTATATTTGAAGATATATACTGACAAACCTTCAATCTACTATATATGAATTCCACTGCCAACCACACTTACCGGGGATAGAATTATTCAGTCCCATAGCAGTAAACGAAGGTGGTCTCTGTTCAGGCGCATTCATTCTTCCATCCACATTAGACCAAGCAGCTACGATAAAGGAGTTCTGCTTTAATTCTTATTTAGATATTCCCAAAGCAATTCAGACAAACTGCCTGAACCCTACAGTGACTTTTAAAGGATACATCCACCCTAAAAACATTTTCAATGACTTAAAAGCCATAATGTAATAAAGGATAGGTTCTCACAAAAAAAAAAACCCTATACTTTACTGCATTAATTGAAGAATGGGATGTAAAGAAGCTATGCCTTACCTCCCATTCTTCAATTAATTAGAAGGAGCCAAGAACAGCTAAGGAAAATTTACCTGCCGCACAATCCACTGCCGGTTCCACTGACAGGTCCCGACCCCTTCCAGCTTCGGTTTAACTATAGCGTGCATGCCCGCTAATGTGCACTACAGTTAAAGTGAAACCGGAAGTGATTGGACCAGTCATTGGAGTCAGCGGTGTAACGTGCACAAGGTTGTTTTTTGGGTGAAGATTTCCTTTAACATGATGAATCGTGTTTTTTTCCTCCAATGTAATTTCTATTGATTACATATGCACTTTCTGTATGAAAAACCCAAAAGGTCTGTATACGTCCGGTGCCCTTATAACTATAGGTTACACTACCATTTAAATTCACGTACGTAAATCAACACATATAGAATAGAATTTTTAAAATACTACTAAAAAAAAAACAAAAAAAACCCCACATCTCTGCTTTTAATATCCAGCTGAAAGGGTTCTAACATAACTAACATCTAGTGGTAAGAGTGTAGGACATTTACAGCCTTTTTAATTATCTTAAATCGATAGATCTCTAAAGATTGGTCCGAGTGCTGTAGTTAATTCATTATTATTATTTATCCATCACTTATTATTATTTATTACTATTTAAGATTATACACTATTAGCACGCATATAGAGCTTGTCTATAGTTTTTGGACCAGATAAAAATACATCCTCTGGTCCTTAGGGAACTAAATTCAGTTTTATATAGGCCATTGTTTCTTATTTTTACAGATTCCCGCATGTCTGGAAGTGTACCTCTGGATTGGAAAAAAGCAGATGTAATTCCAATATTCAAAAAGGGTAGTCGTTCACAGTCAGGTAATTACAGGCCTGTAAGTTTAACTTCAGTAGTCAGGAAGATACTGGAAAGTTTGATACGGGAACATATTCTAGGATATATTTCATGGACTGACCTTATATGGATTTAGGAGAAAAACAGGAATTTAGGCTGGCATAGCAGTAGATGTAGAATACTTGGAATTTGCCAAGGGTTTTGATACAGTCCCCCATAGGCGACTAACGTATAAGCTAAGGTCTGTAGGGCTGGAGTGGCATATTTTTACATAGGGAATAATTAACGGCAAGGTTTTTTTTTTGTCCTTTATGACTTAGGTTGTGTCGCCTGTGTGGGGATAATGTCCATCTAGCCCAAATTTTGAAGGGCATCCTCTATTCTTGCATATCAGTTCTTTATATGGGAGATTTTTGTTAATCTCCAGTTTCCACTGTGCCATAGTGGGAGGGAGGGCTTGCATCAATGTCTGTGAAATAGGTTTTTTAGCAGTGTATAGCGTTTTATATACAAAGATTTTATAAAACGTATCCAGGTTTAGGCAATCTAGTATTTGGAGGATACATGTCATGGGGGTCAATTCCAACTGGGCAACACATCTTGTCATGTAGGAAATGTAATATTTGTTCCCAGTATCCTTGGATAGCAGGGCAAGTCCATATCATGTGGAAAAAAGTTTCTGGGTGTTGAAGGCATTAGGGGCAGTTAGGGTGGCGGTTTGGTTAAAATGTTGACAATCTCTGAGGATTAAGGTATGTTCTGTGGAGGATATATAGCTGGGTTAACTTGTCGGAATTTTAGGGAGACTGACATGTGCAGTTAGTGCTTCTTCCCATTCGTCACCTGTAGTGGGTCCCAGGTCGGTTTCCCAGGTGTTTTTTTTGCTTTAAAGTCGAGGTTTGCTTTTGGCTCAAGGAGATTTTTATAAATAGTAGATGTAAGTTGTTTGGTTGTATGTCCGGATAAAAGTTGGTATATTTTGTTGGGTTGCAATGTGTTAGTTGAAGAGTGAAATTGTGTTTGGAATGTGTGTCTTATGCGGAACAGCATTAAATTAGGTAAATCGCATTCTTTTTGTAGTTGGTTGAATGCTTTAATGGTATTATTTTGGGTTATGTGGCCTAGCATAAAACTACCTAGGTTAAACCAAACTTCCGGTTGTGGTATTGAGAGCAATTCGGGAAGTTCCTTATTGTTCCACAGTGGTGTGTGCAGGTTGATTGGTGGTATTGTTAGTGTGGTCATTGCCAGATTTTGATTGCTTGGTATATTATATAGTTGGTTCGTGGGATAGGAGTGGGGTGGCCCTTGAACCTTTGGAGGGAGCCACTTCTATTTAATTTGTTTATTAAAGATTTGGCTGTGGGTATTGTCAGCAAGGGGTTTTAGTGGATAACAAACTTAAAGGTAGCAAGCAGTTCCAGGCAGCAACAGCTAGAACTAGCAAAATATTGTCTTGTATAAGGAGAGGTATGGATTTAAAGGAGAAGAATGTTATTCTCCCTCTTTACAAAGCATTGGTAAGGCCATTAGAAATATGCAGTGCAATGTTGTAATCCTGTGTACAAAAAGGATATCTTGGAAATGGAAAAAGGTTCAGAGAAGGGCAACTAAATTAATAAAGGAAAATGGGGGAGCTTGAATATGAAGAGAGGTTGGATAAGTTACAATTATGTACACTAGAGAAAAGGTGCTTGTGTGGGGATATGATTACCGTGTATTACATTATGTATCACATTAAAGGGCTATACAATAAACTATCTGGGGCAATTTTCACCTTGAGGACATGTCTCAGGGACACACGGACATCCCATAAAGGAGAACAATCGTTTGTATAAAGTTTATTTAAAAAACAGTTAAACTAAAAAGTACTTGTGACAGGGATATAGTATTGGTAATTCTTACCTCTCAATGCTGTTTCTGTGAGGAGCACC
The DNA here is from genome assembly GCA_019447015.1 of Hymenochirus boettgeri. Lineage (NCBI taxonomy): Eukaryota > Metazoa > Chordata > Amphibia > Anura > Pipidae > Hymenochirus > Hymenochirus boettgeri. The sequence goes on from CM033474.1 coordinate 246,085,441, forward strand.
AGCTGAGAGAACTGATTCTGACAGTCTCTCTCTTGGCTTCAGCATTATCTTTAATGCAGGAATAGTCCAGAACGAACCAGGAAAATGAAAACTGCAGATGCTGTAGCTCTTCAGTGAAACAATATTGTGAGGTAGGAATAATCAATCCGACCTTCCTGCCCCCTGCTTTCCATTATTACAAAAGTTAATATTTAGAGTATAGTTATGCTTTAAGACTTGAGAAAAGAAGTTTAGTCTTCAAGTTCGGAAAGGGTTTTTCACTGTGAGAACGGTAAAACTATGAAATGGTCTTCCATTGGATGTTGTGATGGCAGGTTTTCAAAAGAAAGCTGGATGAGTTTCTGCAAACAAGGAATGTTACTGGTACTGATACATAAAGTAGAGAGTTGATCCAGGAGATATTTCCAATTGCCACTTGTAGTTAGGAAGGATTTTTTTTCCCCACCTTCCTATGGATCAACAGTTAGGCAGAAAATGTGGGTATTGCTGAGTAAGTTGAACTGGATGTATGTATGTCTTTATTTAACCTTAAATACTATACTAACCATGCTCATGTGTGGTGGTTGCTGTTGGGGGATCAGTCAGTATGGGCCCTTTATGCACCCCATAAATGGGATTGACATTTTAGCACAATCTGATGAATCTGATCGGATTGCTAAAAAATGTCAGAACTTCAGTTTTTCGGAAAAACTGGGCCAGGCGGACATTTTTTCGACAACCCCATCTTTCTGCAGATTTCAAGGGGAAATTTGTTGAAAGATCCAAGGGGATGGGGGGAATCTGATTTCCGATTGTTGCACTCGATCAGAAAAATCCATGGCCTTGTATGGGTAAGAACATGTGGAGATAAATCGCTGTACAGTAATCCTGCAATTACTTTGGACTCAGTTGACATGAAATGAACAAGGCAAAATTAATATTAGCATATTAAAGGTATAGTCCACTCAGCAAATTACAACTAGGTGGATGGCTGGAAAGACTACTTGCACCTCTCATCACTACCTTGGAAGCTGGCGGGTAGCTGTGAAGGAGTGGACTGTTACTTTAAGTGCCATGGATTATTAAAAGAATTTTTTCAGGAGCATAATTTTAGATGCCGACATTCCATTTGATTAACAATTACCGTACATACAGATGTCAAATATACACTACATCACTACCAAAAATGCTTTTTTGACTTACATATGCTTGAGAAGATAGGATGCCCTCCCCACGGTGCGTTCCATTCCTTCCCGTTTGCATCATTAGCATCTTGATTCCAAGAGCAAGCCTCGGCTTTCTTTTTTACTACTGGAGCTGATGAAGTCCACTTTTCCTCACCAAGCTGGGAGGACAGCACCTTCGATGGCTTTTCATTCCAACCACTTCCGTTAACTACAGTTCCATCGCCCAGACCTTCAGAAAAAAACATTTATTTCCTTTAATGTCTATTCTGCCACCCTTCTTTTTAGCTTGAAAGCATCTCATGTGGAAGTTTTGTTTACAGCATAAGGCTGGGGACGTAGATAGGATTTGATAGGTGCCTAGTTAACATTGGAAATGTTAAGCACAGTGTCAAAAATTCTCACCTCATTGTGGCCTAACTCAGAAAGTAGATCACATTCAGCTTTATTTTTTACTATCACATATAACTTAAGAGCCTTCGACCAACGATATTTGGTGGTTTGCAAAAGTTTTCCACATTTTGTCACATTACTGCCACAAACATGAATCAATTGTTGTAATTCCACATGAAAGACCAATACAAAGTGATGTACACGTGAGAAGTGCAACGAAAATCATACATGATTCCAAACATTTTTAACAAATCAATAACTGCAAAGTGGGGTGTTCGTAATTATTCAGCCCCCTTTGGTCTGAGTGCAGTCAGTTGCCCATAGACATTGCCTGATGAGTGCTAATGACCAAATAGAGTGCACCTGTGTGTAATCTAATGTCAGTACAAATACAGCTGCTCTGTGACGGCCTCAGAGGTTGTCTAAGGGAATCTTGGGAGCAACAACACCATGGAGTCCAAAGAACACACCAGACAGGCCAGGGATAAAGTTACTGAGAAATTTAAAGCAGGCTTAGGCTACAAAAAGAAGAAATGGAAGGAGTATGGCACAACTGTAAACCTACCAAGGCCGCCCACCTAAACTCACAGGCCGAACAAGGAGAGCGCTGATCAGAAATGCAGTCAAGAGGCCCATGGTGACTCTGGACGAGATCTACAGCTCAGGTGGGGGAATCTGTCCATAGGACAACCATTAGTCGTGCACTGCACAAAGTTGCCCTTTTTGGAAGAGTGGCAAGAAAAAAAGGCCATTGTTAAACAGAAAAGCATAAGAAGTCCCGTTTGCAGTTTGCCACAAGCCATGTGGGGGACACAGCAAACATGTGGAAGAAGGTGCTCTGGTCAGATGAGACCAAAATGGAACTTTTTGATCAAAATGCAAAGCGCTATGTGTGGCGAAAAACTAACACTGCACATCACTCAGAACACACCATACCCACTGTCAAATATGGTGGTGGCAGCATCATGCTCTGGGGGTGCTTCTCTACAGCAGGGACAGGGAAGCTGGTCAGAGTTGATGGGAAGATGGATGGAGCCAAATACAGGGCAATCTTGGAAGAAAACTTCTTGAAATCCGCAAAAGAATTGAGACTGGGGCGGAGGTTCACCTTCCAGCAGGACAACGACCCTAAACATAAAGCCAGGGCAACAATGGAATAGTTTAAAACAAAACATATCCATGTGTTAGAATGGCCCAGTCTAAGTCCAGATCTAAATCTAATTGCGAATCTGTGGCAAGATCTGAAAACTGCTGTTCACAAACGCTGTCCATCTAATCTGACTGAGCTGGAGCTGTTTTGCAAAGAAGAATGGGCAAGGATTTCCAGATGTGCAAAGGCTGGTAGAGACATACCCTAGAAGACTGGCAGCTGTAATTGCAGCAAAAGGTGGTTCTACAAAGTATTGACTCAGGGGGTTGAATAATTACACACACCCCACTTTGCAGTTATTGATTTGTTAAAAATGTTTGGAATCAGTAATGTGACAAAATGTGGAAAACTTTAAGGGGGCCGAATACTTTTGCAAACCACTGTATCTGTGGTAATCGGTTAAATCAACTGGACTTGGAAGTTTAGTTCATTCACCTTTCGCTAGTCATCAGACTGGTTCTCTCGATTTAGAATGACTTGTACAGGTATCTGTTGGCAATAAATACCCTGTCCCAATCAGCATATGACAGCCAGGTGTTAGGGGCCGCTTGAATGCAAGGTGTTTATTGCATTGTGGCTAAGAAATGTTATCAAAATTGTCCAAGCTAAGGTGGGGGCAGTTGCATGATGTCAGGGAAATTACAAAGAATTTTCTAAAGACACAGTATCCCTGTCTGCTTTAAACCCAGAAACACACTGAGGCAACAACTGGTGCATCCTAAACACAAGAAGAGCATCATCATATATGCAGTGCAGTAGAGGGTGTCCCAGCAAAGAAGACCTATATCCCAGCAAAGAAGAGCCAATTCCTCGGGTCAGCACTACTATATCTTAAGGAAAAAGGACATGTGTTTAAAGATTGTAATGTCAACATCTTAGCTAAAGAACAGGACTGGTTCAAGGAGTCAATTTATGTCAAAATAAAGAAACCAAGCCTGAATAGAGGTCAATGCTGTTTTGCCACCTTTTAGCCAAATTCAATCAACACCTTGAATTCAGGAGGTCCCAAGACCCGAGGAAGTAGAAAAGACCACACAATGTTGTGCAACAATATGTCTTGAAGTTTATCTATTGTATGGACGGTCCCAGAAAAACTGCCTCAACTGCCATGTTTATAAGTTAACAAAAAGCCCAGAAATCGACTTAACCAGCTTTGTTCCCTCGGCTATCTGTCTCTATTGGTACTCCGCTCCCAGAAGTAGCAATAGGAGCCAGACCAGCCCTTAGCATTTATTCTATTCTAAATGCAGAGGATGGCAGCCATATTCTAAAGAGAATAAAATACAATCTGGGAAATACATTTCAGCATAATGGGCTGACCAACTGAAGCTGTAAAATAACAGTGGTAGTTATAGCTTTCTGCTTAATTCACTCTCAAAATCAGACCTCGGTGTCGCTGAACAATGTTTGACACAATATATATATATATTTGGCCACCCAAATGACCTTGGAGATTGTGTAATCTGTGACCAACACAGACCTGATTCAAAGACTAAAACAGAATCTGCAACAAATAGGCAGTGTGCATACCCAGCTTAACAGAAGAGCCCCACCAGCATTCCAGTTTCTATTGGTATACAATTGAGAACATGGAGTATGCAAATCCTATATTTTATAAACTTTAACCATAGTTTCAGCTGCAGAAATTGCATGGCACAGGCATATCCTCTAGTACCATATTAAAGAAGATTAAGTGAACATAATTACATCTAATGTAGCCCATCAGTTGTTCACATTGCTCCTGCCTCCGTGCAAATACAGTAAATAAGCATTGTAAAAAAAAAAAAAAAAAAAAAAAAAAGATTAAAATGTAAAGGGATAAGCAGCGAACCTTTTGATTTGCGTATGCCTGTAGAAGATGATCCGTATAATAGCTGCTCGTTTACAAGAGATGTAGTTTCACCAACATTTATGTCAGAGTCTGTTCCTTTATCTCGTCTGCGTTGCTGCCGTTTTTCACGGTTACTTATTTTGGTTTCCCAATTCCCTAATTAAAAGAGGATTTATATTTTTTCATATAAACATTAATAAAATTATTTGGTGAACTATGATTGCATGCAAAAATAAAAACTTACCTTCTTCGGCTTCTTTTTTATCTTGATTAGATGACTGTTGTGTTTGCTTTGGGTCAGACTTTTTTTTTTTACTCTTCTTTGTCTGTAAAAATCAAGCATAGTGTGCTAGGCTATTCATTTAGATCCATTATTTAGTTATGTCCATAGAAACCTCTGATTAAAATTATAATGCACACATATACGATAGATTAACAGAGTGTATACAGTAAGTATAAAATCATGGCTTTCCTGCAGACAACTCCTTTTCATAATACAGTTAATATAACCAGGCCATCGGTTAAGTAGGAGCTTATACATTCTAACAGTCCAACTAAATTCTCAGCATGACATTCATTTATATTTCTAGACTGACTCACTGAATGGCTTGTCTTCATATGAGTAAATGCCTTTGCAAAAGTTTTAAAATCTACAAAAACACCTTTCCAAAAAGCAAAGTGGGGAACTTTATTTTATTAATTACTAAGGTTTTAAACTGTAAAAATCACAAGAGTGGAAAAATTATTCACCTACCACCAATGTACTTTATTATCTCTCTGTGCTAGGGAGGGATTAGGAGTTGCAGGGCTTGCTGCAGAGAATGATTTTTCATATTTATTTTTACCAAGATGTTTTTAATCTGCAGTCTGGTCTATATTTAAGGGGAAATTTAAAGGGCATCTATAGTGAAAAAAACACATTGCCCCTTTGCAAAGTTAAATTCATGTACTCTGTGCTGCCTTAATCCTATATCTGTCACTGACTCTGTTTAACCACGGTGTCAGATCTATGTGCAGCATTCCCCCCTTCTCCCTCCCCTCTGTTACCTCCTCCATGTCTCAGCTCCGGCTAACCGACAAGCTTTTTATGTGCAGTAGGAGTTAAAAGTTCAACATCCTGAAAAACACACCCACGCACAGTGGCCAATAGAAAGTAAGCTGTCCTGGAGACACGGAAGAAGGAGATCAGTACAGTTTACGATCTCTCACTTTGTGACCCATCATCAATAAGTGAAAGCTATTAAGAAGGGGGGTCAAGTGCAGCCTTATATCTAACATCAAAGCTACCTTTCTCCCCCTGCTAATGCTCTTATCTCTATGTTTATTACAGAGCAGGGAGGGGGGATCAAGTCACAGGGATGTGATTGACAGTCCAAGTAGGAGTAGAGGAATGCAATCACGTATTCTTCTAACTGGTGTATCTCAGGACAGAGAGGGAATCTGAAAAAAGTGAAGACACTCTGGGGGTTGTAGGGAATTATAGAACACATGGAAAGAAAGAAAAAAAAGTTCATTTTCCCACTATAGATGCCCTTTAATTGAGGTCTGAAGTCTTTATTTACAGAGCTGTGGAGTTTGGGTTGGGTGCCATTTTTGGGTACCTGGAGACTACTGACTGAAGTGTAAATTATAGTAAAAAAATGCAATATGTTATCATGTGTCAACCAGCAACATTCAGTCCTGAATTCCTGGGAACATTAAGAGGTGCATTCCACTGTGCTTAGGACAACTCGAACCTTGAATACATCAATAAAGTGTAAGCACACCCATATAGGTGGATTTTGGGATTTATTGTGTTTAATGTTGAAATACACATACCTCTGAAATGTTTGTGTGTATTTCAACATTGATCACAATAAATCAGAAATTCCTTAAAGAGGAACTGTGGTCCAAAAATGACTTTAGGTAAATTGATAGGAATTGCTCTCCTGAGAATTTTTGCAATTTATTTCCATTGTTTATTTTGCATAGTTTTGAAGATATTTACATTTTTGTGTGTGATACGGCAGCAGCATCACCAGGTCCCCTGCACTTCCTGCTCTGAAACCTGTCAGTCAATCTGCCCTGTGTCTCCTCCCCTTTGCACCCCCCTGGTCCCTCCCACTCATGTACCCGATAGTCCCTCCAGTTGCAGGCCCCCCTTGGCCCATTCCCTTACAGCACCATGTGGCCCCGCCCACTCGCGTGGGAGGGCTAAGCCCCGCCGGCTCGCGGGTGCCTAAGCCCCGCCCACTCACAGGTACTGTGGGCCACTCTAAAATGCTTGCCCATTCTTCTTTGCAAAACAGCTCCAGCTCAGTCAGATTAGATGGACATCATTTGTGAACAGCAGTTTTCATATCTTGCCACAGATTCGCAATTAGATTTAGATCTGGACTTAGAATGGGCCATTCTAACACATGGATATGTTTTGTTTTAAACCATTCCATTGTTGCCCTGGCTTTTTGTTTAGGGTCGTTGTCCTGCTGGAAGGTGAACCTCCGCCCCAGTCTCAAGTCTTTTGCCGACTCCAAGAGGTTTTCTTCCAAGATTGCCCTGTATTTGGCTCCATCCATCTTCCCATCAACTCTGACCAGCTTCCCTGTCCCTGCTGAAGAGAAGCACCTCCAGAGCATGATGCTGCCACCACCATATTCGACAGTGGGTATGGTGTGTTCTGAGTGATGTGCAGTGTTAGTTTTTCACCACACATAGCGTTTTGCATTTTGGCCAAAAAGTTCCATTTTGGTCTCATCTGACCAGAGCACCTTCTTCCACATGTTCGCTGTGCCCCCACATGGCTTGTGGCAAACTGCAAACAGGACTTCTTATGCTTTTCTGTTAAAGGGTATGTCCACCGTGATTTTAAACTTACCTCCTGTCCTTCAGTAAAACTTACAGGAGAGCAGAAGAAACTTACCACGTATCACTCCAGCGCCGGCTTCACTGACAGTCTCCGCCGTGTCCACGCTCCTATGCACTGTATGCGCACGCAATGCAAAGGACTGTGGATCCGTCGGGGAATGTCAGTGTAGTCGGAGGCTGTCTGCAGCGCTGTAAGTTTTACTGAAGGACAGGAGGTAAGACCTCCTGTCCTTCAGTAAAACTGGAAACATAAAAGTTTAATATCACGGTGGACATACCCTTTAACAATGGCTTTCTTCTTGCCCCTCTTCCATAAAGGGCAACTTTGTGCAGTGCACGACTAATAGTTGTCCTATGGACAGATTCCCCCACCTGAGCTGTAGATCTCTGCAGCTCGTCCAGAGTCAACATGGGCCTCTTGACTGCATTTCTGATCAGCACTCTCCTTGTTCGGCCTGTGAGTTTAGGTGGGCGGCCTTGGTAGGTTTACAGTTGTGCCATACTCCTTCCATTTCTGAATGATTGCTTGAACAGTGTTCCGTGGGATGATCAAGGCTTTGAAAATCTTTTTGTAGCCTAAGCCTGCTTTAAATTTCTCAATAACTTTATCCCTGGCCTGTCTGGTGTGTTCTTTGGATGTCATGGTGTTGTTGCTCCCAAGATTCTCTTAGACAACCTCTGAGGCCGTCAAAGAGCAGCTGTATTTGTACTGACATTAGATTACACACAGGTGCACTCTATTTGGTCATTAGCACTCATCAGGCAATGTCTATGGGCAACTGACTGCACTCAGACCAAAGGGGGCTGAATAATTACGCACACCCCACTTTGCAGTTATTGATTTGTTAAAAATGCTTGGAATCATGTATGATTTTCGTTCCACTTCTCACGTGTACACCACTTTGTATTGGTTTTTCATGTGGAATTCCAATAAAATTGCTTCAGGTTTGTGACAGTAATGTGAGAAAATGTGGAAAACTTCAAGGGAGCCGAATACTTTTGCCAACCACTGTATTAGGTTCCCAAAAGCAGTCTTTGGAGGTATATAAAAGTGAAGAGTCTGAATCAAAAGGTAACTAGACTGCACCGCACTGAAGCAAAATAGTAACTTTGTATCAACAGGTACCTAAAATTACAAAATAGTTTTCGCTTGAACACCCATTACTCCAATACTTTATGTCCTAAGCTCTACAGTTGCATTGAAAAATGCTTAATGTACCTTTAAAAATAAGAAGTAAAATTACCAAACTTTTAAAGAAGAACTCTACTGTTCTCACTCACACACACCCTTGCATTAAAAGTACCCAACTGATTGTCAGTAAACCCAAGGGTGAGGACTTTGGCTTCTCGATCTGTTGGCAAGTGTACCTGGGTACACAGACTTCTATATATCGGATGTGCACTCCTTACATGTAGTTTGACAATCTGTCAGAAACAAAAGCAATTAAATGTGCCCCTGCAAGATGCCTTTTACTTGACAAAGGAATTATAGGTTCCAGATTTGTGCTTCATCAATACCAATTTATTTGCAAGAAAAACTAAAGGAGAATTTAATTATGGGTCAAATAAATGAAATTTGTCCTGAGAAAATGTATACTTCCTTCATACTATAACAGTAGTCATACTCATGGGATATTAATGCAACTTACGAAGAATAGAAAGACAAGGTTCAATATTAAGATCATACAACACACAGACCACAAGTGCAGTGGCAGTTACAGTCAACTTACATGTGTGGGTCCGGTAGCACTTATTTTAGATTAAGACTAAACAGAGTTTCCTTTTTTAAAAAAAAAAAAAAATATAACAGATCATGGTTTGATTACATGATGGACATAGCAGTTTTGCCACCCAGCCATAATATCCAGATCAATTACAAATACATTGATTAGTGCATTGTTATTTGTGGATAACAACATTTGCAAATGTGAACTTTGTGAAATACAAGGCAGTAATCCCTGTAGTGTTAGCTTTTCAAAGATACTTTCCTCAGAAGAAGAGGGGATGGGCTTGAATGTACATTTGCCAGAGATTAGATTTATCTTCTTCAAAAAGCTAAACTTTTCACATTAAGTTCTCCTTTAATTAGAAGGAAACAAGGACCTTACATGCACCAATACAGGTCCATGTCTGTTCGCATTGGCCAATTTACCCAGACAAAATCATATGGCAGCACGGTGGCTCAGTGGTTAGCACCGATGCCTTGCAGTGCTGAAGTCCTGAGTTCAATTCCACCCTTGGACACATCTGCAAGGAGTTTGTATGTTCTATCCGTGCTTGCGTGGGTTTCCTCTGGGCACTCCAGTTTCCCCCACAATCATAAACACATACTAATAGGTTGTATGTGTCAAATAAATCGGGGCAAGGCCTGATGTGAATGTATACATGTAATTTTAAAAGTGCTACGGAAGATGTTAGATGATAAATCCACAATAATTATTATTCAGATAGATAGTACTTAAGGTTATTTTGTTCTAAGGTGTGTCATTTGATTGCTTACATTTACACCATGCAATAGTTAGAAAACTAACTAAACTATCCACAAAAGCTTTTTACAAATGTTTAGATCATTGTGTAACACATAAAACTATCCAGGAGAACTCATTAAATACATGCATTGTTTCTGTGCTCATTTTAAAATACTTTTAAAAAGCGGTACCTTCTCAGTTTTCTTTTCAGCATCAGAGGGGTGCTTAAGGTTGTCGTTTTTAACACCAGGTATTATGACCTCATCTGGTATTTCAACAGGTCTTCCGTTGGGCTGCTTGAAAAAAGAAATTCAAAAATTGATTAGGAAATATTAAGAAAGTTTTTCTGTTTTTAACAAAATGACTTAAAGGTTGCCCTATACGGACTAAACTAGAATATGTTGTTTAAAATGAATATAACTCATATGGAGATAGATCTTCAATTGTAAACCCCATACTAAAAGTCAGCAGCTGCCATGCTGCTGATAGCCTCCCCCTCGCTCCTGCGACAGTTTAATTTTTCAACCCAACGCCTGTTTTAACAGACGTGCAAGCTCATTGGGATCCTAAAGGAGGGGTAGGGGAGACTTAATTTAAAGGGGAACAAATGGTTAATTTCAGGGTAGAAGCATAAACAAGTACTCCCCTTCTTGAGGTCCCTCACAAACTTGCACTTCTCTCCATAGCCTCTATTTTCATGGAATCCTCCCTATTACGCAGAGCTCTAAGCCATGGGACCGTGACAGTAAAATGCCATCATTTGCCATACCATGCTAACTGTCTTTAAAGTGGGCAAATGCCATTTCACTGCCAGCTGTTGCAGTCATGTGATGGACCAGTAGCTTAAAGCGCTTTGAAGTGTAGTGAGATGACTCCAATAAGAAAGTGGCAAAAGTCAGAGCAATTAGCACACTGATCAAATATGGAGTCAGGTTTTATTTTTCCTTTTTTGGACTTTTAAATGTGGCTTAGCTCGCTACAGCTAGCTGGCCCTTTTAAATAGATCACATATAACCCAATAACTGGTAAAAAGGTGCAACTTCTGCACAAAGCAGAAGACATTGTGTGCGCTACACACCTCAGCACTTCTATTCCAGCAGCTTTTTGTGTGTGCATCACTTCAACCTGCGTGCACATGCCTGCAGAGTTGTGTGTGAGTGCACAGATTAGAGGGAACACTGCATTTCAAATATATTTAGAGAAATCTATGACTCCCATGGAAATGTAAGCACTTGCTCCCATAGTATCTTTTAAGACGAGATCTCCGTACCTATCCATGATTCTGCAGCTCTGCTGTCTGTCTCCTCCTGGCACTGCGTTGTGTACAGGGGTGCGTTTGTTAGGTAAGTACAGAGATCTCTGCTTAGAAGTTGGTATGCGAGACAGAAGAAAGTGCTCCTGTCTCCCAAGGAATTCTTAATTTGTTGAAACAGGGTCATATTTTGGGGTTTAGTGACCCTTTAATTTTTGTGACGTGTACATGAATACCAGTACACGTCACAAAAATGAAAAGGTACACATGGAAACCTTACAGAGCCCTCCCTTCTAAACTCAACTTTGATTCACCTACGATGAAAGAGCAATTTTACAAGTACTTTTTATTTCTTTGTGCTTACTGGAGAAAGTAAGGTGTTTAAGGCTGGGTACACACCAGCAGAGAATTTTGGCTGGAAATATCTGATGGTGTGGGTGGCTTGCCGTGACCAAGCTCGTTGTTCATTCGAATCGGACGAACGGGTCCGTTGGTAAATCACGCCTAATTGTGCAGTTACCTATGAGACCGTGCACTGTCGGCTGCGGTCACTATTTCCACGACCAATTGATTCAATATTTGATCCAAGATGAATGTCCAATCGATTTTAATGTCAAGTGCAGCAGCATTTTTACCTTCAGACAGTCCCCAATGCCTGACTAGATCAAGTTTTCCAATTTTCGCAATTATGGTGTAATATTAATCACACAATGATCGGGCCAGGCGGTTGTCAGAACGTTGCAGGAACATTGGGGGTTCTGGCCTAGCAAGGGTCCATGTGGCCCGAATCATGTCGGCTGAACATGGATTAAAGCAAGTTTGAACAGTTATTCTGCCTGGTTGTTTGTTTTACTTACAACAATATTACTAGTTAGCAATATGTAAGTTTTCAGTGTATGGCCTTTATACACGATCCCCCATGCTGAGGGCACTGATGAACCCCCACACCATTACAGATGCACAACAGAAAGCCCAGCTTAAAGAATAAGTACTCTCAAAATATAAATTAAGCTTAAATGGAAGCTGTATCTTTAACTAACCCTCTCCCCCTTTTTGGAGTGAACATTTCTGCTGCTTGTTTTACAAAACAGGGGTGGGCTACACTACAGCAAAAGCTTTTATAGGTAGAAGAAGCCAAGATGAATCCAGAGGGAAGGAGGAGGGGAGCACCAGATGACTCACAGAAAGCTACTACTCTTCACTTTCTGGATCTTTGAACAGGCACTGCAGGAGAATCATAAGGAGCAGAGGAATAAGGTTTATTTTAACATTACACAGTGGGACCAGTAGTGGGCTAAATTTTAGTTATGGGGGTGGAGATGCCCTCTAACTAAGAAGATGCCAGAAGTAAGGACCTAGCAGGCCTCACCTTGGATTCTACATAAGTGGAGAAAGGGGGAGCCAAGTATCCTTACTGTATGTGGGAATTGATCCTAGATCTGACCCCACACACTTAATAACTAGGTTGTACAATCTCTATACCAGGTATCCAAGTGACATTCACATCATAGTAAAGTGTATGGCCACCCCTTACAGAACGTTCCCCTCTCACTTTCTAATCTGGTTGTACAATCTCTATACCAGGTATCCAAGTGACATTCACACCACAGTAAAGTGTATGGCCATCCCACTTACAGAACGTTCCCCTCTCACTTTCTAATCTTGTTGTACAATCTCTATACCGGGTATCCAAGTGACATTCACACCATAGTAAAGTGTATGGCCATCCCCCTTACAGAACGTTTCCCTCTCACTTTCTAATCTGATTGTACAATCTCTATACCAGGTATACCAGTGACATTCACACCACAGTAAAGTGTATGGCCATCCACTTACAGAACGTTCCCCTCTCACCTTCAAATCTGATTGTACAATCTCTATACCAGGTATCCAAGTGACATTCACACCATAGTAAAGTGTATAGCCACCCCCCTTACAGAACGTTCCCCTGTCACCTTCACTTTCTCCGTTGGCTTCTTCTTGGTTTTTTTCTTGGGCTCTTCAGCTCTGACAGGAGGTTTACAGGCCACGGGGACTTTATTTTGTTGCTGCACCGGTTCCTCTTCCTTCTGCTCTTTGACTCTTTTCTTCCCAGGAGAGACACAGAACAGCAGGGTGAGGAGGAGGACGAGGCCCAGAGCCAGGGGGGCAGCCAGGAACACCCAGTCCGGGTACTTGTGAGGCTGCCACTCCAGGTCGACTCCATATTCCTGGCGAAGGATCCCCAACCCAGCAGTGACCAGCTGCCTCACACGGGCGGACACTTCCTCTGCCTGTTGGACCACGGCCTCCTGCCAACCAGCGGCCATGACGCTGACGAGAGAAGACACTGGGGGGAGGCGTCCCCTAACCCTGCCAGAAAGTGGGGAGTGTATAAAGAGACAGACACCGGCTCCGCCCAGGGCCTAGGGAAGCAACGTCATCACTCCGGTCTCCTGGACGCCATGTTGGGTCTATAAAGGAAGGAAGGAGGTGGGCCGGAAATTGCGAGCTGGTCACGTGACGCCGAAGGAGCGCTGACGTGTGCTTTTCCCTCAGTGATGCTTTGCGAGACGATAATGCGTCGCGTGGCCTGGGCATCCTCACAGATTTGTAGTAAGCTTTGCGCCTTGTAGTAATACAGCCTTCTCTATGGTACAGCCATCATTTACATTGCTGGGGAGCATTTAAACCACTGAAACTGATTAGCTGCCAGGTTTAATAATGGCGAGTTTAGCTCTTCCGGTAAGACAGTTATTCATTCCCGAGTACGGGGTGGTGATTGGTTTATATCTAACGTGACGTGGCTGTAAATCATGGATAGCTGTGAGCATGCGCTGAGGGGAATTCTAGGGACTTTCCACACAGGACCCTCTGTTCTCTCTGGCCAAACCTGGTTATTACACCCACCCCAATTAATGCCACGTGGTGAGATAGGGGTAAAACCAAAGGTTGGCAATGCACAGTCATGTTGGCCACACACCTGGAAGACAGAATGGGTAGATTTAAATATAGAGATTTACTACTATGTCTCCAATACAGGCCCATTCATTTCACAGTTAAATGTTGAGATAAAGCAGGAATGTCAATCTTGTGACCTTCCAGGTGTTTGAAAATGACAACTCCCACCATTTGCTAACAGAATGCTGGGAGTTGTAGTTTTCAAACATCCGATGGCCACAAGTTTGACGTCCCTGTGTAAAGTAAGTTTTTAGCGTATGGCCAACTTATGATGTAATTATTATGATTCTATGATTATTATTAGCACATTTATTTGACACATACACCCTATCAGTATGTCTCAGGTATCCCACCCCATCCGGATCTAACAAGAGCTTCCCTCAGATTGGGGTGGTCTCCTGCGAGACCACCCAATCTCCTGCGGCGGAGAGGAGTCCTGAATCTCCTCCCTGTCACACTTTTTTGTCTGCCACGCCCCGGACCACCCACACCACGCCCATAACCCCACCTCTTAGTGTGCGTGCTCCACACACAATGTCACGTTGCATCGCCACGCCCCCTCTTCCACCCTCCCCGGAAGCACGCAGGGTGTGATGTCTGACGTCTCTATGATTGTGGGGGAAAACGGAGTGCCCGGAGGAAACCCACGCAACACTGGGAGAACATACAAACTCCCTGCAGATGTGTCCAAGGGTGGATTCGAACTCAGGCATTAGTGCTAACCACTGAGCCACTGTAAGTGCTATGGGCAAGGACCTCTTTCCCAGACATCCCACCCTGCCGAAAGTGGCTTCCGAGCAGGGTGTGGATAAGGGGGTGTGGTGGGATGACATGACCTCAATGATGTCACGAAATGGGTTGGGGCAGGGGCAGAGTTAGGGGTGGGACATGGTGCGTGAAGTAAAGAACGTCACAGAATAGGTGTGGTTAGGGGGAGTGATGTGTGTGGAAAACAGAAAATTTTTGCTACTTACCGCAATTTTCTTTTCCTGGTCCGTAGCACGGCAGTGGTTAACTTGGGTTACGCCCCCTTGCTGTATGACTGACAGGATTGGATAGCCAATAAATTGCTCTCGCTCCTCCCCCTTACTATCTTATGGTCGACTGTCCGAGTGACTCTGAAAAACATAATGATAAATAGGGAGGGAAGTACACCACTGCCGTGCTACGGACCAGGAAAAGAAAATTGCGGTAAGTAGCAAAAATTTTCTGTTTTCCCATGGTCCTACACGGCAGTGGTTAACTTGGGATTTGATAAGCTATAAATAACAATAAGGGAGGGAGAATAAGTGATGCTCAACAAAATTTATTTACATGCTGCTGACAGAATATTTCGTCCAAACTCAGCTTGAGAATGAACATCTAGTTTGTAATGTTTAACAAAGGTGGACATAGACGTCCAAGTGGCTGCTCTGCAGATCTCTTCTGGAGAGGTCTTTGCTGAAAAAGCCCAGGAGGCTGCCATTGATCTGGTAGAATGCGCTGTGATTTTCCCAGGAAGGGAAGATGCCTTACTCTCATATGCTTGCCTTATGCAACTCTTTAGCCAGGATGCTAAAGTTGATTTAGAGGGTCTACAACCTTTTTTACTGCCAGAATGATTAATGAATAGAGAATCCGTTTTCCTAAATGGCAGTGTTTTGCTGATATAAGCTGAAAGAATTTTACCAACGTCCAGAGTTTCTGGGATGGAATTTAGATCTTGTTGTGAAGAAGTGGGAAGTATGATGTCCTGATTAATATGAAATGGAGTTACTACTTTTGGCAAAAAAGTTGGATCCGGTCTCAGGATTATTCTATCGTGAAGAAATGAGATGAAAGGTTCAGAGGCTCTGAGTGCTTGAATCTCTGCCACTCTTCTTGCTGAAGTAATAGCCACCAGAAATAGAGATTTAGTGGTTAGATTTACTATGGAACAAGATTCCAACGGAAAATGGATCTCCTTGTAAATATTGAAGTACCAAGGTTAAATCCCATGGAGGAACCTTGTCTCTTATTTGAGGCTTGATATGTTTCACCCCCGTGAAAAATCGGATAATTAATGGATCATAAGCCCATTTGACATTTGTAAGAGCTGAAATTGCTGAAATTTGAGTTTTAAGTGTTGATAGACTTAATTGTTTCTTTAGGCCCTCTTGCAAAAACTCTATTAAGTTTTCTGTAGTGGGTTCTAAAGTGTTTAAAGACTTGGACTTACACCAAGTTGAAAATATCTCCCATATCTTATAGTAGCGTTTCGATGTAGAAATTTTCCTGGCTGCCATTAAAGTAGAAATGGCGTCGTCTGATAAGCCTCTTGCTCTCATGGTGGAGGTTTCAAATACCATGCCGTCAAATGTAGATTCTCTGGTTGCGGATGAATTACTGGTCCCTGGCAGAGAAGGTTCTTGATTAGCGGAAGTCTGATCGGAGGCTGTTTGGACATGTTGAGAGCCCAGTTGAACCAGGGTCTCCTTGGCCACCAAGGTAGTATAGCTATTATTGTGGCCTTGTCGTCCCTGATTTTCTGGAGGACTTTGGGAATGATGGGAAATGGAGGGAATATATATAGCAGTTGGTGTGACCATGTTATTGAGAAGGCATTTGTGCCTGAAGCCTGAATTTCCCAATATCTCGATATATATTTCTTGGTTTGGCTGTTCTTGTGAGTTGCCATCAAATCCAGTTGAGGGAAGCCCCACTTCTGGCAGATGTAAAGGAAGATTTTTGGATTCAGGTGCCATTCCCCTGGGAGAATGGTCTGTCTGCTGAGGTAATCCGCTTTGTAATTGTTTACCCCCGGTATGTGTAGAGATACTAGATCCAGTAGGTGAGTTTCTGCAAACAATAAGATGTTTTTGGTTGTATTCCATAGTGGTGAACTGTGAGTTCCCCCCTTGTTGTTGATATATGCCGTCACCGTGGTGTTGTCTGAGCGAATTTGAACTGCTTTCCCCTGAATTAATTTGTGAAAGGAGAGTAGGGCTTCTAAAACTGCTGTTAGTTCCCTCAAATTCTGTGGAGCTGACAATAACTTCGCTGGCCACTTCCCCTGCGAAAAATGGTGATCCACCCCACCCTAGTGGACTCGCATCTGTTGTAATGATTATCCAATGTGGTGTGGCCAGAGAAATTGGTTTGTAGTTTGACTGTATTATCCACCATGAAAGCTCCGATCTGATTTGAGGAGGAATGGATATTATCTGATTTGGGCCCTTGAGGTTATGATATTGTTTGTTGAGACATATTTGCAGATCCCTTATGTGAGTCATGGCCCATTTGACTGTGAAGAGAGATGAAGTGAGCTTCCCCAGTGTATGCTGGCAGACCCAAGCTGTTGATACCGGATGCTGAATGAAATTCTGTGTCAATGACATGATGTCCTTTATTTTTAAAAGGGGAAGAGAAATGCACATTTTCAAAGTGTTCAGCAGGGCTCCAAGGAATTGTACTGATTGTGTTGGAGTTAGTAGAGACTTTTCCTGATTGATTACCCATCCATGGGATTGAAGACACTGAAGAGTTATTAGAATGTGGCTCTGGAGAGTTAGATAACTGGCTGCTTTTATGAGTATGTCGTCCAGATACATAAAAATCTGAATGCCTTGAATTCTGAGGTGGGCTATGAGAGTGATCAGAACCTTTGTGAATACTCTGGGTGCTGTTGCTAGCCCAAATGGTAGAGCTCTGTATTGGTAGTGTTTCCCTAACAGGTAAAACCGAAGGTATTTCCTGTGAGACTGATGTATGGGAATGTGAAGATATGCGTCTTGGATGTCTATTTTCGCCATCCAACCGTTTTTGCATAACTGAAGGGATACTGATTTGAGGCTTTCCATCTTGAAGCGTCTGACCTGTAAATATGAATTTAGATATCTGAGGTTTAGAATAGCCCTTATTTGCCCTGATTTCTTTTTCCTGAGAAAAAGGTGAGAATAGACTCCCATTTTCTGTTGGGAAAATGGGACTGTTTCTATAATTTGTTTTGACAGAAGAGAGGAAAGAACCGAATCTAGTGCCTTCCTTGCTGACCTGGTAAGTGGAGGTTTTGATCTGAAAAATTTGTTTGGAGGGTGACTGTGTTCGAATTCCAGTTTGTACCCCCTCCGAATTATTTTGAGGACCCAAGAGTCCGATATGTTTTGAGCCCAAATCTTCTTGAAGGAAATGAGTCTCCCCCCTATTGAAGACTGGACTCCCATAACTTCATGACTGTCTTGGCTTGCCTCTAGTGTTTTTGCCACGAAAAAGCTGGTGAGAAACTTCAGGTTTCCAAGATCTCTGTAAGAATGGCTTACCCGGTCTGTATTGTCTTGCATCTCTAAAACTTGTTTGAGATGTGGATGGAACAGGATTTCTGAAATTCCTGGTTGTGGGAAGACTGTTTTTAGCAGAATTGGCTTCAATAAGATCCTTGAGTTTAGATCCAAAGAGGAGACTGCCCTCAAAAGGAATATTGGAAAGATTTTGTTTTGACTGGACATCTGCTTTCCATTGTCTCAACCAGATAGCTCGCCTGGCTGAGACTGAAGCACTCATTGACTTAGCTGCTAATTTTATCGAGTCCATAGAGGCCTCAGATATAAATTCATTGGTATGTTTCATATCAATGATATGAGCTAGAAGCTCTTCTTTTGAGCTTCCATTTCTAACAGCTTCCTCCAAATCATTAAGCCAGATCTTGTTGGCTCTGGCTAAGCTAGTGATTGCTATAGATGGTCTAAGCGAAGCGCCAGACAGTGAATAAATTCTTTTGAGTAAGATGTCTTCTTTTCTGTCCATAGCGTCTTTTAAAACTGTAGAGTCTTCTGTGGCCAGCATTGTCCTTTTAACCATCTTAGTAATAGCCGTGTCCACCTTGGGAGGTTCGTCCCAAAGGGACGTATCTACAGCTGATATGGGATATGTTTTAAGAAAAGATTGTGTGCATGAAAATCTTTTGTCCGGACATTGCCATTCGTTTTTAATGGTATCTTGAATCTGTTCATGAACATAGAAAGATGTAGATTCTACGTTTCTATTAGCAAACATTAAATCTGACTGAACCATAGGAGAAGGTTCAGCAATTTTTAGTGATTTCCTCATCTTTTTTATGAGGTGCGTCAGAACCTCATGTGTTAGAACAGAATCTGTTTGAGTAAGATCTTTTTCTTCTGTGTCAGAATATAAATTCGCCCCAGATTCTAAAGTATCACTTGGTCTATCTGAGGTAGACGGTATGTTAGCAGCTGGCATGTTGGATATCATGGTTTTGACCTGATCCATCATAGATATAGAGAAGGAACTGAGAGATGAATCAATAAGATCTTTAACCGAAGACAGCAGTTCTGATGATCTGGGTGTGTTTGATTTGAGAGATATGCATTCTGAACATAACTTTTTTCCCCTCAGCGTTGGTAATTCACAGAGAGCACATTCGTTGGTTCTATGTTTGTGATAATGGCGTTCTTCCCTTTCTCTGGGTGAAGACCTGAAATGAAATATTGCAATGATAAAAATGCTGAAATTTGAGATAGGTGTACTGCTCTATAGTAGTTGGTCTCACCCCCTTGATCTTGAGCTTGTTCTTCTATGAGACATTGCAGTTAGCTGAAACAACATGAAAAAATTCAGTAATTCAATTTCAAAAGAATCCCCTAACATTCTGCAGTACTTACAGAGTAAGGCAGTATAGGGTACTGGTAGCGCTAGCCTCCGACTGCTGCGTGCAGGAGTTGCGAGGCCCCAAACTTGGCAACTCTGATAGCTGTTTGCCACATGTTTTTTAAAAATTTTCGCACTTCAGGGTCGCGTGCGCGTGACGTCATCATGGCGCGACTCGCGCGATGATGAATGGAGCGGCGGTGCGCTAATCTGCCCGGCACCCGACAGCAGTGGGGTGTGCTGGACCTGGGAAGAGCAGTGGAGCCCAGATCCTAAAAGAGGTGTCTTTAGGGGGAGAGACTTTTTCCATCCTGCAGGCACGAGGACAGGAGACAATGAGATAGTAAGGGGGAGGAGCGAGAGCAATTTATTGGCTATCCAATCCTGTCAGTCATACAGCAAGGGGGCGTAACCCAAGTTAACCACTGCCGTGTAGGACCATGGGAAATAGGCGTTCTGGAAGTGGAGACTGCAGGTAAGTTCGGGTCGCCCCCACCCCTAAATTCGTGAGACTCTCACAACATGTTTCAAGCACTGGTATAGTATAGTATTTGAGGTTGAATAAAGACATACATCCATCTAGTCCAGTCTACTCGTTAATACCCACGTTGATCCAGAGGAAGGAAACCCCCCCCCCTCAAATTTATGAAGGGGAAAAAAATTCCTTGCCAAGTGGCAATCGAAAATTTCCCTGGATCAACTCTACTTTATGTATCAATACCAGTAACTTGCAACATTCCTTGTTTGCAGAAACTCATCCAGCTTTTTCTTGAAACTATCCAATGAACCTGCCATAACAACGTCCACTGGAAGACAGTTCCATAGCTTTACCATTCTCACAGTGAAAAACCCTTTCCGCATTTGAAGTCTAAACCTTTTTTCTTCAAGTCTTAAGGGATGTCTGTGTGTCCTCTGACATGTTCTATTGGTGAACAATGCCCCAGATAGTTTATTGTATGGCTTGTTAATGTATTTATACACAGAAATCATATCCCCACACAAGCGCCTTTTCTCTAGTGTACATAGTTGTATTTAATGATGCACATACTCATTTATGTGTTTATTTATTGTCCCCCTTCTAAGGCTTTTTGTATTATAATATTGTACAGCACTGCGTGGCGCTATATACTGTAAATAAACCTATACATACATATAAATTAATTGTCCAGGGTTGGGAATGATGGGAAGTAATACCACCACTCGGCCAAACATTGTGTGGAGGGTTATCCAGCATATATTGTTAAATCTAATCTTATTTTACATGATGGTGTCCCCTCCATCTGCTTATAAAGGGGCTTGTTTAGGGGGACGTTACCTGCTGTCTTGGCACTTCAGACATTACCGTATTTATCTGCCAGTAACAACAAGATAACCTGCCTTCCATTCCTCTTTGTTAATCATTCCATTCTGCTCCAATTATACCTTCTATTTACACGAGTGCAGTGGCATAACACAGATGGGGCCCTTATCTGTGCTTCATCCACAGTGGTTTTCTGGCAGGAGGCTATATCTGTCAGGAAAAATAAGAAGATGGGGCCCCCTTGCAGTTACGCCGCTGTATGAATGGGCTGCTGACTAAAGAATAGTGCTGCCAGGTTTTCACAACTATTCTCCCACCGCATTTAATTTTGTCACCTGTGCGCCACTAACCTTTGCTGCAGTTCCAATTCATTGACCTAAATATCAAGCAGTAGCTGCACGAGTTGAAATTTTCCATTCAGTATAGAATTACTATGCAGTTACATTGCGACAATTGGGTAAAAAAATAGAAAGCACAATCACACAAAATAATATATTTTCTACCACACACACATATTCACACACATACATATACTTTTATGCGCACATTATTTACACGCACTTACCCTGCTACACACATTGCCACATGCATACAAACATACACTTTGCTTGCATAGATTTCACAACTACCCTGTAAATGAGTAAAATGGGAAACATTTACCAATCCTTATTCCATATAATTCACCTTTTATTTCCAGCAACTTTTCTCTTAGCTCAGACTGGACACAGTGACCAGCAATGCTGGGGTTAATAGCGCAGGGACTTGGAACTTTAATGTTCATGCACAAAGGGCACATTACCATAGGCCAATGACTTCCAACCTGCACCATTCCAGGTGTTTAAAAATAAAATGGCCAAGGATTGCTGAGAGTTGTAGTCTAAAGTGCCACAGGTTTGACATCACTGCAGTAGGCTCTCCATGAATGTTATTGATACCTCCCTCCTGGATTAAAAGTTAAGGCACCACTAGCAGAAAGGGGGGATTCTGGGTTCCTAAATCCCCCATAAACCCGCCCCTGCATGAGAAGGAGGAGGGGACACTATCGGAGGAAGATTAAAGGTTAAACTCCTTGGTACCACATGGTTTGAATGATCTTTGTGTTTTATTAGTGCACTTTCACTGTTTGCAGATATGGGATTGTTTAAATTTTTTTTATATAAACTTACATTCAATGCAGTTAGTGATCAATCATTTTATTAAAGGAAGGGATTATATAGAATACAATGTAAATTAACATTCAAATAAACACTTAAGACCAAGCAGTAACCAAGTCACGTCTGTGTCCTTATTGTAACATTAAGGGCACCTGAACCCTCTCCCCAAAAAATTAGGATCTTGCTTGAAATGCCCCCAAACCTAGACCTCACTAGGTTTAAATGTGCCAATTACAATTCTAAATATACTTACCAGCCCTCGTTTCATTGCATGCCTTTTGCTGCTTCTTCTGATCACAGAAGCAGAAGTGGCCTGACCAGCAGCCACGTCGGTGATTGGCTAAGTGCACGGAACAGCAGCAAGTGGTGGAGGGGGAGAAACTCAACTGCACATGCCAGAAACTTCTCAGAAAAGAAATAGTCGCTTTGGGTATGCAGTCACTCTGATCTGTACTTTTACTGCTCTCTGCTGCTGCAAATGACATTCGCCCATGATGGCAGGAATAGAATGTCCTACTTTCTTGCAGATGGTATGGCATTTACAAAAGTGCTGCCACTGAAATTTGGAAATTACAAAAAAAAAAAAGTCCTCTTGTATGAGGCTTATTAATATAATGAATAAATGCTCAGTTCTCCACCTCCCAGTACATCCTCATTCTTAAGGTGGCCATACATTACCCGACCGAGCGATCCCGCAACCTTCGACCCGATCCTGCCGGAACCGCCTCTCCCATTCTTCTATGCAACCGACATGTGATCGCAAATCCCATTCATTTTCCAATCGCATGTTGGTTGCATAGAAGAGCGGGAGAGGCGGTTCCAGCAGGATCGGGTCAAAGGTTGCGGGAGCGCTTGGTCAGGTAAGAACATTGTATATATGTATGGCCACCTTTAGTCTCTATCATTGTGGGGTCCTAATCACCCTTATTGTTGTGTATTTCCTGATATTTGTCTAAGGATAGCCGGAGGGTTCCAGCAGAGAGTGCTTGGAAGGTTCCTGCATTTTGTTCCACATCATCTACCGCACAACAAATTGGAAAGGAATAATCATCACCTAGACTTGTGAACACCGGGAATAACCAGTATTTCTTTTTATTTCCAAGTACCTGGCACAGATTCTGGAAAAAGCCAAGGGAATACATTTTGGTCATAGTAATTTACATAGGATGTGGGATGGATGGTCTCAATAGTAGTCTTGTTTCTTCCAGTATTCAAGCAGGTAAAAAGGAACAGGAAAAGAACTAGTATAAAGACTAATGTCGATAAACAGACCATGATGAGGGGGAGATGTTTATCAGGAGCATCTGGAAATTTTCCAGTCCAGAAATGTATCACATACTGAAGAGATGCGGCACTGATGAACAGGAGATACAGGATGGCATTCAACAAAGTCAGCAGAAAATATTATAATTGGACTCGAATCCCACACAGTTATACAACCAGACACAGTGATGGTCCGTCTTCAGTACACACATGTTACATTTCATACAATGATGGCACCTACCTGGCCAGATAAACTGATATATGCTACAGAACCGGATACTGGTGTCTTTTGACATCACTATAATGGGCAGTTCCATTGCAGCTTTCCAAAGAGTAACTTGAAACTCTTCTTCACTTTGTGTTTTATATTCTCCTTATAGCCTGTGACCATTGAAAGCTCCTGGGAGGGGTCGCTGGTGGCATGCACATAGTTCTAATAAATGACCACACTAGCATAACAAGCAGAAAATGGGAAGCTGCCAGGTAGCATGCTTTTTCACTTATAGATGTAACTGTAATAATGTAATGACCACTTCAAGTCTAATAAGATTAATATTATCAGGATGTGAACATAGCTTTGCAAAGTTTTCCAGATGCTGTGCTGATATGGACAAGCCATAATCTTGCTAGGAAATTACCAGAAGATGCACAAAGAGGAGTTTCGTCACCAGAAAAAACTGTCACATCCTTCCTACACCATGCAGCTCAAACTAATGACAGAACTGTTAACTGAAATGTTTATGACTGTGTGACATCACAACCACTGTGTGTGACATCACTATTTTTAATGAATTAGCGTTTATTTTCAAAATAAGTCTAAAAACAAAACAACTTTTTTTCTTAGGTTTTATTAGTTTGAAAAAAGCTAAATCTCTGTTCTTTCAATTTGTTCTTCTTTTATTGTTCTTATATTTGGACTTTATCTCCTCCCACAAATCTCCAGCTAGAGAATCTAAAGCTGGGTACACACGATTAGATATTTCGGTCCGATCGACCGATAGTTCAGTGTATCGGTCGATCGGACCTAAATTATCGAATCCGAATGTGCCCATGTCCGATCGACCGTTCGTCCGAATCGGACGAAAGGACGATCGGACAGGGTGGAAAACCTCGTCCGATCGTGCGGTCCTCTATGGACCGCACGATCGGTCGCGGTGACTATCGGACGCGGCTGCTTTTGCCGCGACCGACAGTCCTTCCTCCTGGCCGACCGTTCGAAAGTATCGAACGGTCGGTCAGGAGGAAAAATCGCTAGATGTGTACCTAGCTTAACAGGGTTATTTAATAAAAGTTCCTATTGTTAAAATTTTGCCCCAACCAATCAGATGTTAGGTAATCGCAGGGATTTTCGCGTTCCCACGATTTCCTTTATAACCAAATCGCAAACGTATTGCACCCATTGCAGTACGGCCAGTACCCCTTATTTGTAACTAGAACTTTCTAATGAATAGAAAGTAATTATTATATAGAATGTATCTCAAGTTTCTAATCAAAAAATCAGTATGTCACTTCTTATTCACATGATGCAGAGATAGGAAGTATTCTACCGCTCATATGCCATCTTCATGGGAAATGTACAATAATTCAACGTCGCAGGTGACAATCAGGGAGCCCTCTTGGATAGATACAGTTGTGTTCAAAATGATTCAACCCCCAATGCTGTAAAGGGTTTTAGGGAATTCAGTGTACATTTGTAATTGTGTTCAGAATGAAATCTTACAAGGACTTTTTAAAGAACCAAATGCAACTAAAATGACATATAATGGGTACAATCCTCAGACATGAACATTAAAAGGTTTCAGGGTCATGTGATCAAATCCAATTGTCATTTTCTTAATAAAATGAACTTGAGTCTCAGACTAGACTAATTGTCACTGTGTCTCTCTGACACAAACAACACACGCATCTACACAAATGCACACACAATTTAAAAAGGATACTAATAGAAAATAAAAGCACAATAATAAATATATATAAAGCACAATGTATGTTTTATGTATTTAGAATGATAAAGAGGAAGAGATAAATAAACTGCACTCTAGAATAGTGTGTAGTAAAAAGTCCTTTATTATAACAATAGGGACACTGAACCAAAGTAATGGATAAAAAAAACCACCTCAAACAAACGCTATGTAATTAGTACGTACCTGCGCGTGTTAGGAGCGTCTACCACCACCTGCGAGTCCAGTGCTGCAATCACCTCCCGGAATAGCCTATGTCCCAGTAGGTGTATGGATAAACACAAAGGACGGGGAATCTCCCCAACACGGAGGCCGGCAACCAGACTCGGAAAGTATAAATAAAAGTCAATACTTTATTATAACTTCTAAAAGCAAGGCATGCAGGGTCCAGACAGGTGTACTAGGAGGCACACACACAAGCTCCGCCCTACTCGTTTCGTGGAATACCTTCCACTTCCTCAGGGGCTCAAAAGGGTGTGTCACTCTAAGTACTATATATACAGCCAAAAGTTAACCCCTTCTTCAGCTAAACCAGTTAAAACACCCTTAAGAACATTAAGCAATATACCAACAATACATATTGAACAAATTTAACAGTATTAAAAACAAGCATAAACCTTATGGTATATAATATAGCAAGGTATATGAATGTCCTTATTAATAATTGTAGTTATAACACCGCATAAAACAGACTTATCTAATATAAGATGTATCATATAGTAAATATTTACAGAAACTTTAACAATGAATCATATACTACATTGTGACATATGATATATTAGTATGAATAGATACAATCATAAAACAGGAGAAGTGATCCGGAGAAAATATACATTGATACAAAATGTTTAGTTGCAAAAGCAACTTAATTCAAAGTCCCTATTGAGACCATGGGGAACAACTGTACCTAAGGAATAAATCCAGAAAGCTTCCTGTTTAAGGAGACTGCGTTCTCTGTCTCCTTTCCTGATATTCAGGGGTACATGGTCCATAATTTGAAAAGATATCGTCAGGTTACCTTCATGACAATCTATAACATGGGCAGATATGGCTGTATCAAAACCACCCCTGAGAGCAGCATTCACGTGTTCTGCTATTCTTTTATAAGCTGGCCTGATCGTTTTGCCGACGTATTGTTTACCACAAATGCAGGTCGCTAAGTATATAATGTGGGATGATCTACAATTTAAATGTCTATTAATTGAAAGTTACCTCTCTCCCTTACTATCCGTAAAGGTGCTGGATGTCCTAATATATTTGCACGTTACATCGTGCTAGTCCGCATTTATAGCATCCTTTATAATTGAGCCAGGTGGGGGTAGTTTTTCCAATAGTATCATCCCTAAACAAGCTCGGGGGAAACCATTGAACCTATGGTACAGCCCTTCTTGTATACAACCCTGGGGTTGGATGGTAATATATCTCTCAAAAGGGGATCCACTTTTAGAATGGACCAATGTTTATTTAATATACCACAAACTTTATTACTGTCCTTATTAAAGGCCGTGATGAAGCTCGGACTAGAATCGTGCTGAAATTCAATTTTATTCCTTCTAGTATTGGAATTGTTTTTGTTTTTCATGAGTAGAGACTTCCTATCACAGCCTATTGCTCTCTCATACGCCATTTTTATATTGCCTGTGGGGTATCTCCAGGAGTCTATCCCACAGTTCCATGGATTTATTTTGGAATCTGTCCCAATTGGAACAGATACGCCTTAAACATAAAAACTGTCCAAATGGCATAGCATGTATAGTCGAGGCAGAGTGGCAACTATCTGCTCGTAATAGGGTGTTCCTGGGGATGGGTTTTCGATATAGATCCGTCATAACTCTTCCATTATATATACTGAACTCTATATCCAAGAATTCAATATTTGTTTCATTTCTATTGGACGTGAAAGTAACACCCCAACTCGTGCTATTACAATAGTTCAAAAAACCTTCAAAAGAGGTGGGGTCACCACAATCTTGCCATATCAGTATCAGGTCATCTATATACCTATAGATGACCTTGATATTATCCCTATACGGATTAGACTGGTTAAATATGAAGTTGTGTTCCCAGAACCCCATAAATAGGTTAGCGTTGGAGGGTGAAAATTTTCCCCCCATAGATGCTCCCTTTTTCTGTAAATAATATTCATTGTTAAAAATAAAATAATTAGTATGTAACAGGAACATAAGAGCTTTCATAATAAAACTTTTTTGGTTACTAGGATGCATATTAGGTTTGTCCAGCCAATATTCCACAGACTGTAGACCAATATTGTGGGGGATGGAAGAATATAGGGATGAAACAATCATAGTTACCCATGTAAAATTAGTCTCCCATTTAATATTGGACAAGACATTAATG
Source organism: Hymenochirus boettgeri (assembly GCA_019447015.1). Lineage (NCBI taxonomy): Eukaryota > Metazoa > Chordata > Amphibia > Anura > Pipidae > Hymenochirus > Hymenochirus boettgeri. The sequence continues at coordinate 246,113,140 of CM033474.1, forward strand.
GCATGTGTGGTGTCCTGGAGGTAGGTAGGTAGATTAACCACCATGGGTAGTAGCATGGCATCCACATATAGAGAAAGATGTTCGTTCAAGGAGCCTATGCCCGATACTATGGGTCATCCTCTCACCTCCTCCAAGGATTTATGGACCTTCGGGAGTATATGGAAAATGGGGGTAACAGGTTTTTTATTAAATAGAAACTCATGTTCTGTATCATTAATAACCCCTTTAGACAAACCAAAATCCAAGAGTTCTTTAAGCTGTACCATATATTTCCGAACAGGGTCCTCCTTAAGGGTCATATATGTATACTTAGTGTCTAGGACAACTACTGACCCACCTTTATCTGCCATTCTCACCATAATATCTGGATTATTCTTAATCCCTTTAAGAGCAGTTAATATTGCTGAGGTATTAAGGCTATTATTATGGACACTTAAGGTCTCTTTAGATTCAATTTTATTGAACTCAGATATCACCAGTTTGTGGAACAGATCAATATAGCCCCCCTTACTTTGGATGGGGTAAAAGCTGGATCTGTTCCTCAATCTGGAGGTAACTACCGGTAAATTCATATCCATGGTGTTATTATCCACCAGTGACATAAGAAGATCTAGATTACATTGGTCATGGAATTCAACATCACCTTTTTTATAGGTATCAACATCAAAGACCCAACACTGTTATGGGTCGTTTTGTTTTTATCCAAATCATTAGAGTAATTGGAGTCTCTTTCTATGGACTGATGGAAGTGTCTTTTCAGTGTACGTTTTCTAATGAAACGGTTCAAATCAATGAGTAAGTCAAAAACCCTCAATGGTTCAGGTAAAACGAAGTTAAGTCCTAGATCCAGGGCCGATATTTCCTCATCGCTCAGGGTAAAGCTAGAGATATTAATCACATTACTTTTATATATTGTAGTAGACTCTTTACCTTGTTCCTTGCTTACCAGCACAAGGGGACTCAAGTCCTTCGTATTACTCTCTTGCGTTGTACCCGTTGCTTTAAGGGTTGAGGATCCTCAGTGTTTCTTCCTACGTCCCCTCTTCTTTCTCTTGTGTCCATTCTTCCTCTCAGTTTGTCCCGGTATTTCGATCTCGATGGGCTGGTCCGATATCCCGTATCTACTGGTTTGTCCAAATCCTGGGCTAAAAAAGGCGAAGGAGGAGAAGAGGGAGGGGAAGAATAGGAAAGAGACGGAGGCTGATTCCTCGTTACTTTATTACATGTCTGTATAGAATTATGTGCAGCGAAATTAACTTTTCTATCTGTAGATCCCTGTCTCTTAGGAAATCTCAAGTTATCTCTACTACGGGGTAACAGCCATAGCCTGTGTAAGTAAGTACACTACATATGGGGAATCCACCCCACACACTCGTACTGCTGCCAGAAATTACAGTTTGGCAAAGACGAGGCAGATTTAAAAGCAGAAATGCCGGGTGCAGGATGCGTTTCGCTCCACAATGGTATGGAAACTGAGCTTCCTCTGGTACCGTCATGGAGTGAAACGGGGCAGTAGTCACATTGGATGCTTGCGGTTCATGTGACAGAGACCGTCATTGTCACTGGCTATTCTCCCATTTTACTGGAGATCACATGATAATGATGAGGGGGAGAAGCTTGAGAACTGTCAGTTACTCCATATAACTTCATGTCCAACTTAGCCCTAGACCCCACCCTCAACCGCGAGGTTTGTTTGTTAAAAAAAACTGCAGAACTCTACTTACAATCCTTCGATCATCCAACTTTGATCCAGGCCCTATTGCCACAACTGCAAGCAGGGGCCCAAACCGGCAGCTGCGTCTGTGATTGGCTGACAGGAGGCCAATCACAGATGCAGCTGCCGACAATACAGAATGCTGGGGGAATGAAGGATTGTAAGTGAGTTCTGCTGCTATTTCATCCAAACAAACTTAGCGGTTCAGGGTGGGCTAGGGTCACCTACAATATATTTAAAAAATATATTAAAGCCATGCACACCAGACTTGAGATAGTCCTGTGTATTTTATTACATTACACACAGGTACATCAAAGTGACGTTTCGGTAACAGAGTACCTTCTTCAGACAAAATATTTATTACAATGAATCATTTAAAGAAGAACCTTATATAGACCCAGGAAGTGTATCCTTAGTGACACCTAGAGGAAAAACCATAAATTACACCAGAATAAATATACACCATAAAACAGTAGTAGCAAAAACAGAAAAAGATAAAAGTTAAAACAGTATTATGAAACAATCATCTTTTGGGCAGAAAACAGGATAATCCTAAGTTAGAGTTTAATCCCTTAGGAAATAAAGAATCCAGGGTAAATATCCAAAAGGATTCTCTGCAGAGTAGCAGCGATTCTCTATCCCCTCCTCTAGAAGGTTGGGGAATGTGATCGATAACCATTCCTTTAAGATCAGCTACCGAATGTTTAAGTTCGACAAAGTGTGAGGCTACAGGGGTGTCCTCGCATTTAGCTTTGGAAGTACCAGTACCCTCTTGGGACCTTTGTAGGGCAAGCTTAATATCGCTTCTATGGCGTTGCATTCTTTTCTTGAATGGTCCGATAGTCTTCCCTATATATATAAGAGAACAAGGGCATTTCAATAAATAAATACAAAATTCCGTAAGACAATTAAAATACCCCCTAATATAAAAATTCTTTCCAGAATATGGATGATTAAAGGAGGGTCCTGTTATTAAAGAATTGCATACGTTACAATTGCAACATCTAAAACACCCTTTCTTATTAGAAAAGGAAAATGGCATTTTTTTGTATTTAGATATAGGGTCTGCTTGTACTAGTTTAGAATACAGAGAAGGACCTTTTTTATATACACATCTCGGTTTCAATTTAGTCTCATCGGCCATATTCGGATCCCCAGCGATAACTGGCCAGTACTTGTCAAGGTTAGACCTAATGATATGGGATTTGGTGTTAAATTTTTGTAAAAAGGGAACCCCCCTCATTTCCGTTGATTTCTTTCTAGGGAGTTTAGCCTCCATTTTGGCTTTAGATACTAAAGCCTCAGGATAGTTACGGGCCAAGAATTTTTTTGTCATGACCTCCAATTGATGGTCAGCATCCTTAGCATCATTACAGATGCGTAATACTCTCGTAAATTGTGATTTTGGGAGACCTCTGATCACATGGGGGGGATGAAAACTCTGACCAGATAGTATGGTATTCCGGTCAGTAGGTTTAACAAACAAAGAAGTTTGAAAAACACCCTCCTGATTTTTTATCTGTACATCAAGAAAATTAATAACATGAGGAGAAATATTAGCGGTGTACACAATCTTATTGTCTAGGCTGTTAAGAAAAGACAAAAATTCATTAGCAGTATCATTGGAACCTGCCCATACCATAAACAGATCGTCTATGTATCTATAGAACCCTTTGCAATGTATTTTAAACAAATCATTATGATAAATATGACATTCTTCCAAATACCCAATGTACAAATTAGCATAGGAAGGAGCTGTCGGACTTCCCATGGCTGTGCCAACCGTCTGAATATAGAAGTCATTCTCAAACTTAAAGAAATTATTCCTAAGAATAAAATCAAGACATTCTATGAGGAACTCGGTCGGGGGAACGGGGACCGCACGTCTAGAGAGAAAGTGTCTCGCTGCTTCAAGTCCTACAATATATTTAAAGTGTTTAGAGGTAGTGCACCATGGAGAGATGGAGGGAGGGGGAGAGGGCTCCCCTGCACATGTCACAATAGTAGACACGTCATCAATATGGAGTTCCTGTTCATGTGCTCGGAGGGAGGATCGAGGCTGCGCGGGGACAGATAAGGCAAGGGCGCAAGGCGACGTGTGCAAGCTTGGATTTAGATGCTTCTGGTCTGCAAAAAGCTGATAACAAAAATGTATGTATCTTGCCTGAATGGATTTTCTTGTGGTTTGGCTTGTTTTACAGCTATTATACTGACCATTAACATACTATAATGTGGTTTTGGGGTGGACATTCCCAGTAAGGAAAACATTTGTATCCAGCTGCTATCTGTATAGGTTTACGGCTTTATAGATGCCTCAATCTTCACTATTGCTGGTTTTGCAGTGAAATAGTTAAGGGCTAGGCCCCACGTACGCATTTTTACGCGTTTCACGATTGCGCATGCAATTTGGTTATAATGGAAATCGCGGGAACGCGAAAATCCCTGCTATTTCCTATGTGCATGCGATTGTGGGTTCATTCATGTTTTGGTAATCATGTGATTACCATTTTTGGTGCGTTAATGCATGCGTCTCCATAACGGAAAGGGGTAAAATCGCATGCGCAAAATGCAAGCACAAACGGAAAACGCACAAAAATTTAGTGCATTGTAGTGGGGCCAAGACAGCACCATGCAACATACACTTCAGCAACCAAGGATGAGGCTCAAAGACAAATCATATTCAATTTTAGATTTGATATTCCAGTGGACAGTGCATACAATAACTTAATAATTTGCCTGAACCAATCAGATTTTACCTATTTACTTTCCTACTATAGTTAGAAAACGTTTGATTGGTTTCTGCTGATTAACAGCGCGGTTGCCATTTTGCACCAACCATTGCAGAAACACCAATTTGCGTGACCCATGTATGTAGCAATCCTTGTTGCAGGATCTCAAGATAATCTGATGTGGTACAATTGTCAGACAATATTTATCAGACCAATGTCAATTGCACAATGCTGGGATCACACAATTGGGATTGGTGTGAAAAATAACATGTTAAAATTTCCTTTAATACCAATCGTGCTACGTGAGTCCGTTTTAAGTTTACATTTGTTATTTTATCCACTAGATGGCAGTATAGGACTGTGTTTGTTCTCAATACAAAGCATCAGTTATACAGAGACTAACTCAATGAAGATGATGACCAAGTTGTTTTTATAAGTTGTGCTAATTTTTATATACTGACAATTAACCCTAATGGATATACGTATAATGGACATATAAGGTACACAGTGTATTGGTGGATATACGTATAATGAACATATAAGGTACACAGTGTATTGATGGATATACATATAATGGACATATAAGGTACACAGTGTATTGATGGATATAGGTCTAATGGACATATAAGGTACACAGTGTATTGATGGATATAGGTATAATAGACATAAGGTACACAGTGTATTGATGGATATAGGTATAATGGACATATAAGGTACACAGACAGTTTACTGATGGATATAGGTATAATGGACATATAAGGTACACAGTGTATTGATGGATATAGGTATAATGGACATAAAGGTACACAGACAGTGTATTGATGGATATAGGTATAATGGACATATAAGGTACACAGACAGTGTATTGATGGATATAGGTATAATGGACATATAAAGTACACAGACAGTGTATTGATGGCTATAGGTATAATAGACATTAAGGTACACAGTGTATTGATGGATATAGGTATAATGGACATATAAGGTACACAGACAGTGTATTGATGGATATAGGTATAATGGACATATAAGGTACACAGACAGTGTATTGATGGCTATAGGTATAATGGACATATAAAGTACACAGACAGTGTATTGATGGATATGTATAAGGACATATAAGGTACATACGGGGAGATTCAATAAAAGTTCTTATCGTTTAAAATGGTACTAATTTTCCCCAACCAATGAGATGTTTAGCTTTCAAATGTTACATAAGATCTGATTGGTTGGAGCAAAATTAGCACCAGTTTAAACGATAAGAACTTTTATTGAATCTCCCTGATAGTGTATTGATGGATATAGGTATAATGGACATATAAGGTACACAGATAGTGTATTGATGAATATAGGTATAATGGACATATAAGGTACACAGATAGTGTATTGATAGATATACCGGTAGGTATAATGGACATATAAGGTACACAGACAGTGTATTGATGGATATAGGTATAATGGACATATAAGGTACACAGACAGTGTATTGATGGATATAGGTATAATGGACAATAAGGTACACAGACAGTGTATTGATGGAATAGGTATAATGGACATATAGGTAACAGACAGTGTATGATGGATATAGTATAATGGAATATAGGGTACACAGACAGTTGTATTGATGGATATAGGTATAATGGACATATAAGGTACACAGTGTATTGATAGCTATAGGTATAATAGACATATAAGGTACACAGTGTATTGATGGATATAGGTATAATGGACATATAAGGTACACAGACAGTGTATTGATGGATATAGGTATAATGGACATATAAGGTACACAGACAGTGTATTGATGGATATAGGTATAATGGACATATAAGGTACACAGACAGTGTATTGATGGATATAGGTATAATGGACCTATAAGGTACCCAGACAGTATATTGATGGATATAGGTATAATGGACATATAAGTACACAGACAGTGTATTAATGGATATAGGTATAATGGACATATAAGGTACACAGTGTATTGATGGCTATAGGTATAATAGACATATAAGGTACACATTGTATTGATGGATATAGGTATAATGGACATATAAGGTACACAGACAGTGTATTGATGGATATAGGTATAATGGACATATAAGGTACACAGTGTATTGATGGCTATAGGTATAATAGACATATAAGGTACACAGTGTATTGATGGATATAGGTATAATGACATATAAGGTACACAGACAGTGTATTGATGGTATAGGTATAATGGAATATAAGGTACACAGACAGTGTATTGATGGATATAGGTATAATGGACATATAAGGTACACAGACAGTGTATTGATGGATATAGTTATAATGGACATATAAGGTACACAGACAGGTATTAATGGATATAGGTATAAATGGACATATAAGGTACACAGACAGTGTATTGATGGATATAGGTATCATGGACATATAGGGTACACAGACGTGTATTAATGGATATGGGATAATGGACATATAAGGTACACAGTGTATTGATGGCTATAGGTATAATAGACATATAAGGTACACAGTGTATTGATGGATATAGGTATAATGGACATATAAGTACACAGACAGTGTATTGATGGAATAGATATAATGGACATATAAGGTACACAGACAGTGTATTGATGGATTAAAGTATAATGGACATATAAGGTACCAGACGTGTATTGATGGATATAGGTATAATGGACCTATAAGGTACACAGACAGTGTATTGATGGATATAGGTATAATGGACCTATAAGGTACACAGACATGTATGATGGATATAGGTATAATGGACATATAAGGTACACAACAGTGTATTAAGGATATAGGTAAATGGACATATAAGGTACACAGTTTATTGATGGCTATAGGTATAATAGAATATACGGTAACATTGTATTGAGGATTAGGTATAATGGACATATAAGGTACACCGTGTATTGATGGTATAGGTATAATAGACATATAAGGTACACATTGTATTGATGGCTATAGGTATAATAGACATATAAGGTAAACATTGTATTGATGATATAGGTATAATAGACATATAAAGGTACACATTGTATTGATGGATATAGGTATAATGGACATATAAGGTACACAGTGTATTGATCGATATAGGTATAATTAGACATATAAGCGTACACATTGTATTGATGGATATAGGTATATAGAATATAAGGTACACCATGTATTGATGGCTATAGGTATAATAGACATATAAGGTACACATTGTATTGATGGATATAGGATAATAGACATATAAGGTACACAGACAGTGTATTGATGGATATAGGTATAATAGACATATAGTACACATTGTATTGATGGATATAGGTAAATAGACATATAGGTACACATTGTATTGATGGCTATAGGTATATAGACCTATAAGGTACACATTGTTTGATGGATAAGGTATAAAGACATATAAGGTACACATTGTATTGATGGATATAGGTATAATAGACATATAAGGTACACAACGTATTGATGGATATAGTATAATGGACATATAAGGTACACAGCGTATTGATGGATATAGGTATAATGGACATATAAGGTACACAGCGTATAATGGATATAGGTATAATGGACATATAGGTACACAGTGTATTGATGCTATAGGTATAATAGACATAAGGTACACATGTATTGATATAGAGTATAATAGACATATAAGGTACACATTGTATGATGGATATAGGTATAATGGACATATAAGGTAGACAGAGGATGATGGATATAGGTATAATGGAACATATAAGGTTACACAGTGTATTGATAGATATAGGTATAATGGACATATAAGGTACACAGGTATTGATGGCTATAGGTATAATAGACATATAAGGTACACAGTGTATTGATCGAATAGGTATAATGGACATATAAGGTACACAGCGTATTGATGGATATAGGTATAATGGACATATAAGGTACGCAGCGTATTGATGGATATAGGTATAATGGACATATAAGGTAGACAGCGTATTGATGGATATAGGTATAATGGACATATAAGGTACACAGCGTATTGATGGATATAGGTATAATGGACATATAAGGTACACAGCGTATTGATGGATATAGGTAGTAATGGACATATAAGGTACACAGTGTATTGATAGATATAGGTATAATGGACATATAAGGTACACAGTGTATTGATGGATATAGGTATAATGGACATATAAGGTACACAGTGTATTGATAGATATAGGTATAATGGACATATAAGGTACACAGTGTATTGATGGATATAGGTATAATGGACATATAAGGTACACAGCGTATTGATAGATATAGGTATAATGGACATATAAGGTATATCTGTTGTATTCAATTAGATCAACTGGACTTGAAATGTAGTTCTTGAAGACGTTTCGCTAGTCATCCGACTGGCTTTCTCAATTCAGAATGACTTGTACAAGAATCTGTGGCAATTATGTACCCTGGAAAATCCAATTAGCATATCACAGCCAGGTGTTAAGGGTGTGATTAGATAGTGGCTAAGAGGTGTTATAGGAACGCCAGAGTAAGGTGTTAAAACAGCATTGTACATGGCAGACAGTTGGTGTCGAACCCCCCCACCTCTATTTAGAGCTTGGTTTCTTTATTTTCACATAATGGCCTCCTTAACACACCTCTTGAACCAGTCACGTTCCTTCGCCAGTATATTAACATTACAATCTTCAAAGGTATGTCCTTTATCCTTAAGATGCAGATACACGGCTGAGTCCTGACCGAGGAATTGGCTCTTCTGTGCTGGGCCATACGTGATGCAGTTGCTGTGTTTGGTCTCCCCACATACAAATCAGAGCATTCTTCACTGCCACTGCACTGACATATTGATGTCGCTTTTCTGTGTTTTGGTATTGGGTCTTTCGGATGTACCAATTGCTGCCTCAGTGTGTTGTTGGTTTAAAGCGAGACAGGGATACGATGTTTTTGAAAATTCTTCTAATTCTCGGAGACCCCTGACATATGGGATGCCATGTTCTTCCTCCGGTCTTGCTTTTCCCTTCACTGTTGTTATTCGTGTTCTTTTCTTTCCTTCTACTCTTTTGACAAAGGGCCCAGTCTGGATATCCACAAGTTTTAAGGGCTCCTCTGAGATGTTTCATTTCTTTAGCCTTTGCTCTGTGCTAGTGGGGATTGTTCTCGGCTCTGTGTTGCAGGGTTCTGGGACCCCAGCTCTCTGATCTAAAGGGTGGTGGAGGCAAACATCAAATACTGATCTGTGTGTGGTTGGTTTTTGTAAACCTCTACTTCCGTTTACCATTTTCCTAACTTCTACCAAGCAGTCCAAGAAAGCCCAGTTTGTTGTTTTGTACCTCTTCCCTTGTGAATTTAATGTTTTGGTCCACCGCATTAATGTGTTCCAACTGTCTGCCATGTACAATGGTTTTAACACCTTACTCTGGGCGGTTCCTTATAACCCTCTTAGCCACTATCTAATCAACACCCTTAACACCTGGCTGTGATATGCTAATTGGGATTTTCCAGGTACATAATGCCACAGATTCTTGTAAAAGTCATTCTGAATTGAAAAGCAGTCGGATGACTGCGAAAGTCTTCAAGAACTACATTTCAAGTCCAGTTTGATCTATTGAATACACACAGATATACCAGACCTGGATGAATGAGAACCTTCAACAGACATCTAAGCTACACAGTGTATTGATAGATATAGGTATAATGGACATATAAGGTACACAGTGTATTGGATGTGATATAGGTATAATGGACATATAAGGTACACAGTGTATTGATCGATATAGGTATAATGGACATAAGGTACACAGTGTATGATAGATATAGGTATAATAGACATATAAGGTACACATTGTATTGATGGATATAGGTATAATGGACATATAAGGTAGAGCGTATTGATAGATATAGGTATATACGACTATAAGGTACACAGTGGAGTGATCGATATGGTATAATGGACATATAAGGTACACAGTGATTGATGGATATAGGTAAAATGGACAAAAGGTACACAGTGTATTGAGATATAGGATAATGGACATATAAGGTACACAGTGTATTGATAGATATAGGTATAATGGACATATAAGGTACACAGTGTATTGATCGATATAGGTATAATGGACATATAAGGTACACAGTGATTGATGATATAGGTATAATGGCATATAAGGTACACAGTGTATGATAGATATAGGTATAATGGACATATAAGGTACCCAGTGTATTGATGGATATAGGTATAATGGACATATAAGGTACACAGCGTATTGATAGGATGTAGTATAATGGACATATAAGGTACACAGGGTATGTGTGATATAGGTATAATGGACATATAAGGTACACAGTGTATTGAGTGATATAGGTATAATGGACATATAAGGTACACAAGTGTATTGATGATATAGGTATAATGGACATATAAGGTACACAGTGTATGGATGATATAGGTATAATGGACATATAAGGTACACAGTGTATTGATGGATATAGGTATAATGGACATATAAGGTAGACAGCGTATTGATGGATATAGGTATAATGGACATATAAGGTACACGGGATTGATGATATAGGTATATGGACATATAAGTACACCAAAAAAAAAAAAAAAACAAAATGTATGATGCGATATGTATAATGGACATATAAGGTACACAGTGTATTGATGGATATAGGTATAATGGAATAAAGGTACACAGACAGTGTATTGATGGATATAGCGTATAATGGACATATAAGGTACACAGACAGTGTATTGATGGATATAGGTATAATGGACATATAAAGTACACAGACAGTGTTTGAGGCTATAGGTATAATAGACATCTAAGGTACACAGTGTATTGATGGATATAGGTATAATGGACAATAAGGTAACAGACAGTGTATTGATGGATATAGGTATAATGGACATATAAGGTACACAGACAGTGTATTGTGGCTATAGGTATAATGGACATTAAAGTACACAGACAGTGTATTGATGGATATGTATAAGGACAATAAGGTAATACGGGAGATCAATAAAGTTCTTATCGTTTAAAATGGTACTAATTTTCCCAACCAATGAGATGTTAGCTTTCAAATGTTACATAAGATCTGATTGGTTGAGCAAAATTAGCACCAGTTTAAACGATAAGAACTTTTATTGAATCTCCCTGATAGTGTATTGATGGATATAGGTATAATGACATAAAGGTACACAGATAGTGTATTGATGAATATAGGTATATGGACATATAAGGTACACAGATAGTGTATGATAGATAACGGTAGGTATAATGGGACATATAAGGTACACAGACAGATGGTATTGATGGATATAGGTATATGGACATATAAGGTACAAAGACAGTGTATTGATGGATATAGGTATAATGGACAATAAGGTACACAGACAGTGTATGATGGATATAGGTATAATGGACATATAAGGTACACAGACAGTGTATTGATGGATATAGGTATAATGGAAATATAGGGTACACAGACAGTGTATTAATGGATATAGGTATAATGGACATATAAGGTACACAGTGTATTGATAGCTATAGGTATAATAGACATATAAGGTACACAGTGTATTGATGGATATAGGTATAATGGACATATAAGGTACACAGACAGTGTATTGATGGATATAGGTATAATGGACATATAAGGTACACAGACAGTGTATTGATGGATATAGGTATAATGGACATATAAGGTACACAGACAGTGTATTGATGGATATAGGTATAATGGACCTATAAGGTACCCAGACAGTATATTGATGGATATAGGTATAATGGACATATAAGGTACACAGACAGTGTATTAATGATATAGTATAATGGACATATAAGGTACACAGTGTATTGATGGCTATAGGTATAATAGACATATAAGGTACACATTGTTGATGGATATAGGTATAATGGACATATAAGGTACACAGACAGTGTATTGATGGATATAGGTATAATGGACATATAAGGTACACAGTGTATTGATGGCTATAGGTATAATAGACATAAGGTACACAGTGTATTGATGGATATAGGTATAATGACATATAAGGTACACAGACAGTGTATTGATGGATATAGGTATAATGGACATATAAGGTACACAGACAGTGTATTGATGGATATAGGTATAATGGACATATAAGGTACACAGACAGTGTATTGATGGATATAGTTATAATGGACATATAAGGTACACAGACAGTGTATTAATGGATATAGGTATAAATGGACATATAAGGTACACAGACAGTGTATTGATGGATATAGGTATAATGGACATATAGGGTACACAGACAGTGTATTAATGGATATAGGTATAATGGACATATAAGGTACACAGTGTATTGATGGCTATAGGTATAATAGACATATAAGGTACACAGTGTATTGATGGATATAGGTATAATGGACATATAAGGTACACAGACAGTGTATTGATGGATATAGATATAATGGACATATAAGGTACACAGACAGTGTATTGATGGATATAAGTATAATGGACATATAAGGTACCAGACGTGTATTGATGGATATAGGTATAATGGACCTATAAGGTACACAGACAGTGTATTGATGGATATAGGTATAATGGACCTATAAGGTACACAGACATGTATGATGGATATAGGTATAATGGACATATAAGGTACACAACAGTGTATTAAGGATATAGGTAAATGGACATATAAGGTACACAGTTTATTGATGGCTATAGGTATAATAGAATATACGGTAACATTGTATTGAGGATTAGGTATAATGGACATATAAGGTACACCGTGTATTGATGGTATAGGTATAATAGACATATAAGGTACACATTGTATTGATGGCTATAGGTATAATAGACATATAAGGTAAACATTGTATTGATGGATATAGGTATAATAGACATATAAGGTACACATTGTATTGATGGATATAGGTATAATGGACATATAAGGTACACAGTGTATTGATCGATATAGGTATAATTAGACATATAAGCGTACACATTGTATTGATGGATATAGGTATATAGAATATAAGGTACACCATGTATTGATGGCTATAGGTATAATAGACATATAAGGTACACATTGTATTGATGGATATAGGTATAATAGACATATAAGGTACACAGACAGTGTATTGATGGATATAGGTATAATAGACATATAGTACACATTGTATTGATGGATATAGGTAAATAGACATATAGGTACACATTGTATTGATGGCTATAGGTATATAGACCTATAAGGTACACATTGTATTGATGGATATAGGTATAATAGACATATAAGGTACACATTGTATTGATGGATATAGGTATAATAGACATATAAGGTACACAACGTATTGATGGATATAGGTATAATGGACATATAAGGTACACAGCGTATTGATGGATATAGGTATAATGGACATATAAGGTACACAGCGTATTGATGGATATAGGTATAATGGACATATAGGTACACAGTGTATTGATGCTATAGGTATAATAGACATAAGGTACACATGTATTGATATAGAGTATAATAGACATATAAGGTACACATTGTATGATGGATATAGGTATAATGGACATATAAGGTAGACAAGGATGATGGATATAGGTATAATGGACATATAAGGTACACAGTGTATTGATAGATATAGGTATAATGGACATATAAGGTACACAGTGTATTGATGGCTATAGGTATAATAGACATATAAGGTACACAGTGTATTGATCGATATAGGTATAATGGACATATAAGGTACACAGCGTATTGATGGATATAGGTATAATGGACATATAAGGTACGCAGCGTATTGATGGATATAGGTATAATGGACATATAAGGTAGACAGCGTATTGATGGATATAGGTATAATGGACATATAAGGTACACAGCGTATTGATGGATATAGGTATAATGGACATATAAGGTACAACAGCGTATTGATGGATATAGTAGTAATGGACATATAAGGTACACGTGTATTGAAGTATAGGTATAATGGACATATAAGGTACACAGTGTATTGATGGATATAGGTATAATGGACATATAAGGTACACAGTGTATTGATAGATATAGGTATAATGGACATATAAGGTACACAGTGTATTGATAGATATAGTGTAATGGACATATAAGGTACACAGCGTAATGATAGATATAGGTATAATGGACATATAAGGTATATCTGTTGTATTCAATTAGATCAACTGGCTTGAAATGTAGTTTTGAAGACGTTCGCTAGTCATCCGACTGGCTTTCTCAATCAGAATGACTTGTTACAAGAATCTGTGGCAATTATGTACCCTGGAAAATCCAATTAGCATATCACAGCCAGGTGTTAAGGGTGTGATTAGATAGTGGCTAAGAGGTGTTATAGGAACGCCAGAGTAGGTGTTAAAACAGCATTGTACATGGCAGACAGTTGGTGTCGAACCCCCCCACCTCTATTTAGAGCTTGGTTTCTTTATTTTCACATAAATGGCCTCCTTAACACACCTCTTGAACCAGTCACGTTCCTTCGCCAGTATATTAACATTACAATCTTCAAAGGTATGTCCTTTATCCTTAAGATGCAGATACACGGCTGAGTCCTGACCGAGGAATTGGCTCTTCTGTGCTGGGCCATACGTGATGCAGTTGCGTGTTTGGTCTCCCCACATACAATCAGAGCATTCTTCACTGCCACTGCACTGCATATTGATGTCGCTTTTCTGTGTTTTGGTATTGGGTCTTTCGCGATGTACCAATGCTGCCTCAGTGTGTTGTTGGTTTAAAGCAGACAGGGATACGATGTTTTTGAAAATTCTTCTAATTCTCGGAGACCCCTGACATATGGGATGACCATGTTCTTCCTCCGGTCTTGCTTTTCCCTTCACTGTTGTATTCGTGTTCTTTTCTTTCCTTCTACTCTTTCGACAAAGGCCCAGTCTGGATATCCACAAGTTTTAAGGGCTCCTCTGAGATGTTTCATTTCTTTAGCCTTTGCTCTGTGCTAGTGGGGATGTTCTCGGCTCTGTGTTGCAGGGTTCTGGTGACCCCAGCGCTCTGATCTAAAGGGTGGTGGAGGCAAACATCAAATACTGATCTGTGGTGGTTGGTTTTTGTAAACCTCTACTTCCGTTTACCATTTTCCTTAACTTCTACCAAGCAGTCCAAGAAAGCAGTTTGTTGTTTTGTACCTCTTCCCTTGTGAATTTAATGTTTTGGTCCACCGCATTAATGTGTTCCAACTGTCTGCCATGTACAATGTTTTAACACCTTACTCTGGGCGGTCCTATAACCCTCTTAGCCACTATCTAATCAACACCCTTAACACCTGGCTGTGATATGCTAATTGGGATTTTCCAGGTACATAATTGCCACAGATTCTTGTAAAAGTCATTCTGAATTGAGAAAGCCAGTCGGATGACTGCGAAACGTCTTCAAGAACTACATTTCAAGTCCAGTTGATCTAATTGAATACACACAGATATCCAGACCTGGATGAATGAGAACCTTCACACAGACATATAAGGTACACAGTGTATTGATAGATATAGGTATAATGGACATATAGGTACACAGTGTATTGGATGTGATATAGGTATAATGGACATATAAGGTACACAGTGTATTGATCGATATAGTATAATGGACATAAGGTACCACAGTGTATGATAGATATGGTATAATAGACATATAAGGGACACATTGTATTGATGGATATAGTATAATGGACAATAAGGTAGACGCGTATTGATAGATATAGGTATATACGACTATAAGGTACACAGTGGAGTGATCGATATGGTATAATGGACATATAAGGTACACAGTGTATTGATGGATATAGGTAAAATGGACATAAAGGTACACAGTGTATTGAGGATATAGGATAATGGACATATAAGGTACACAGTGTATTGATAGATATAGGTATATGGACATATAAGGTACACAGTGTATTGATGATATAGGTATAATGGACATATAAGGTACACAGTGTATTGATGATATAGGTATAATGGCATATAAGGTACACAGGTATGATAGATATAGGTATAATGGACATATAAGGTACACCAGTGTATTGATGGATATAGGTATAATGGACATATAAGGTACACAGCGTATTGATGGATTAGGTATAATGGACATATAAGGTACACAGGGTAGTGGATATAGGTATAATGGACATATAAGGTACACAGTGTATTGAGTGATATAGGTATAATGGACATATAAGGTACACAAGTGTATTGATGATATAGGTAAATGGACATATAAGGTACACAGTGTATGGATGATATAGGTATAATGACATATAAGGTACACAGTGTATTGATGGATATAGGTATAAGGACATATAAGGTAGACAGGTATTGATGATATAGGTATAATGGACATATAAGGTACACGGTGATTGATGATATAGGTATAATGGACATATAAGTAACAAACATGTATGATGGATATGGTATAATGGACATATAAGGTACACAGTGTATTGATGGATAAGGTATAATGGACATATAAGGTACACACGTGTATTGATGGATATAGGTATAATGGACATATAAGGTACACAGTGTATGTAGGATAAGGTATAATGGACATTAAGGTACACAGTGTATTGTAGAATAGGTATAATGGACATATAAGGTACACAGTGTATTGATAGATATAGGTATAATGGACATATAAGGTACACAGACAGTGTACTTGATGGCTATAGGTTATTAATGGAACATTAGGGACCTACACAGTGTATGATGGATATAGGTATAATGGACATATAAGGTAACAGACAGGTATTGATGGATATAGGTATAATGGACATATAAGGTACACAGACAGTGTATTGATGGCTATAGGTATAATGGACATTAAAGTACACAGACAGTGTATTGATGGATGCATGTATAATGGACATATATAAGGATAATACGGGGAGATTCAATAAAAGTTCTTATCGTTTAAAATGGTACTAATTTTTCCCCAACCAATGAGATGTTAGCTTTCAAATGTTACATAAGATCTGATTGGTTGGAGCAAAATTAGCACCAGTTTAAACGATAAGAACTTTTATTGAATCTCCCTGATAGTGTATTGATGGTATAGGTATAATGGACATATAAGGTACACAGATAGTGTATTGATGAATATAGGTATAATGGACATATAAGGTACACAGATAGTGTATTGATAGATATACGGTAGGTATAATGGACATATAAGGTACACAGACAGTGTATTGATGGATATAGGTATATGGACATATAAGGTACAAGACAGTGTATTGATGGATATAGCGTATAATGGACATATAAGGTACACAGACAGTGTATTGATGGATATAGGTATAATGGACATATAGGTACACAGACAGTGTATTGATGGATATAGTATATGGAACTATAGGGTACACAGACAGTGTATTAATGGATATAGGTATAATGGACATATAAGGTACACAGTGTATTGATGGCTATAGGTATAATAGACATATAAGGTACACAGTGTATTGATGGATATAGGTATAATGGACATATAAGGTACACAGACAGTGTATTGATGGATATAGGATAATGGACATATAAGGTACACAGACAGTGTATTGATGGATATAGGTATAATGGACAATAAGGTACACAGACAGTGTATTGATGGATATAGGTATAATGGACCTATAAGGTACCCAGACGTATATTGATGGATATAGTATAAGGACATATAAGGTACACAGACAGTGTATTAATGATATAGGTATAATGGACATATAAGGTACACAGTTTATTGATGGCTATAGGTATAATAGACATATACGGTACACATTGTATTGATGGATATAGGTATAATGGACATATAAGGTACACAGACAGTGTATTGATGGATATAGGTATAATGGACCATATAAGGTACACAGTGTATGATGGCTATAGGTATAATAGACAATAAGGTACACAGTGTATTGATGGATATAGGTATAATGACATATAAGGTACACAGACAGTGTATTGATGGTATAGGTATAATGGAATATAAGGTCACAGACAGTGTATTGATGGATATAGTATAATGGACATATAAGGTACACAGACAGTGTATTGATGGATATAGTTATAATGGACATATAAGGTACACAGACATGGGTATTAATGGATATAGGTATAAATGGACATATAAGGTACACAGACAGTGTATTGATGGATATAGGTATAATGGACATATAGGGTACACAGACGTGTATTAATGGATATGGATAATGGACATATAAGGTACACAGTGTATTGATGGCTATAGGTATAATAGACATATAAGGTACACAGTGTATTGATGGATATGGTATAATGGACATATAAGTACACAGACAGTGTATTGATGGATATAGATATAATGGACATATAAGGTACACAGACAGTGTATTGATGGATTAGAAGTATAATGGACATATAAGGTACACAGACAGTGTATTGATGGATATAGGTATAATGGACATATAAGGTACACAGACAGTGTATTGATGGATATAGGTATAATGGACCTATAAGGTACACAGACATTGTATTGATGGATATAGGTATAATGGACATATAAGGTACACAACAGTGTATTAATGGATATAGGTAAATGGACATATAAGGTACACAGTTTATTGATGGCTATAGGTATAATAGACATATACGGTACACATTGTATTGATGGATATAGGTATAATGGACATATAAGGTACACGTGTATTGATGGCTATAGGTATAATAGACATATAAGGTACACATTGTATTGATGGCTATAGGTATAATAGACATATAAGGTAAACATTGTATTGATGGATATAGGTATAATAGACATATAAGGTACACATTGTATTGATGGATATAGGTATAATGGACATATAAGGTACACAGTGTATGATCGATATAGGTATAATTAGACATTAAGCGTACACATTGTATTGATGGATATAGGTTATAGACACATAAGGTACACCATGTATTGATGGCTATAGGTATAATAGACATATAAGGTACACATTGTATTGATGGATATAGGTATAATAGACATATAAGGTACACAGACAGTGTATTGATGGATATAGGTATAATAGACATATAAGGTACACATTGTATTGATGGATATAG
Source organism: Hymenochirus boettgeri (assembly GCA_019447015.1). Lineage (NCBI taxonomy): Eukaryota > Metazoa > Chordata > Amphibia > Anura > Pipidae > Hymenochirus > Hymenochirus boettgeri. The sequence goes on from CM033474.1 coordinate 246,132,706, forward strand.
GTAAAATAGACATATAAGGTACACATTGTATTGATGGCTATAGGTATAATAGACATATAAGGTACACATTGTATTGATGGATATAGGTATAATGGACATATAAGGTACACATTGTATTGATGGATATAGGTATAATAGACATATAAGGTACACAACGTATTGATGGATATAGGTATAATGGACATATAAGGTACACAGCGTATTGATGGATATAGGTATAATGGACATATAAGGTACACAGCGTATAATGGATATAGGTATAATGGACATATAAGGTACACAGTGTATTGATGGCTATAGGTATAATAGACATATAAGGTACACAGTGTATTGATAGATATAGGTATAATAGACATATAAGGTACACATTGTATTGATGGATATAGGTATAATGGACATATAAGGTAGACGAGGATGATGGATATAGGTATAATGGACATATAAGGTACACAGTGTATTGATAGATATAGGTATAATGGACATATAAGGTACACAGTGTATTGATGGCTATAGGTATAATAGACATATAAGGTACACAGTGTATTGATCGATATAGGTATAATGGACATATAAGGTACACAGCGTATTGATGGATATAGGTATAATGGACATATAAGGTACGCAGCGTATGATGGATATAGGTATAATGACATATAAGGTAGACAGCGTATTGATGGATATAAGGTATAATGGACATATAAGGTACACAGCGTATTGATGGTATAGGTATAATGGACATATAAGGTACACACAGCGTATTGATGGATATAGGTAGTAATGGACATATAAGGTACACGTGTATTGAAGTATAGGTATAATGGACATATAAGGTACACAGTGTATTGATGGATAAGGTATAATGGACATATAAGGTACACAGTGTATTGATAGATATAGGTATAATGGACATAAGTACACAGTGTATTGATGGATATAGTATAATGGACATATAAGGTACACAGCGTAATGATAGATATAGGTATAATGGACATATAAGGTATATCTGTTGTATTCAATTAGATCAACTGGCTTGAAATGTAGTTTTGAAGACGTTCGCTAGTCATCCGACTGGCTTTCTCAATCAGAATGACTTGTTACAAGAATCTGTGGCAATTATGTACCCTGGAAAATCCAATTAGCATATCACAGCCAGGTGTTAAGGGTGTGATTAGATAGTGCTAAGAGGTGTTATAGGAACGCCAGAGTAAGGTGTTAAAACAGCATTGTACATGGCAGACAGTTGGTGTCGAACCCCCCACCTCTATTTAGGCTTGGTTTCTTTATTTTCACATAAATGGCCTCCTTAACACACCTCTTGAACCAGTCACGTTCCTTCGCCAGTATATTAACATTACAATCTTCAAAGGTATGTCCTTTATCCTTAAGATGCAGATACACGGCTGAGTCCTGACCGAGGAATTGGCTCTTCTGTGCTGGGCCATACGTTGATGCAGTTGCTGTTTGGTCTCCCCACATACAATCAGAGCATTCTTCACTGCCACTGCACTGCATATTGATGTCGCTTTTCTGTGTTTTGGTATTGGGTCTTTCGGATGTACCAATGCTGCCTCAGTGTGTTGTTGGTTTAAAGCGAGACAGGGATACGATGTTTTTGAAAATTCTTCTAATTCTCGGAGACCCCTGGACATATGGGATGAACCATGTTCTTCCTCCGGTCTTGCTTTTCCCCTTCACTGTTGTTATTCGTGTTCTTTTCTTTCCTTCTACTCTTTGACAAAGGCCCAGTCTGGATATCCACAAGTTTTAAGGGCTCCTCTGAGATGTTTCATTTCTTTGCCTTTGCTCTGTGCTAGTGGGGATTGTTCTCGGCTCTGTGTTGCAGGGTTCTGGGACCCCAGCTTCTGATCTAAAGGGTGGTGGAGTGCAAACATCAAATACTGATCTGTGTGTGGTTGGTTTTTGTAAACCTCTACTTCCGTTTACCATTTTCCTTAACTTCTACCAAGCAGTCCAAGAAAGCCAGTTTGTTGTTTTGTACCTCTTCCCTTGTGAATTTAATGTTTTGGTCCACCGCATTAATGTGTTCCAACTGTCTGCCATGTACATGGTTTTAACACCTTACTCTGGGCGGTCCTATAACCTCTTAGCCACTATCTATCAACACCCTTAACACCTGGCTGTGATATGCTAATTGGGATTTTCCAGGTACATAATTGCCACAGATTCTTGTAAAAGTCATTCTGAATTGAGAAAGCCAGTCGGATGACTAGCGAAACGTCTTCAAGAACTACATTTCAAGTCCAGTTGATCTAATTGAATACAACAGATATACCATGACCTGGATGAATGAGAACCTTCACACAGACATAAGGTACACAGTGTATTGATAGATATAGGTATAATGGACATATAAGGTACACAGTGTATTGATAGATATAGGTATAATGGACATATAAGGTACACAGTGTATTGATCGATATAGGTATAATGGACATATAAGGTACACAGTGTATTGATAGATATGGTATAATAGGACATATAAGGGACACATTGATTGATGGATATAGTATAATGGACAATAAGGTAGAGCGTATTGATAGATATAGGTATATGACGACTATAAGGTACACAGTGGAGTGATCGATATGGTATAATGGACATATAAGGTACACAGTGATTGATGGATATAGGTAGATAATGGACATAAAGGTACACAGTGTATTGAGGATATAGGTATAATGGACATATAAGGTACACAGTGTATTGATAGATATAGGTATAATGGACATATAAGGTACACAGTGTATTGATAGATATAGGTATAATGGACATATAAGGTACACAGTGTATTGATGATATAGGTATAAGGATATAAGGTACACAGGTATGATAGATATAGGTATAATGGACATATAAGGTACCCAGTGTATTGATGATATAGGTATAATGGACATATAAGGTACACAGCGTATTGATAGATTAGTATAATGGACATATAAGGTACACAGGTAGATGTAGATATAGGTATAATGGACATATAAGGTACACAGTGTATTGATTGATATAGGTATAATGGACATATAAGGTACACAGTGTATTGATCGATATAGGTATAATGGACATATAAGGTACACAGTGTATTGATAGATATAGGTATAATAGACATATAAGGTACACATTGTATTGATGGATATAGGTATAATGGACATATAAGGTAGACAGCGTATTGATAGATATAGGTATAATGGACATATAAGGTACACGGATTGATGAATATATATGGACATATAAGTACACATGTATTGATGGATATGTATAATGGACATATAAGGTACACAGTGTATGATGGATATAGGTATAATGGACATATAAGGTAACACGTGTATTGATGGATATAGGTATAATGGACATATAAGGTACACAGTGTATGTAGATAAGGTATAATGGACATATAAGGTACACAGTGTATTGATATAGGTATAATGGACATATAAGGTACACAGTGTATTGATGGATATAGGTATAATGGACATATAAGGTACACAGTGTATTGATGGATATAGGTATAATGGACATATAAGGTACACAGTGTATTGATGGATATAGGTATAATGGACATAAGGTACACAGTGTATTGATGGATATAGGTATAATGGACATATAAGGTACACAGTGTATTGATGGATATAGGTATAATGGACATATAAGGTACACAGCGTATTGATGGATATAGGTATATAAAGCAGTAACTCTTTTTTAAGGTTTCATTCACACTAGAGGGTGTTTCTGGTGCACATATTAATGAATGGCACTGTTCACACTATAGAACTGCAAAATAGTGCATTGCGTGCAACATACTGCATGCAGCAGTTTGTGGCATTAATGCAGAGCGTCAATGAAAATTGTGGCATTAATACAGCGGAGCATCGCACGAAAATCGCAAATGTGTGAACGTAGCCTAAAGCACATACCTCTATATAACAACTGTACCTATATAGGTGGCAACAAAGAAAGGAAACACACCACGCACATCAGACTTGAATACCTATGTATTTAACGTTTCATACATAGGATACACAACAGTGTAACTTTTCGGTACATGACCTGTACCTTCATCAGACAACATGATGATGGTACAGGTCATGTACCGAAACGTTACACTGTTGTGTATCCTATGTATGAAACGTTAAATACATAGGTATTCAAGTCTGATGTGCGTGGTGTGTTTCCTTTCTTTGATATCTGCCCGTCAACCACGGCCTCCCACTGCACTCAGCATATATACCCATTGTTCTACTAAAGGCGTGTGCAGGACCACAAAAAATACTTGCTTTGTATATAGGTGGCAACAGTCACTTTTCTGGGACCTGTCCTGTTGTCCTGCCTATGTGTGTGTGTACCATAATTACATCTGTTAACACTTCTGTCCCTACATTGACAAACTATTGATTGTGCTGTTTGTCCTGTTGTAATTCCTCTCCTGTGTAAATAAACAAGTCCCACATCAAGGTAAATGGGTTAATGGAAAATTCATCCTACATTTGCTGCTTTATAACCAGACTCCTATATGATCGATCAGCCATTCCCTGTGGGCTGTTTAAAAAGCCTTCAGCCAAAATATAGGTTTCTCCCCCACGCCGGAATGTTCACAGCATTTCATTCATTTATTTTATTAGGAAACAAACACTGTGTCTAATTTAGTGTAAAGTTCATTTGAGGACTGGCTAATTAATAATAATATATTTAAATTCTAACAATAATATTGTTTTTCAGATTCGTGATCTAGAGAAAAATAGAAATGAACCTAAAAAAAATCAACGATAGTTCAGGTGATTCTGTCATTGGTGAACGTAAATTAACATGTGAAGATTCCGATGTTTCTTTGTTTCCTATTGTTCCTCCATAGCTATGGGACAACTTCTTGATTGGGGATTATGACTATTGCAGAGGACCTTACAAATATAGCATGTTGTCCTATCCAATGGGGAATCTCCTGTTCTTTGTTTTATTTTTCAATTTCCCATTTACTTCATTTAGCTGGTTATTGGGTTACAGCCATACTGCCTGGTTTTGAAGAGTAATCATCACAGTACTGTAGGATTTAACTGGCAGCTGCAAGGCCACTAGATCAGACGGACCTGCAGAACAGAAGGGAATCGGGTCAGGTGCTAATAATAACAGTGTGCAGACACTTTAATTTTCTAGGCAACTCAAGACAAGCATTCAGAATGGGATTGCAAGTGAGACCCAGATCCAAGAGAGATGTTTAATGTCCTGTCTATGTTTGTCAACAGTTTTCCCACAGATGGTTTTTTTGAAGACAATTGTTGGAAAGACCCTCATGGCACATCATTCTTATCAGAGGGTTTCAATTAGTTGGTTTGAATTGTGCAGCATTAACATTCACCTCTTCATCAGAAGTTTTATGGCTGAGGGTGAATAAAGGGTCTCCGTAGTGATGCATCAAGCTGGGGTTTCTCTGCAGGGCAGTTTAATAGTGAGCAGAATTGTATCTAGTCAATGTGTATGTGTTCGGTTAATCCCAAACTCCCCAACTTGGGCCACATATTGGGTTTGGCTGGGCCAGGTAAATCTCCATAAAACAATATAGGGCTTGGTTTGAGATTTATTCTATTTTCATGTTAAGCATGCACAGGCCCTTTTTATTTTTAGGGTCTCATTATTTCATTAGGCCCAGGCTGTTGAACTTGAGCTATGGTAATATTATTTAGAGTGCTTGTGAAATGCCAACAGCCACATTCTGGATCACTTTTATACTTCTGTTCATAGTTGCCTGTGCAGAAATGATAACAATATGTCATCTTTGATCAGGGCACAAAAATGCTTTTAGGGGTGGGAAAGAGCAATAGTCACTTCTTACACCGAGAGTTCATGGGAGTTCAGAACATTTTCATCTGCCCACGCTATTCTCACACTGCAGCCTGGAGTCAAGGGAGTTCCAGCACAATTCGCCCATGGTAATGTTACTAACTAGCTGCAGATGGGATGGGGAAAGTGATGGATCAGTGGCCATTCGTTTTGCACAGAACCATGGGGTAACCCTCCTACTGTGTCTGCTACAAGCTCCACTATTATCCAAACATACACAACATATTTATTCTTATTGATTTCTAGTAATGGTCTTTACTGCTTTCTGTAAAGAATTCTACACATTCACTACCAACTAATGTCTGCCCCCTGGTGCACACAGTAAGCTGCAGTGTAACGTGGTACATACATACATGAACACTAAAGAATTGTGTAAATAAGGAATATCTCAGGGATTGAGATATCATAACTGCATGGGGGGAATGTAGGTGTCTATTTCATCAGAATCCTCCATAGCCCCAAGACCATGATACTGGAGAGAGATTCTTCGTCCTTGCCTGAGGAAGGTTCACAGGAGCTGGCGGGTTAAAGAAGAATATCTCTGTCCAGGGATGACTGGGAAACTATTTACTGCGTTGGTAGTTCATCTGCATGGTGGTTTGTCATTTTACCCCCATACACTCTGCAGATATTAGGCAAATCCCATCTGATTTGACATCAGATCAGGCTTTAAATATTGCTGCATTTACCCAATGTGCAGAGCAGGCTGACATGTCCTTATTAATCTGAGGTTATTGCATAAACAGCGTCACTATTATTTTAACCCCCTTTTTCATTCTAGGCCTTGATTTGCCAATGAGATTGTGGGGATCCTATATACTAAATCAGGTCATGCGACACCCCAATATTACTTTATTAAATAACACGGTTTTATGGTATATATAAAATACACTTTATATCTAAATCTCTCATTTAATGGGACCTTTCTTGGCTGGATAAGAAAGTGGTTGGAACCAGAAATAATTGATGTAATTGTACATGAGGTAAATACATTACTGTATTATCTCCAAAAGTAGGATAAAAGGTAAAAATATAAAAGGAACAGATCAACAGGGCAGTGCACTGTGTCAGACTGGGGGCCACTACTTGGTCCACAATCCCACCAGTCAACATTAGACCACAGTCTACTAAATAAAGAATTCATTTGGATGTTTTTCTAGTTACATTGTGAGGCCACTGGTAGTTAACCTTGAATCCTGGTGTGTCAGACCAACCTTACATAATATTTCCTCATTTTCACATAGATGTATAATTCCCCAAATTACTGTATCTTTAATAGTCTCTCCGCACAATGATAATTTTATTCAGAGAATATTGCACCAGTTATTATTCTCTGAATGATTATCTACGGAGAGTGGTTTCTCCTGAGGGGATTTGTGTTGACTTGGTTTTTTAGGACTAAGTGCACTTTATAGCTGGGTTGAGATCTGGGCTATATTCCCTGACTATTAATATCTTTAAGGCCACTACGTCTTACTACAATGGACCTCTGTCTGACACAGGTATTAGCTATCTGACCCATGTATATAAATGGTGACATCGCTAAACACAGTTATTTTATGGTGCTGGCCCAGAATACTGTACATGTGACACTCACTGACGTCAGTTTTCAAAAATCCACAGATCGAAAATTTGATTAGAATTAGGAAATACAAATAACGATGATTCAATTGGGTTGAAATACGATTTTCGGAACTTACATCGGTTGAACCGAATCGCCATCGCAACAAAACTCAAGATTTGATTTTATCTCTAGTCATGACTTTCTATCCTATTACAGTTATGGTTAATGAATTAAACAGCAATTACATTATCTAACATTATTTCAGTGGTTAATCATTCCCCAAAATGGAATATAAGTGAATGAGGGTTGTTCCCTATTTATTATGTTAAATAACCCTATGTGTATCAGTAGACTCTGTGTTAGATTTGAATTTTATTTGAGTGACAGGCATTTTCTAATCAGTCCCCAATTCCTCGCTACCTGAACGCAAGGCCAGTCTCTAATTAAACTGTAAATGTACAGCAAGACTGATTTATCAATGACCCACTGTCCTGTTCTATCCACGTCGCTGTCACGCTTCACGGGTTGGAATCTGCCTTTTGTCAGACCTGTGAATTGAACCTTTCGAAGACTGACAATATCTGATCTCACTTCTCTGCCTTCCAACTTCAGAACTTACTGAATTAATTTGTTGTTGATACCTCAAGGAAGAAGTCTACCCTAAAACACCTTTAAAGGGCAAGTTGATTCCTCATATGGAAAATTGTATGTAGATAAATAACCCCTCCAACCAAAAAATGAAGAACCTTGTGCTGTCAAACTTCCGCAGAGATGATGGTCCATTTTGTCAAATGGTCTATCGGAAAAAAGGAAATAGATATTTTGAGCGAATTTGCAGAATTACTCAAAATATCGATATTTTGAGTGTATTTTTGGGGGTGGGGCTTACTTCTAACTTGAAATGCTACATTTATTTATCTTTCTGCTTCCTGGTTCTTCCAGTTAGCAGCTGTCAGTCATGTATGTAACAGGTGACATCACAGCCAATGACTGAATGCTGTTCCCCTAGCTGAACTTTTTAAACTTTTGAGAGGCAAAGTGAAGGGAGAGAGCATCTTTTTGCTGCATAATTAATAAATTAGCCCTATGTCTGTCAGCTTTCCAACTATTGTAGTTTTGGGGGGATATATACCTATTTATAATTTTTCATGTCCGAGATGAACATACTCTATGTAAAGTTGTAAACCCTATGTAAGCACATTAAAACTTTACACTACAGTTGCAGCCACTTCCCTAGCTTGTTGAGCATTAGGCATGCTCAGTGTGATTTCACACAGGAGGAAATAAAGGATTTCTGGATTGTATCTTGTGCTAATGGGAGAGAGTGGTGTAGAATTGTAAAGGGGATTTTTGTAGTGAAAGATTTTAGGGACAACGTGTAAGGGAATATACTCACTGCTCCTCTTGTTCCTGCGCATCCAAGATGGCGGCGCCGACGTCATCATGCAGGGGGCGTCTCTTCATTTTCCACATTTTCCGCCTCCATGGTTTATTTCTGATAGGGGTACCCAATTTGTTGCAAGGTTTTGGAGATCTCTCCCCAATTCTCTTCAGCTTACCACCCCCAGTCTAATGGAGCAGTAGAATGCCTAAACCAGTCCTTAATACAGTTCCTCCAATGCCATGTATCCTTTAGCCAAGATGATTAGTCTGACTTGTTACCATGGGCGAAATTCACCTATAATAATGCTACCAATTCCTCGACTGGAAGGTCGCCTTTCCTTACAGTTTTTGGTTAACATCCTATTGCTTTTCCCCAGGACTTCCTACTTACCAATGTCCCTGCAGCCAATGACCACGCAGTGCACATGTCTGCCATCTGGAGTGCTACTAAAAATCATCTTGAGAAGAGTTCTTTAACACAGAAGTCTTATGCCGATAAAGTATGGCTTTCCACCAAAAACATTAATATCAAACTCCCTTCTTCTAAACTGGGACCCAAATTCATTGGTCCATTTTCCGTGCTTGAAGTCATCAATCCTACAGCTGTTCGGTTACAACTCCCTCCTGAGATGAGGATTCCCAATGCATTTCATTTATCTCTTTTGAAATCTGTATCTTCTGACCATTCTTCTTCCCCTCAGGCCTGTTCCAGTTATAGTCAATGGTCAGCAAGAATACGAAGTGGAGAAAATCCTTAATTCCCGATTCTCCAGAGGAGCCTTACAATACCTCATACACTGGAAAGGCTCCAGTCCTGAAGAATGTTCCAGGGTCAGGTACTCTGATGTTCATGCTCCTCGTTTGGTTCAAAAATTCTTTAGGTGCTTTCCTTTGAAACCCGGACACAATGGTCCTGAGATCCCCCCTCGGGAAGGGGGTACTGTAAGGGACTATAGTCACTGCTCCTCTCATTCCCACGCATCCAAGATGTCGGCACCCAGGGTGCTGGCACGTCGATGTCATCACGCTGTACGCGTGACATTGGAAGAGAGCACCGGCACGCCAACGTCATCATGCAGGGGGCGTGATGTCACTCTAGTGCGCCCACCAGTGCAAGGATTTAAAAGGGGCTGGAAATCCATGCCTGATGCCCGAAAATAGCATCACTTAGGCATAGCTGTGCTGGGTTCCCTTCTTGCTCCTTGGACTCCTGTTGTTCCTGTTCTTGCCTGATTGCATTTTCCTGGTGTTCCTGTTTGTTCCTTTGTGCCTGGAATTCCTTTGCTCCTGTGGACACTACTCTTGAACTGTTCCTCTATTTGCTGTGCCTGTACCTGCTGGCTTCGGGTCCGGTGGTGACGTTATTCCTCGCTGGGCCCGACTTCCTCCTGTCTACTGAACAGGTAATCTAACACAATGTTATATTTCCCCCAGGCATTACTTACCTGACTGAGATCCTGTGATCCAGTAAATCCCTTCATGAGATATAATGCATCACAGGACCGTGGTCAGGAAAGCTACGCAGTTTGTCTCCATTAAATTCAATAGGCGCTATATTGGCTGTTCAATGCTATTTCCCCCAATTCTTGGAAATGACACTGCCACTGCAAAATGAATGTAAAACCTGTGCTAATCTGACAATACATTGTGTAGATTGGGGTTTAAATATTAACATTTAAAATGAATCACTTTAATTGTCAGTTTCTGACCTTTAAGTCAGGAAAATATTGTTTTACAACCTCTTTAAAGGAACACTAAATCCATAAAAACAACTATTTGCCATTTGTTTCTATTATTCACAGGGAGGTGAGAACGCTTATTCTCACCTCCCTGTGAATAATATTACGCTCGGGGGACCTGGAACTTACCTTACCGCCGCTCCACTGCAAGCCGCTCCTTCACCGACAGCCGCTCTCTCCCGATTGCGTGCCCTATCTTTTGTATTGGTGCGCATGCATCTAAGATAGGGAGCGCAGTCGGGACAGAGCGGCTGTCGGTGAAGGAGCGGCTTGCAGTGGAGCGGCGGTAAGGTAAGTTCCAGGTCCCCCGAGCATAATATTATTCACAGGGAGGTGAGAATAAGCGTTCTCACCTCCCTGTGAATGTGCAAATAGTTATTTTTCTGGATTATGGGAGTTTAGTGTTCCTTTAAAAGGGCATGCTCACCTATCAGATAAAAAGGTATAAACAGGTTAATCACTCACCCCCAACCCCAAAACTACATTGGATTGAACAGACGTAGAAATAACCCGTTATGCAGCAAAGTGTTTTCTCCCCGTTCCCTCTGCTTCTCAAAAGGTTTCTGTCTCCTCTCTAAGCTTTTTAGAAGATTGCACATGCTTAGAGGAGGCAGGAAGGGGAAGAGAAATTGGCTGCGATGTCATCTGTCAAATCCATGACTGACAGATTCTAACCAAAATAACCAGGAAGCAGAAAGAGGGGTTACAACATCCGGCAGCATTTCTGGTTAGTCTGCACATCTCTGTGCAGATCCATTTGGTAAGCAGGTCACTAATATGGAATGATTTCTCCCTCATTATGGAATTAAAAAACACGCCCATTTAATCAACTAAAAAGGAACCATCCTATCTGGTATACTGTACGAATATTAGATTGATCAGTGTGTATAAGCCGGCATTACCTGGAGCATAAGGAGTTGATAATGAAGTTAATGTATTTCTAGTGATAAGTCAAATACTGTTGTTGCTATTACTTGACTATATTCCAACATGATTTCTTTTACCATAATATTGCATTGCTAAATGAGCCTGTTACTGTGCTTAATTTCCCCCATTAATTCTTTAATGGTGAAACTAACTCCAAGAAAACGCTGCAGTAGTAGTAAATGGTGTGTAAATAAATAGCAGTGACTGGCACTTGCAGGGAAATTCAATAAAAGTTCTTATTGTTAAAAATGGTGCTAATTTTGCCCCAACCAATCAGATATTAGCTTTCAGATGTTAAATAAGATTTGATTGGTTGTTGCAAAATTAGCACCATTTTTAACGATAAGAACTTTTATTGAATAACCCTGTTGATGGTTTATTGGTTGTATTCTATGCTTATAGTGCTTGCATTGCAGTTCCATACCAATGGAGATCTCTAGTATGGACGAATGGTATTGTATTTATGTGCCTATGTAGCGCTGATAATATTCCGCAGAATTTCACATTTATATATAAACCTTAAAGGTAAATGATTTATTGCAAATCCATTGTGTGGACAGTTTAAAGCCAGGCAGCAGTGGAAATGCTCGCTTGCTGACTATTGTCCTACCAAGATTGTCTTCAAGATACACCAATTCATCTTAAAGGGGGCAGGTATTCCAACACAGACACCAGCAACATCAGCAGATACCAGTGGTTTGTAGTTGGCACATAGGACCCTCAACATTCTCCATGAAATAATAAGACGTATTCCCCCACTTAAACAAACTTGACTTTGCACCCCCTCAAAACCCATTTCACAATACCTTTCTTTTCGGAGCTCCTTGGGGAAGATATCTTACCTTGAAGTTCTCTGGTCCCTTGCCATTCTCACTATCACAGCCTTGATTGAAGGCTAGCACTCTGAGAGAGCAGTGAGAAATTGGAGGTCCTTCACTCAGGAGCACCAGGGAGGAAAGTAAGTAAAACACAAATGGGTGTGGGGAGTGCTTAGTGTATTTTTAAAAGTTTGCGGCACTGGCAACATGGGTGACGGTGTCATCGGCGGCAGGGAGAAAGAAGACGTCAGAGACCAGAAAAGGTCTTTTTTAAGGCCCTGGGGTTGTCCTAGTTTTGAACTGATGGGACCCCTAAAAAAGACCCTGATAAGGGCCACAAGGGCTCTTTTAAGAGTCAATGGGGTCCTGGTTTTGAGTGGTAGGACCCCCAACAAAGGTACTTCTAAGTGCCAGGGAGGGGGATCCTATTTTTGAGCTGTGGGACCTCCTTAAACCCCAAAGGTACTTTTCAGTGCCACAAAGGCACTCCTCTGTGCTTCAAGGGCACTTATAACTTTCAGGGGGCTCAGTTTTGAGCTGCAGGACCCCCTTAAGCCCCAGAAGGCTCTATTAAGGGCCCCCGGTGGGGAGTGGGATCCCTACCTGTGGAGGTGTGAAAGCCCCCCCTGCTAGTGCGCATCCCCATTTTGTAATTTCAGTGACCATAATCTGCCTATCCAGCATAAATAAATGCTTTCAAACAGTGCCGCAACTACCGCCACCCCCACGACTGGCCCCTGTAGTTACGTTCCTGCTCAAACCCCCAAATGTAATTCACAAGCTGATGTCATTTCAATATTCAAATAAGGTAGTTGTTCACAGCCGGGTAATTACAGGCCTGTGAGTTTATCTTCAGTGGTGGGGAAGATACTGGAAGTTTTATACGGGAACATGTTCTAGAGCATGTTTCAAGGACTGACCTTATAACTAGCAATGGATTTAGGGGGAACAGATCTTGTTACACAAGCTTGCTTGGCTTTCATGAGGAAGTAAGTAGGAATATGGACTCTGGCACAACAGTAGATGTAGTCTGGGTACACACGGCTGAGTTTTCTGTCCCGACCAAGCATTCACCACAAGCGAGTGGTTTGCCAGGATGAATCTCAGCTGGTTACAGCAAAAATCATTGTAGCCAAAAGTTTTCCGCGACCAATCGTGTGGAGACCACATGATAAGCTGTGATTTACCGACACTTCCAATTGCCCGTTCATTTGTCCTGAGCGAAGGGGGCAACAGACATCGGTTGCTGGTGACAGCAGAAAAATTGCCTTGTGTACCCAGCCTAAGGCTTTTGATACAGTCCCCCATAGGTGACTAATGTACAAGCTTAGGCTTGTTGGCCTGGGTTGGCATATTTGTACATGGATAGAAAGTTGAATGATGGATAGGATGCAGAGAGTAGTGATTAATGGGGCTTCATCATTATCCACTTCAGTTTTAAGGGCTATAGTTATAAAGTAAAGTATAATAGTATAGCGTTCTAGTGAATAGTTAGGGATCTTTAATTTCCAATCGGTTTAGTGATTGTTAATTTATGATTAATTACAGATAACAATCCTATATTTAATATCCCAATGGAATACCATTGAGGTAGCTTACTACCCTGAACGTTCGGCCTAAATGTGCGACTGCAGCCGCACATTTATGGCCGAGGTCGTACGTTAGCGATAACGTGTGGTATCACTTGCGATACTTCGCTTTTATGAATATGGCCGTAAGTGGGGTGCCACAGGGTTCTGTGTTGGGGCCAATTCTATTTAATCTGTTCATTAATGATGTGGGTATTGTCAGCAAGATCTCTGTGTTCTCAGATGAAACAAAACATTGTCGACCATTAAAAGCTACAGGTTATGTGCAATCGTTGCCGGTGGATCTACATTGGGCTGCTAAGTGGCATAGGAGATTCAATGTTGAGAAATGTAAGATGATGCAATTTGGGCTTAAAAATCCTTGTGCTGCTTGCACAAGGATTGTGCAAGCAGCACAAGGATGACTAGTGAAATGTCTTCAAGAACTAAACTTTAAGTCCAGTTGATCTAACTGAATACAACAGATATACATTGTGCTGCTTATACTATAAATTGCTCTGTGTTAAGTAAATTTGTTGGAAAAGGATCTTGGAGTTTTGGTGGATAAAAAAATATTGTTACAAAGCATTGGTAAGGCCTCATTTGGAATATGCAGTGCAATTTGGGAATCCTGTGTACAGAAAGGACATCTTGGAAATGGAAAGGGTTCAGAGAAGGGCAGGTAAATTAATAAGGGAATTGGGGGAGCTTGAATATGAAGAGAGATTGGATTAGTTACAATTATGCACACTTAAAGGGTATGTCCAGCCCTAAAAATGTTTTTAATATGTTATTCAGGGACCCCCAAAAGTTAGGTTACATTTTGCTTTAAAAAATGTTCCCAGAGTGAATAATCACACTTACAAGCTCCATGATCCATCGCCCCATCTTTCTGCCACTTCCGTATAAGGCAGTCAGTCACGGGTGTGACTGTGACATCATGGCCAATGGCACTATAGTTGATAGTATACTATACTATACTATACTAAACTATACTATACTAAACTATACTATACTATACTATACTATACTATGCTATACTAAACTATACTATACTATACTATACTATACTATACTATACTATACTATACTATACTATGCTTTACGATTGCCATTTGGAATCATGGTGGATTTTGTCTTCCTTTTCAGCCGGGTTCAGCTCTAGATCAACTGTTAGGTAGGGTTAATGAGTAGGCTATAAAGGTTGGACTAGATGGATGGATGTCTTTATTGAAGTAGTAGCCACTTTCATTCTCTAGGTTTTTTTTTTTACCTGTATTTGTGATGTGTGAAATTTAAAGCTGTGATATCACATTCCATGTACTTCCTGTTAACATCAAATAACAGTGTAGGGCTTATTTAATTACAGGGCTTCCATGGGTGTACAAGCGATACTCCCATAGGGTTCCCAGACTTGTCACATTGGATCCTGATTCAATTTTTCCGATGCCAGTTTGCCAAGCATTTTATTAGTGCCAGCCTGCCAAGCATTTTACTAGTGTCTGTGCCAAGCATTTCCCCTGTGTCTTTGTCTCACTCTTTGTGTATCTCTCTGTCTATATATTCTATGTAACCTATTTTATGTCTGAACAATCTGTCTTATCCTTTTATCTATCTGTCTGTACAGCAATCCGTATGTCTCTATATCTGCCTTGACTGTCTGCATGTCTCTCTGTCTGTCTCGGTCTGATTCTCTCTCTCTCTGTTCCTCTTAAAGGGTATCTCTACTGGAAAAAAAAATTGGCATTCAGTTTTATTGAAGAACGGGAGGTAAAGGAGCTGTGTCTTACCTCCTATTCTTCAATAAAACCTGCAGGAGCCAGGAGAGAAGTAAGAAACTTACCCAAATGCTCGCTCCTCGCATAGTCTGATAGGCCCGGACGGACTCTGTCTTCTTTGTGCATGTGCGATGCACATGTGCATAAAAGTCACTATGCACAATTTTTTTTCTAGGGTATCCAGTTTGCAAAGACTTGAACAGTCCAAAGTGCTTCACCTGCTGTGTTTTCCCATCCACTAGAAAAGCTGCACCTTCCAATCCCATCAGGAGCTGATGTTTAGGAAAAAAGCTGGATCCCCTACGTAATCAAGGTAAGAAAGTTCTGCATTCTCACACATACACACACACACTTGTGCATCCACTATTTGACTAAGCTTTGTGTTCTTCTAGGGTATCCAGATTGCAAAGTCTCCAAAGTGCTCTACCTTCTGTGTCTTCTAATCCACAAGGCAAGTTTCACTCTCACTCTCCCAGTGATTTCTAGCTACGTCACTAAACATGGGAAGACTTTTGCACCTTTTATTCCATCAGCCCATAGTGTATAATGAAACACAGTGAACTGGGAATCTAGAAAACAGCCTCATTTTATAGTAAAATCATTATTATCCCTCTACTGTAAATCTACAATAAGAATAAAAAGTATTTATGTATTCTAATAAAGGAAACGATAAAGAAAGTTCTTGATGTTTACATGGATTTTTATTTGTTTTTTAATGAGAACCATGAGATAGCCAACAAATTATTTCATCCTATGGTTAGTGAATTCCATGGTATCAAAAATAGAATTGAACAGGCTGTAAAGAAAGGTTTGAAAGTCAAGATCAGTGTTGATCGGAAACCACCTGAAAAGCCAGATAATGGTAATTTTATTTACTGCATTGTATTATGGGGCAGTTTAGACTGATAGTGGCATTTGGTACATTGCCTTGTTCTCTAGAGAAAAACCAAACAGTAACAAAGAACCATAAATGTGTGTTAAATTGAACAGACATGATTGATGTTTCTATATATATTTTTCTTACAGCAGAAAGGACAATGGAGGTTTCAACAGTTAACACACCACTTAAAGGTAAGAGTTGTATACAGTAACCGACCTATAGAGTTGGTAGGTGTGGTTTTGGTGGAAAATACAACTAAAGGATATTGTTCTAATAATGATTCTGTTTCCATTTTATACAGAAACCCTCACAAAACACCCAAGAGTGATAGTTGCAGCTGCAGCCATTATAATTCTAGTTTTTTTTGTTGTGCTGATGGTTGTTCTTATTTACTTTATACGGTGAGTTGTAAAACTGGAACTATGGTAAATTTACTAGAAAAAGGAACCTTGTATTTTATATCTAAGGAAAGACACAAATTTTCCTAATTCTAATGTCATCTCTCTTTATTTTCCTTCTTAGCAAGCGGTGTAGAGAGAGTGTAAAGGACGTTGAGGTTCCAACAGACTTTACAAAGGACATTGAGGTCCAAACAGAAGGTAAATAGAATGAAATGATAGGAATTTATTCATCTGAAAATAAAGGGGGATATTGATTAACACAAAGTATTAAAATGTCAAATACTACGGGTATATAACGGGTGCTAACGTTGGAAGTGTTAAGTAACAATAACAAATGCTGTTTAACATCCTCGACTGTAAAATACTTCTGTGGTTATTAAAGACCACAGCAATATTCAATGCCCAATATGGCTTGGTAGTAAAATAGTAAAATAACAACTGTGGGGGTGAGACGTTCTGTTTGTTATAACATGTTTTAATGGTAGAGATTTGTGTAGAGGCATCAAAGGAATCCCACCCCCACTATTATTTTTGACTGAATTTATAGACCCAAATTGAAAACAAGTGACCATAAATTAGCATGTTTGGTCAGTTCAGTTTGTAGATAAAGTACAATAATCAAAGATGTATTCAGGACTGATTTTGATTTATTAAAAGAAGAATTCATTCAAATGGTTTTTATTTATTATTTTAGGAGTATTTTCCTTATTGGAAGAGAAGGAAGGAAATAAAGAGAAGAAGAAGAGAGAGAAGAAAGAGAAAAAAGAAAAGAAACTACGGAAACAGGAGGAGAAGCAGAAGAAAGAGATGAAGACAATGAAAAAGGAACAGAAAAAGGAGAAAGAGAAGAAGGAGGAACAAAATTAAAGAAACAGGCCAAAGCTAAAACTAGTTTCTGTAGGCTGGGTACACACAGCCTTTTATTTGTCCCGGCCGAGCATTTGCTGTGAGCGAGTGCTCGATCGGGACAAATTACGGCCGGTCGCAGCAATTGTGGTCACGGCTGACAGTGTGCGTGACCGATCGTACAGGCCCTGTCTGTGTGAGTGCCTGCCTTCCCCAGCGAGTACCTGCCTGTAGGTGTGTGCGGAATGAGTACCTGTCGATGTGTGTGGGAGGAATATGCAGCCCTCCAAGGTGGTCAGGGGCCCCACATGAGGCCCTTGAGGTCCAATGGGTTGGGCACCCCTGAACTGGATCAACTGTTAAGCAGGAAATATGGGTATTGCTGAGTAGGTAGGATTTCCCTATATTTGCATAATGTATTCACATTGATTGTATTTTGTGTACTGTTTCTTTGTTGTTTGTTATATATGTATGGTGTGTATATCTGATAAAGGGCTCCCTGCCTCCCTATACATGTCATGTCAATAAAAACGATTTAATAAAGACATTAATGTTGCAGATATTTCTCTTTTCCACTTATTCCTTATTAAATGTCTGTAAAACCTGATGTGCTGCAAATTTAAAATTCACGAGAAAAACGCGATGGTGGGGCCTAGCCCTAATACAGCAAAATAGACTGGGAGCAGTGATGCAGATAGACAGGTACAGGGGCTTAACTACCAGGGGAGGAAATCGCAGGGGGGACAAGGGGACCACATCTTCTTATTTTTCCCCCATCATAGTTTTGCCTGGGGGGCCCAGTGACTCCTAATTACACCACTGTTTCCAAAGTACTGACTTCCTGTTTGCAGGAACAGGAACCTAATAGTGTCCATTATCCCTGGGTTGATCAAGTTGCTTAGTAGAGATCTGAGCATGTGTGACCCATCCAACAGTCAATCATTTGAAATGACTGTTAGGGACGATGAAGGGCATTGCAGAACCTGACCACTGCAAAGCATAGCTAAGGGCATGAAAACAATTGTTTCAAAAAAATGAAGACAAAATGTAAAACATCTAGATAAGTGTAATATAGATAAATAGTGTTTTCCCAACTGAAAGAATCTCTATGGAAACTATGCCTTAAAAACTGTTTAAATTGTTGACTTCTTAAAAAGATTGACAAAGTCTTTGGTATAAAAGATAAAACAAGGTACGGCGCTATTTGCTTGTATGGACAATGCTTTAGAAGCCTCAATCAGGCTTTGTTGCACAGAAGTAACTATAGCGAACGCTGTGTCTCTTCGTACAAAAAGAAAATCCATTTGCTGTGATAAACTGCACAAGTTGCAACAACGAAATGAAAATCTGCTTCAAACGAGACATCAGACCAATCAAACCTTCTTCTTTCAGTGCAGCAAATGGCACAACTTCGGTCCCTTCTAAATTAAAAGTGACAGAATGCATCATTTTGAAAATAAGTCCAATATAAAGTGACTCACACAACCTAAGTTTGTGTTTTCAGTTATTACACATTATAAATTAGAACAAAGACAAAAAATAACTTGTGCTTCAAATCACTCACTGATCATGCATCTGTGCATCAAGGTCTATGGCCCAGTGGGATAATGCAAGAAATCTAAATATGATACCTGCATTATTCTGCTAATTACAGAGTTACAGCTATCAGTCAATTTGGAATTATAGAATTTATTAAGGGTAATTTATATCTTCACAGCTATTCACAGTGTGTAGCAATGTATGCATCATTTTTTTTTTTACATAGCACTTTTGTGCTGCGTATATGAATTAGACAATTGTTGAAACACATTAAATATTTAGAGATGAAACAGACAAAAATAACAAATCAAATTTTACAGTGGGTAAAAGGGGTTTTATATTAATTTAAAGGGCATGTCCACCCCCAAAACTAAAATTTATCTCCTACAAATGGTTGTCTTGCAGTGAAAGTCCAGGAAACTGAAGAGTAGGTGTTTCCTGTGTGTAAAAAGGTTTCTGCCCCTTTCTTGTCCTCCTGGAGGACTCTGGCATGCACAGGGGAGCCCTTTCCCACCCTCCCGATGCCTTGTCTCTGCACCTAATTTTCTATAGATAAACCCTTTTCTGTAGTGTAGGCATCGCCCTCCCAACTCTAACCACATAATTAAAATTGAAAAGAAAATCGACAGGAAACTTACTTACCAGACCGCATTTCTTCATCTCTCTGCATAGCCAGCAGCCGTGTCGGGGATAATAAGAGGCCATGGCCGTGAGAATGAAGGCTGGTAAGTAAGTTTCCTGGCACCTTTATACAATTTAAACCATGCAGTTAGGGTTGGGAGAGGTATACCTACTCTACAGAAAAAAACATTTTAAAGGTGGACATACCATTTAAAAATGAAATCTATAATTCCTTGGCTGGTAGGAGGCACTACACCAAACTCACGTTTTTACTTTTAACTCGTGCATGAAAACTAGCCACAAGTGCAGTGGCTGACATATCTCCTGCAGGTCCCGTTTGCCCCCCACCCACTCCACACACTCTCTTCTATTCCATATGTGCATGGGTGCCTGATGGGTAGATCTGTTAGGAGGTGGGGCTATGTTGGAGGGTGCAGCTTTCAGCTGCTCCAGTCACAGATAAGTTAAAATTTTAAAAACCTGCGTAGTTTTCCTTTTTAAGAGTTAAGAAAAAGGGCAACTTCTTCAATCTTTTTAAAATTCAAGTTATAGAAGGAGAAATGTTTAGCACCCAGTAGGTAAACTTATAAATAAATACAGAAATCATTTCTCTTTGCTCCTGAGATGTAAATTCAGCACTGGGCCTGGCCAAACCAATTTTAGCCTCTCCCAGTGGTGTAAAGTCCCTGCTACAAGATTTGTTTGTTTTTTTTGGTGTAGGTGAAAATATTTCATTTTTATGTTATATTTATGTCATATTTTTCTATGTATCTAGCCAAACTGCATTGTAACATTAATGCTAGCTACTGAGCCCCAGTGTATATAATACGCCCTGCGACTGAGGAGAATCGCTTTCAAAAGTATTCATACCCTTGACCTGTCCTCTTGTATTTCTGAATAAACAGTGGTAGAGGTAGGGAATTATAATGTTAGCCTCTATATAATAAAATCACATGTTTATATTTATAAAAATGGTTAAAGGGCATGTCCACCCCTTTTTTAAACTTTTTATATGTTATACATATTGATCCCCCAGCCCCAACCGCTGTAATAAAATTCTTAAAAAGTGCAACCGATATGTACTTACCTTCCCTCTATCCTCCACGGCACTCTCCAGGCCCTCTGCTTGCACGGAAATGCAAGCAGGGGGCGGGACCGGCAGCTGTGTCTCTAATTGGCTGAGAGGCAGCCAATAAGGGACTCGGCTGCTCAGAACGCCGGAGGATAGAGGGAAGGTAAGTAACTATCTGGGCACTTTCTATGAATTCTGTTATGGCGGTTGGGGCTGGGGGATCAATATATATAATATATACTAGGGATTTTACACTATAGGGAGGGAGAAGAAAACGGGAGGGAGAGGGAGGGAGAGAGAGGGGGGGGGGGGACTCTCCTGCGCATGCCTCAGACCTTGTCGAGGTTGAGGCTGAGACAGGCGCAGGATGAGTCACCCAGACCTTCTACACTACACTTTCCTGGAGGGGCACAGCATGGCAACCATAAGGAGCTGGGATGTAAGGTAAGGATTTTGGTACACTACAGAGTGGGGCCAGTATGGGGTTAAATTTGAGTTTTGGGGGTGGACATGACCTTTAATGTGATATATTTTCATTGACCAAGATAAAGATTTAAAATGAAAAGTTTAAAAACTTCTCACAAGCGACATTCCCACTGCATTGACATTTTTGTTGATTACCAATCATTTTGTAGCAATAAAAACTTCCTGTCATTTGGGACCAAATTGTGTTGGCTTTAGCACAGTGTTTGGGAGGGGCTCTGGGCTATTTGTCCTTGAAGACATGCTCTTGGTTGTTCAGGACAATATTATATGATTATAATAATATAAACATGATGCTTGTGCATTGGTGATCAATGTTTTGACTAGGCTACTAAATTATTAGACACTATCTAAGCTTACCTTTGGCTTGGTGTTAGGTTCATTGGTTCTTTCCCTCTTCTGAAATTGTCTTTGGTTCCTTCTCAAAATTGCTCTCTGACCCTAGTTAGGGTGCACCCCTAATGTATGTAACTATCCTTCTAACCATTATGTAAAGTTGCCAGCTCTTCCCTCAGTGAGGTCAGAAAATGCTGTTTCCTCCAGCCCATCCATGGCCTTTCCTTCAGCTGATGCTGCCTACTCAATCTACTACTTGGTCCAGGAGAAAACTCAAGAGGAAGGCTTCCCTTCCCCCTCATTTATATTTTTATTTAGTGACCTTGACCAAGTGCTTTATCTTCTCCTTATGGTTTTCCTAATGCAGATCCTACAGCATGTGGAGAGAATATGCAAACAGGGAACCACAACACCATTATTAAATGGAAAGATGAATCACACAGGATTAATATATATGATTTAATTTTCAGCTTATTACCCATAATTACATGGCCTTCTTCCCATTTTCATTTCAAATTGTGTTTTGCTTTTCTAAACTTTGAACCTTTATTTCTCCTTGTAGTGTTTGCAGTAATTATAACAGACAGGAAGAACGTGAAACAAGTCTCTGTATATGTAAAACCTTCCATCAGAGAGGGGTCTGAATATTCTATGGACAAACAGGCTGTCGCTTTATAAGTTTATACTCTTTATACTGTTAGCAGTAAAAGCCACATCAGGCTGAGGTTGTGTTAATATTTACCTGTTGGTGCAGGCACCGGTTACCGGAATGCATCTTGTTTGCAAAATAAAAAGTCCTTTAAATGTTTTTCTTTTGATTCTACTGCTCAAAGCCAACATCTGCTGGTAAACTGACGCGTTCTAGAGAAAATAAGTAGTAGAAGCTGCCAAATACAAAATTGTTATGGAACTTAGATCCAGTTGCAAAAAACACTTGTATTTTTCAGATGGAAAGTTTACAATAAAGAACACGGTGATGTATGTTTGTGACAGGCTGGAAACCACAGGAACATTGAAACGATGTTAACCGCTCCCTCCCGAAACCAGTTGACTGCATTATAATGTTGTCATAAGACAGAGCCAATATACACAACTATGATGTTGGGCAATGTAATAAGGTGAAAATGTTGATCTTTGGCTTGCTATTCATTTCCAGCAACCAATCAAATTAGCTTTAGAGAAGATTAATATCTCATTTCAAGGGACCCTGGTACTTGAGGAGAGTGGACAGGCCCTTTTAAGCCTACGCTACTATAGAGTTGGATCCCAGTTGGACAAAATTTTGTCACAAAACTGGTTTCCTGATGAAATGACCAACAACATATATCTATTGTATTTCAATTAGATCCACTGGACTTGAAGACCAACAACATAATTTGATGATGAAACTCAATGAAATTTTATCACAAAAATAATAAAATGTGTTCATCCAAATCTAAAATTAAACTGCAAAATTGGAATTCGTCAAATTGTTACCACAAAACCAAAATGTATTTTCTGACTATGAAATCTCATCTGTAAATTCTGAAAATGGAAAAATACGCGGATATCCCTATCAGCAGATACCCAAGTATTAAAATCTCTGTACAGTTTGTATACATTGATCCCACAGAGATCTGTGATAGACTTATCTACTCCAAGGTCAACCATTGGAAATTAGTGAATTATTGGTAATTGAGATGAAGTCATTAAAGGGGCAAATTTCAAGTTATGTTATTAAACCAGGAACAAAGCACAAGAGATCATATCAGAATACTGGGAAATCATGAAAAGACATATCTGTATTCATAGGCTTGGAAATGTATAAAAAAAATGTTAAGTTTAGATGATTCCCTGTAACGGTCTGAACTGGTCGATTTTCAAATTTGGAAGTAATTTAAACATAGGACATTTCTTCATTTGTTATAAACATTGGGGAGTCACCTGGAGTTCATTGGTTATTAGAATGTGTTTCTTTTTTGAATTATTATGAATAAAAGGTGCATATAATCTGCAGCAACCAACCAGATGTTATCTAATTGCAATACAAAGCTAGCATTTAATTGGCTGCTGGAAATTAATAGCAAGGGAAAACTTGAGAATTTCTTATTGTAGAATTTACTTTTTTTTTTTTTTTTTAAATGGTTTCATTTTTTTTTTGATCAATAAATTGCCTGATTGATCTCTACTGAAGTCATAACCTAAACATGAATCATAACATAAATATTAATCATAACATAAACATGAACCATACCAAACATCCATCATAACATAAACATAAAGCATACCATAAACATAAATCATAACATAAACATGAATCATAACAAACATAAACAGAAATCATAACATAAACAAACAGAAATCTTTCTACATAGATATATTAACACATGTGGTACTGATGTTTCAAAAGGTAGGGGTGGCAATTAAATTTCACTGGGGGACACATTATGGGGGGCTGTTTGGTTTGTACTGCTAGTTTCCCTTTAATATGAAAAATGTTATTTCATAGCGGTATTAATCTTTAAAGATAAACTTTTTCATTCATTTTCATTCATGTTCTAAATATCTTGAGTAATATAAGCAATACCGTTAGATGAGGGAAATATAACTGATTATAGTCTATTACATAATTGCCACAGATTCTTGTACAAGTCATTCTGAATTTGAGAAAGCCAGTCGGATGACTAGCGTAACGTCTTCAAGAACTACATTTCAAGTCCAGTTGATCTAATTGAATACAACAGATATACCATGACCTGGATGAATGAGAACCTTCACAAGCATAAGTCTATTATATTGTCTATCATAATATATAGTCTATTATTTTATAGAGTCCATTATATAGTCTATTATATTATATAGTCTATCATAATATAAAGTCTATTATATAGTATATCATATTATATAGTCTATCATAATATATAGTCTATCATTATATAGTCTATTATTTTATAGTCAATTATATTTTATAGTCTATTATATAGTCTATTATTTTATAGAGTCAATTATATAGTCTATTAAATTATATAGTCATATTATTATGTTATATGATATAGTCTATCATATTATATAGTCTATTATATTATAAACAGAAATTGGAAACTGTGTATAGAAGGGCAAGCACTGTAGTTAAATTGTAGTCACATAATAGATTGTTTGACTGATCTGCTACGGGGACCCACGTGATTATGATTTATACTGATAAGCAGTGTGTCAGAGTAAAACATGTTCTTGAGGAAAGTGTATCATTTATCTTTTCGGGAAGTTTGTCAAAGAAGTAATTTATCCTAATCGTAAGTGCACTGTTGACTGACAAGCCGCAATCTTAAATCAGAGCTACAGTGGATTAAACAACTCAAGTGCCAACTATGTTTTTATAAGAAAAATGACCTTACAGGTATGTACACGTGATCATGTAAAGAGCATTACTGGGAAAGTAAAAGAAAAAGTGGACTTATTTTTTAGAAACTATATTGCAAGTTTAAAGGGGAACTAAAGTTACATGATAGTAACCCATAATCCATCACTTTGTGCTGCTAGGAGTCTAAGTGAACACTGTAAACTTGTGTGCATGCCCTGTACTGCACAGCAGATCCAAACAAGGTCCAGCCCCTAGAAGCTGACAGCCAATCATGTTACAGTACAGATATCCTGCCCCTCTCAGTTACATACTGCTAGACACAGAAGAAGAATTTAATAGTGCACATCTCCCTTCCCCACCTACTGTATACATTTCTTTGCTTTTCATACGAAAAAAGACAAGTAATTTTTGCAGTTTATTTCCTAGGCAAGCAGGATTTGAACCTGTAACCTTACAGGTTTGGTCTTTCTCAAAGCACATCAGTAATCCACTAACTAGGAGCAAAATGGAGGCAAACAATCCATTAAAGCAGCTGCTTTTCCTGGAAGGCTGTCTGCAAAAAAAAAAAAATAATAGTTCTTCTATATGCCATTCATTACTGGAGAATAAACTGCAGTGTAAAAACATTCAAAGTCTTATTAGGGGCTTCCATATTGGCATGGAGATATCTATATATCTATATCTATATATTGCTGGGTCCGGTCTGTCCTGCCCCTTAGTTGTATCCTGGGCCTTGCCTAAGAGAGTACTTAAGTATAGCTTAAGATCTATTGCAAACCCAGGGCCAAGCGGTCCAGGTTCTCACACTGGGTACTTTAATGGGTGGTGGAGCGAAGGAGGTTGGGCTTATATATGGTGCAGTTGTTATTTAAACATAGTTGATCCAGGGATTTGCCACTTTGAGATCCACTCATTGGGTATAATATCTGGATTATTATAGTGCAAGTAGCAGGTATCTTAACTTGGAAGTTTTAGAGAGTTTGCACAGAAAAGCATTGTAAGTCATGGACAGAATTCAAATATAGCAATGCATATTTATAAAACTGATCAATTAACTTTTGTCTTCTATTAAATTAAAACATTATGTAGCGCTAATCCAGTGTTATATAACTTACTTTCATGAATTAGCACCTTTTTATACATACATGAATTTTCTTTTGCACCATTCCATTCATAGTATAGCTATAACATGTTATTTCTGCTCGAATGCATAACTTTGTATTTGGAAATGTTAAATAGAATTCGTCTTTTTGCTCCTCCTTCCTCAAGTTAATTACATTTTCTATTGAATGGAAAGAAGGTGTCCTGTACCGATCCTACAATCACCATCCATTTCAGTGAAAGTATTTTCATTGTCTAGCTCAACTTTTTATAAAGAAATTGAAAGGCCCCTGATATTAGACACACCACTGAGGAACGCCACTGACAACACTGCTCTAACTGGAAAAGGTGGAACCCCTCTGTGTTAGTGATAAATCCGTTTTTGAAAATCCACAGATCTAATGGATTTTTCTGAAAAAAATTAAATGCTGAACTTTTCATTGAAAAATTGGTAATGGAAAAATTTTAAATTTTAAAAATTGCTCCATTTGTTTAGGACAAGAAGTGTCTATACATCACTAGGGGCCCACGTCGCACTTGTTTAGGACAAGGCAATTTCATCTGTTAAATTCTGAAAATGGAAAAATACGCGGATATCCCTATCAGCAGATACCCAAGTATTAAAATCTCTGTACGTTGTGTATACATTGATCCCACAGAGATCTGTGATAGACTTACTACTCCAAGGTCAACCATTGGAAATTAGTGAATTATTGGTAATTGAGATGAAGTTTAAAGGGGCAAATTTCAAGTTATGTTATTAAACCAGGAACAAAGCAAAAGAGATCATATCAGAATACTGGGAAATCATGAAAAGACATATCTGTATTATAGGCTGGGAATGTATAAAAAAAAATGTTAAGTTTAGATGATTCCTGTAACGGTCTGAACTGGTCGATTTTCAAATTTGGAAGTAATTTAAACATAGGCATTTTTCATTTGTTATAAACATTGGGGAGTCACTGGAGTTCATTGGTTATTAGAATGTGTTTCTTTTTTGAATTATTATGATAAAAGGTGCATATAATCTGCAGCAACCAACCAGATGTTATCTAATTGCAATACAAAGCTAGCATTAATTGGCTGCTGGAAATTAATAGCAAGGGAAAACTTGAGAATTTCTTTAGTAGAATTTACTTTTTTTTTTTTTTTTTTAAATGGTTCATTTTTTTTTTGATCAATAAATTGCCTGATTGATCTCTACTGAAGTCATAACCTAAACATGAATCATAACATAAATATTAATCATAACATAAACATGAACCATACCAAACATCCATCATAACATAAAACTAAAGCATACCATAAACATAAATCATAACATAAACATGAATCATAACAAACATAAACAGAATAATAACATAACAAAACAGAAATCTTTCTACATAGATATATTAACATGTGGTACTGTGTTTCAAAAGGTAGGGGTGGCAATTAATTTCCTGGGGGACACATTATGGGGGGCGTTTTGGTTTGTACTGCTATTTCCCTTAATATGAAAATGTTATTTCATAGCGTATTAATCTTTAAAGATAAACTTTTTCATTCATTTTCATTCATGTTCTAAATATCTTGAGTAAATATAGCAATACCGTTAGATGAGGAGGGAATATAACTGATTATAGTCTATTACATAATTGCCACAGATTCTTGTACAAGTCATTCTGAATTTGAGAAAGCCAGTCGGATGACTAGCGTAACGTCTTCAAGAACTACATTTCAAGTCCAGTTGATCTAATTGAATACAACAGATATACCATGACCTGGATGAATGAGAACCTCACAAGCATAAGTTCTATATATTGTCTATCATAATATATAGTCTATATTTATAGAGTCCATTATATAGTCTATTATATTATATAGTCATCATAATTAAGTCTATTATATAGTATATCATATTATATAGTCTATCATAATATATAGTCTATCATTATATAGTCTATTTTATAGTCAATATTTTTATAGTCTATTATATGTCTATTATTTTATAGAGTCAATTATATAGTCTATTAAATTATATAGTCATATTATTATGTTATATGATATAGTCTATCATATTATATAGTCTATTATATTATAAACAGAAATTGGAAACGTTATAGAAGGGCAAGCACTGTAGTTAAATTGTAGTCATAATATGATTGTTTGACTGATTGCTACGGGGACCCACGTGATTATGATTTATACTGATAAGCAGTGTGTCAGAGTAAAACATGTTCTTGAGGAAGTGTATCATTTATCTTTTCGGGAAGTTTGTCAAAGAAGAATTTATCCTAATGTAAGTGCACTGTTGACTGACAAGCGCAATCTTAAACAGAGCTACAGGGGATTAAACAACTCAGTGCCAACTATGTTTTTATAAGAAAAATGACCTTACAGGTATGTACACGTGATCATGTAAAGAGCATTACTGGGAAAGTAAAAGAAAAAGTGGACTTATTTTTTAGAAACTATATTGCAAGTTAAAGGGGAATAAAGTTACATGATAGTAACCCATAATCCATCACTTGTGCTGCTAGGAGTCTAAGTGAACACTGTAAACTTGTGTGCATGCCCTGTACTGCACAGCAGATCCAAACAAGGTCCAGCCCCTAGAAGCTGACAGCCAATCATGTTACAGTACAGATATCCTGCCCCTCTCAGTTACATACTGCTAGACACACGAAGAAGAATTTAATAGTGCACAATTCCCTTCCCCACCTACTGTATACATTTTTGCTTTTCATACGAAAAAAGACAAAATTTTTGCAGTTTATTTCCTAGGCAAGCAGGATTTGAACCTGTAACTTACAGGTTGGTCTTTCTCAAAGCACATCAGTAATCCACTAACTAGGAGCAAAATGGAGGCAAACAATCCATTAAAGCAGCTGCTTTTCCTGGAAGGCGTCTGCAAAAAAAAAAAATAATAGTTCTTCATATGCCATTCATTACTGGAGAATAAACTGCAGTGTAAAAACATTCAAAGTCTTATTAGGGGCTTCCATATTGGCATGGAGATATCTATATATCTATATCTATAATTGCTGGGTCGGTCTGTCCTGCCCCTTAGTTGTATCCTGGGCCTTGCCTAAGAGAGTACTTAAGTATAGCTTAAGATCTATTGCAAAACAGGGCCAAGCGGTCCAGGTTCTCACAATGGGTACTTTAATGGGTGGTGGAGCGAAGGAGGTTGGGCTTATATATGGTGCAGTGTTATTTAAACATAGTTGATCCAGGGATTTGCCACTTTGAGATCCACTCATTGGGTATAATATCTGGATTATTATAGTGCAAGTAGCAGGTATCTTACTTGGAAGTTTTAGAGAGTTTGCACAGAAAAGCATTGTAAGTCATGGACAGAATTCAAATATGCAGCATATTTATAAAACTGATCAATTAACTTTTGTCTTCTATTAAATAAAACATTATGTAGCGCTAATCCAGTGTTATATAACTTACTTTCATGAATTAGCACCTTTTTATACATACATGAATTTTCTTTTGCAACATTCCATTCATAGTATAGCTATAACATGTTATTTGCTCGAATGCATAACTTTGTATTTGGAAATGTTAAATAGAATTCGTCTTTTTGCTCCTCCTTCCTCAAGTTAATTACATTTTCTATTGAATGGAAAGAAGGTGTCTGTACCGATCCTACAATCACCATCCATTCAGTGAAAGTATTTTCATTGTCTAGCTCAACTTTTATAAAGAAATTGAAAGGCCCCTGATATTAGACACACCACTGAGGAACGCCAACTGACACACTGCTCTAACTGGAAAAGGTGGAACCCCTCTGTGTTAGTGATAAATCCGTTTTTGAAAATCACAGATCTAAGGATTTTTCTGAAAAAAAATAAATGCTGAACTTTTCATTGAAAAATTGGTAATGGAAAAATTTTAAATTTTAAAAATTGCTCCATTGTTTAGGACAAGAAGTGTCTATACATCACTAGGGGCCCACGTCGCACTTGTTTAGGACAAGGCAGAAGGGTCTATACATCACTAGGGGCCCACGTCACACTTGTTTAGGACAAGGGCAGAAGGTCTATACATCACTAGGGGCCCAGTCACACTTGTTTAGGACAAGGCAGAAGGGTCTATACTCACTAGGGGCCCCCGTCGCACTGTGTAGGCACAGGCAGAAGGGTCTATACATCACTAGGGGCCCACGTCACACTTGTTTAGGACAAAGCAGAAGGGTCTATACATCACTAGGGGCCCATGTCACACTTGTTTAGGACAAGGCAGAAGGGTCTATACATCACTAGGGGCCCACGTCACACTTGTTTAGGACAAGCAGAAGGGTCTATACATACTAGGGGCCCATGACACTTGTTTAGGACAAGGCAGAAGGGTCTAACATCACTAGGGGCCCACGTTGCACTTGTTAGGACAAGGCAGAAGGGTCTATACATCACTAGGGGCCCACGTCACACTTGTTTAGGACAAAGCAGAAGGGTCTATACATGACTAGGGGCCCACGTCGCACTTTTTTAGGACAAGGCAGAAGGGTCTATACATCACTAGGGGTCCACGTCACACTTGTTTAGGACAAGGCAGAAGGGTCTATACATCACTAGGGGTCCACGTCACACTTGTTTAGGACAAGGCAGAAGGGTCTATACATCACTAGGGGTCCACGTCACACTTGTTTAGGACAAGGCAGAAGGGTCTATACATCACTAGGGGCCCACGTCACACTTGTTTAGGAGAAGGCAGAAGGGTCTATACATCACTAGGGGCCCATGTCACACTTGTATAGGACAAGGCAGAAGAGTCTAACATCACTAGGGGCCATGCCTCACTTGTTTAGGACAAGGCAGAAGGGTCTATACATCACTAGGGGCCCATGCCTCACTTGTTTAGGACAAGGCAGAAGAGTCTATACATCACTAGGGGCCCACGTCACACTTGTTTAGGAGAAGGCAGAAGGGTCTATACATCACTAGGGGCCCATGTCACACTTGTATAGGACAAGGCAGAAGAGTCTATACATCACTAGGGGCCCATGCCTCACTTGTTTAGGACAAGGCAGAAGGGTCTATACATCACTAGGGGCCCATGCCTCACTTGTTAGGACAAGGCAGAAGGGTCTATACATCACTATGGGTCCATGCCCCACTTGTTAGGACAAGGCAGAATGGTTATACATCAAGGGGCCCCACCCCACTGTTTAGGACAAGGAAGAAGGGTCTATACATCACTAGGGGCCCATGCCACTTGTTTAGGACAAGGAGAAGAATCTATACCACTAGGGCCCATGTCACACTTGTTTAGGACAAGGGCAAGGGTCTATACATCACTAGGGCCCACGTCGCACTTGTTTAGGACAAGGCAGAAGGGTCTATACATCAATAGGGGTCCACGTCACACTTGTTTAGGACAAAGCAGAAGGGTCTATACATGACTAGGGGCCCACGTCGCACTTTTTTAGGACAAGGCAGAAGAATCTATACATCACTAGGGGTCCACGTCACACTTGTTTAGGACAAGGCAGAAGGGTCTATACATCACTAGGGGTCCACGTCACACTTGTTTAGGACAAGGCAGAAGGGTCTATACATCACTAGGGTCCACGTCACACTTGTTTAGGACAAGGCAGAAGGGTCTATACATCACTAGGGGCCCACGTCACACTTGTTTAGGACAAAGCAGAAGGGTTATACATCACATAGGGGCCCATGTACAATTGTATAGGACAAGGCAGAAGAGAGTCTATACATCACTAGGGGCCCATGCCTCACTTGTTTAGGACAAGGCAGAAGGGTCTAAAATCACTAGGGGCCCATGCTCACTTGTTAGGACAAGGCAGAAGAGTCTATACATCATACATCACTAGGGGCCCATGTCACACTTGTTTAGGACAAGGCAGAAGAGTCTATACATCACTAGGGGCCCACGTCACACTTGTTTAGGACAAGGCAGAAGGGTCTATACATCACTATGGGTCCATGCCCCACTTGTTTAGGACAAGGCAGAATGGTTATACATCACTAGGGGCCCACACCCCACTTGTTTAGGACAAGGCAGAAGGGTCTATACATCACTAGGTGCCCACGTCACACTTGTTTAGGACAAGGCACAAGAGTCTATACATCACTAGGGGCCAACGCCCAACTTTTTTAGGACAAGGCAGAAGAGTCTATAAATCACCAGGGGCCCACATTCCCACTTGTTTAGAACAAGGCAGAAGGGTCTATACTTGCACTGAACATGGATATATGAAAGTTACAATTTATCAGACAGGGAGAAGCTTTAACCCAGACCCGTGATTAAAGTGGAGTATAGTGGGTCTTTTTCTGGTTCTTTTCTGTATTCTCCGCAGAATCATTTAACCACATTTTCTATTTTCACAGAATCATTTTTTAACTGCAAGCTGGTATTTTGAGGTCTTTTTCTGCTGCGGCAATAAATTCCTCATTTATAGCAAACTATTCATTAGTGGCTGTTAGTTACAGAAAAGCAAAATGAACAACTTCCCAATAGACTTTTAAAGTTTCCCCGGGAAGATTTCAATCACTTAATAACGACTTTTCCCATTTAGGTCACCGATCGGCATTTTTCGTAGATTAGTTTACAAACATTATCTCTTCCACAAGGCTTATAAAACAATAAAAGCAAGTGTTATAATTAGTAATGTGCTCTTAATGGCTGTGCTTTAATGCTAGGTACAGAAATGCAATGGACCAACAATTTGTACATATATGGCCATTCGTTCGGGCTTAGTTTTGGCTGATAATTCATTCATGTATGGACATTCATGTGGGCTTTGTTTTGGCCTACAATTCATTCATGTATGTGCGTTCAGTTGGGTGTTGTTTCGGCTGACACTTTGTCTGTGTATGGCTTTTTTTTAAGTTGCAAAATCTAGTGTACCTTTAATAAGAAACATATTATAAATTATACTGCCCCTTTAATAGGAAACATGTTATAAATAATACTGCCCCTTTAATAAGAAACATGTTATAAATAATACTTTCCCTTTAATAAGAAACACATTATAAATAATACGGCCCCTTTAATAAGTAACATGTTATAAATAATAGTTTCCCTTTAATAAGAAACATGATATAAATAATACTTTCCCTTTAATAAGAAACACTTTATAAATAATACTGCCCATTTAATAAGAAACACGTTATGAATAATACTGCCCATTTAATAAGAAACACGTTATAAATAATACTGCCCCTTTAGTAAGAAACATGTTATAAATAATACTGCCCCTTTAATAATAAACATGTTATAAATAATACTTTCCCTTTAATAATAAACATGTTATAAATAATACTGACCCTTTAATAAGAAACACGTTATAAATAATACTGCCCATTTAATAAGGAATAGGTTATAAATAATACTTTCCCTTTAATAAGAAACATGTTATAAATAATACTGTCCCTTTAATAAGAAACACGTTATAAATAATACTGCCTATTTAATAAGAAACACGTTATGAATAATACTGCCCATTTAATAAGAAACACGTTATAAATAATACTGTCCCTTTAATAAGAAACACGTTATAAATAATACTGTCCCTTTAATAAGAAACACGTTATAAATAATACTGTCCCTTTAATAAGAAACATGTTATAAATAATACTTGATAATAGAGTTGATCTATTAATCATGTGATTTTAATGGATCATTAAACGCTTAATAGATAAACTAATTACTAACAATACCAATTAATAAGCAAATTAGTCAACTAGAACTAATACAATTAATCAATTAGATTAGCCACATAGTCATTACAACAAGCACATCAATTAATATAATTAATAAGTGATAAAAAACGTGCTACACGTCAATAATAATAAATTTTTTGGGAACTGCCATCATTAGTAAAGGAATGCTGATACCCATTGGTATAAAATATATCTAATACATATATATATATATGTAAATATGAGAATGACTCAACATAGGTCCTCTGTGAACACCAGACAAGTACATTTACCTCTGCCTAAACATTATGTAGACAGGGGTCATTTAGCCACTGAAATGAGATTTATGGTATTGGAATCCATACCTTTAAACTATATTGGAAATAGGGAGCATCGACTGAAATGCAGGGAGGTTTGGTGGATAAAAAGATTGGGCTCTCTGTATCCCAATGGATTGAATAGGGACTATAACTTGTATTTGTTTCTATAGACTCTTTAGGTCCTTGGACCTGGGGACTCTACACAGAGTATATTTACCTTGGTATATAAACAGTTAATGCTGAATTAGGATACCAAAATGGTGTCCTTGATTTACATATGATGTCATGTCCTGTCTATAGTGTATAAATGGGATGGACCTTAATGGCCGTCCATTTTCTTGTTCTCATGCCTGATGAAGGGTAATGTTAACCCGAAACGTTGCAATTATGAGGATGTTTTGATTATATGAAATACAACTAATTTTTTTGAAATTGAGTGCTGCTCCTTCCTATACAATTTTATATATATATGTAGTTATTAAATTGACTTCAGATTGTCTACATGTAAACTATAATAATTACAGTGACATGCAGTACCTTAGTTTACCACCATAGTGAAATATAAGGAAATTAGAAGTAACATAGTAACATAGTAATTAAGGTTGAATAAAGACATTCGTCCTTCAAGTCCAACCTATTCACCTAGTTTCACCGTTCTCACTGTAAAGAAACCTCTCCTAATTTGAAGATGAAACTTCTTTTCTTCCAACCTTAAAGGATGTCCACGAGTCCTCTGATATGACCTATTAGTGAACAATGCACCAGAGAGTTCACTGTATGGGCCATTAATATATTTGTATAAGGTTATCATGTCCCCACGCAACCGCCGCTTCTCCAATGTAAACAGCCCTAACTTGTCTAATCTGCCTGCATATTCAAGCCCCTCCATTCCCCTTATTAATTTAGTTGCCCTTCTCTGAACTGCCTCAATTTCCAAGATGTCCCTTTTGTATATGGGATTCCAAAACTGCACCGAATATTCCAAATGTGGCCTTACCAGTGCCTTGTAAAGAGGGAGAATAATATTTTTCTCTCTTGATTCCATTCCCCTCTTTATACAAGACAATATCTTGCTAGCTCTAGCTGTTGCTACCTGGCATTGTTTGCTACAGCTAAGTCTGTTATCTACCAGAACCCCCAAATCTTTTTCCATTTCAGATGCACTTAACACAGAGTTATTTATGGTGTAGGTGGCACAGGGATTATTAAATCCCAAATGCATCACCTTACATTTATCAACATTGAATCTCATCTGCCATTCTGCTGCCCATTTTGATAATCTATCTAGGTCTGCTTGCAGCACTTGCACATCATTGGAAGTTTCCAAAGCTCTGCATAATTTAGTGTCATCAGCAAACACAGAGACCTTGCTCTCAATGCCCCCTTCTAAGTCATTTATAAACAGATTAAACAGAAGCGGCCCCAGTACAGAACCCTGAGGAACTCCGCTTAGAACTTTAGCCCACATAGATGTAGCTCCATTAACCACCACTCTCTGTTTGCGGTCCAATAACCAGTTCTCTATCCATGAACAAATGTTTTCTTCAAGGCCAACAGTCCTCAGTTTATACATTAGTCGCCTATGTGGCACAGTATCAAAGGCTTTTGCAAAATCCAAATATACCACATCCACAGCTGTGCCTGAATCTAACTTCTTACTCACTTCTTCATAAAAACCAATTAAATTTGAGTCATGTAACACTGACAGTAGCTATGAACCAATCATAACCGATGACATAGCAATGCACCATTTCTAAGGATCTATAGGGCTATTTACAGAAAGCCCCTATTGGGTATTTGTACCCAGAAGTCTTTGTTCCTTATTTGTATCTGACAGCTGCAATAACCAATGTAACAAGTATTAATGCGTCTTAAAGCCACAAATAACAGTGGTTGCGATAGTGGGCAAAAACTTGTGCGCAACTGCCACAACCAATTTACTGAGCCGATAACTGTTCTTTAGGATGAAATATTTAATGCCAGCTAAGAATAAAAGATTCTGAATTGTTTAACAGCATTGTCTATGCACAGAGAGACGCTATTGGCTTGTAGCTTTGCCTAAAGGGGGCAATAGAGAGTGCGCCCTAATAATTTACAGACTATGTACTATATGCTTAACATATGGTGTACTATGTTCTTAACCTTCTAGAACATTCCTGATAGGTAAAAGTAATTCAGCCCTTTCTATGTGTCCATTTATTGAATCTCAGGGCCATATTTACAGTGGCGTGGTATTGCTTATTAGCGATACGGTGCTTTAACAATTGTCATGGCGATAGTTATTTTATAATCGATCGTAAATGTACGATCATAAATCTATGACTGCGATCGTAAATTTACTATTGCCCATAGAACACAATTGCGGTAGTTTACTATTCCACGAACTAACGATCGCGGGCGCAATACGGTGGGTTTTAGTTATGGCTCTCAGTAACTGAAGATGATAGAGGTATAACTAACTCCTTATTTCTTACGTATACTACCACAGACACAGCCCTCCGTAAATGATCCCTGTAGATGACGCAGGGTGGGATACCCCAGTATAGGTTTGCTGGGGGGGATTTATAGGGCCCTATCTGTAAACGTGCGGTATTGCAATTAAGCAATACCGCACGTTATCGATAATGTACGATTAATTAACGAACGGTCATAGAATACCATGCAGTACTAAACTACCACAATGGTATTCTATGGGGATCATACAACTACGATTGCGTAATCCTACATTTACGATCATTATTGGTAATTTAAACCGGTTGTTAAAGGCACTGTATCGCTTTTTAGCGTTACAAATAGGGCCGCTAGTTACTCCACTGCTGCTATTACAAATAAGCATTTTATCTGCTAGTCGTCTTAGGTCTTTCTCCATCAGGGATTCATTTAGTACCATTTAGTGTTTAGGCAGTTGTTAGATTATTAAACTGTGAAAGTCTTATGTTATCCACATTAAATTTCCTATTGTTCTAGTCTCCCCATGAAACGATGACTCACCTTGTTTCATTTTAAACCTACAGGGTTTTTCTAGAATTTTGGAAGCTAAAGAGTTTCAATGCAAACTATCCAATACTTGGAACTGTAATGGTCTCCCACCTTTCCCACTGATGCGTTCATGTTCCCCTGAGAGACTTCTGTTCCCTGGGAGTCAAGAAATACAGATCCAAGCAGAATATGGAAAATGAAGTATAAAATTGTTGAAAGGGGTGGATGTGCCCTGTGGACTGTTTTCCCATTTCTATATATGGGATATATCCACCCAGCATTTTCATAGCCGGTCTTCTTTTTCTCTACTCCCTTCCTTATGGTTTATAGTCTGGTGTCTAGTTCTCTTCCTAACGCTCTTTACAATATGTGCATCTTCTGTGTTTGTAATCAAATCACTCGGGTTTTAATTTAACATCTCTGTTCATTTCGGATTTTCATGTAATTAAGAGCAAGTTAAAACAACATTTGTTTTCTGTATACGCAGAATGCAAAATAGCCACATTAGGTCCGCTAATCAGTTGCTGGGAAACGGCCTCTTAATCCAGGAAAACCACGTGAATAACTGGCAGGCAATATCATTTTTGGAAGTTATTTTATTTTTAGTTTATTTCCCCTCTTGTCTATGGTGTAGATTTGATAGGATACTAATTTAAAAGTGACACTGAAGAGTGAGTCTGAGACACAACTTTTGTAGATAAGCAAAGGATTTATTCACTCAGTGAAAGTCTTCTATTTATTTCCAATCCGGAGAGACAGTCCAGTCCTTTCTTACTTGCTATAAATCAACCAGCAATGTTAATGGCACCATTCAAGTTTCTATGCTTAGATATTTCCTACAGCAACCAAAGATTACTGGGGCATGAAACCTATTTTCACTATCTGGATGAGCCCTTCAGTGAACTGTTTTCAAAGCAACAGTGTGTAGTGCATTGGAATACACACACTCCAAGTCTAAATCCCCAGATGCCATTCAGCTAGAAAAGGCAATGGTCTGTCCAAAAGGAATACTAAACAGCTTTACATTGAGAAAAAGTCTTTTCTATGCCAATAGCATGTTCAAGCCAAAGATTCCCGGGCCGCAACACAATGGGTATTCAATTAATTCTGGAATTGTTTTCTGGTTTTATTTATTTGGAACATTTTAATGTTTTATCTTACCAATATGATATAACATTTTATTTATTGTTATTATATCTGTGAAGGCTCTCATTCATTGGAGTTTAAATTACAAGTATTTGTACATGTAGTGAGTTTATAAATATAATAGAATTATTGTTTGCTCCTCATATCAAATAATATTACATCAAATTTAACTGCACAGTAATTAAAAACACTTTACTGCTTGTCCTAGTATAGTATAGTATAGTATAGTATTGAATAGTATAGTATAGTATTTGAGGTTGAATAAACTCAGCAATACGCACATTTCCTGTTGATCCAGAGGAAGGTAAAGAAACCCCACCAGAATAATGAAGGGGGAAAAAAATCCTGATTCCAGGAGGCAATCGGAAATATCCCTGGATGACTGGATCAACTCTACTTTATGTATCAATACCAGTAACTTGCAACTTTCCTTGTTTGCAGAAACTCATCCAGCTTTCTTTTGAAATTATCCAATGAACCTGCCATCACCAAGTCCAATGGAAGACAGTTCCATAGTTTTACCGTTCTCACAGTAAAAAACCCTTTCCGAATTTGAAGACTAAACTTCTTTTCTTTAAATCTTAAGGGATGTCTGTGTGTCCTCTGACATGTTCTTTTGGTGAACAATGCCCCAGATTGTATGCCCCAGTTTATTGTATGGCCCGTTAATGTATTTATACAAAGTGATCATATCCCCACGCAATCAACTTTTCTACATAATGTACATAATTATAACTTATCCAATCTGTCTTCTTATTCAAAATCACCCATTCCCTTTATTATTTTAGTTGCCCTTCTCTGAACCCTTTCCATTTCCAAGATGTCCTTTTTGTATACAATATTCCAAAACTGTACCACATATTCCAAATGAGGCCTTACCAATGCTTTGTAAAGAGGAAGAATAACATTTTTCTCCCTTGAATCCATACCTCTCTTTATTCAAGACAATACCATGCTGGCTCTGGCTGTTGCCGCCTGGCACTGCTTGCCACCTTTTAGTTTGTTATCCACCAAAACTCCAAGGGTCTCATTTACCCAGATTTGCAAATTGCTCCGGGCAAATGTGACTTCCAGTATTTAATACTGGATTTGCTCCTGGGGTAAATACCAGAAGAAACTTTATCCCAGCACCACTTTAAGCACTAGACATTAGCTGGTCCTAAATTGTGGAGTTAAAGTGGTGAAAATCCTTTATTAAATAAAGTGCGCCAGTTGCACAGGTGTTTTTTGCGAAATTTTTGCAGCCGGTGCAATTATGGAGTTAAACTTGCGCTAACCTTTATAATATTGGTTAGCGGAAGTTTAGCACCTTTTTTAGCACAGCACGTCTGTGTAAATGAGGCCTCAAGATCCCTTTCCAACAGGGATTCACTTAACACAGAGCCATTTATACTATAAGCAGAACAGGCCCAAAATGCATCACTTTACATTTATCAACATTGAATCTCATCTGCCACTTAGCAGCCCAATGTAACAATCTATCTAGATCCCCCTGTAACGATTGCACATCCTCTAAAGATTTTAATAGTCGGCAAAGTTTTGTGCCATCAGCAAACACAGAAACCTTGCTGACAATACCCACTTCCAAATCATTAATAAACAGAAAAAAAAGAAGCGTCCCAAACACAGAACCCTGTGGCACCCCACTTAGCACTTTAGTCCATAATGATGAAGCCCCATTAACAACTACTCTCTGCATCCTATTCATTAACCAATTTTCTATCCATGTACAAATGTGACTCCCCAGCCCAACAAACCTTAGCTTATACATTAGTCGCCTATGGGGGACTGTTTTAAAAACAAAATCCAAGTAAACTACATCTACTGATATGCCAGAGTCTAAATTCCTAAATTCCAAGAAAGTTAGTTTGACAAGATCTATTCCTCCTATATCCATGTTGATTATTTCTTATAAGCCTGGTCCCTGGTCACATGCGGTTTTTATTGAAGAATGGGAGGTAAGACACAGTTTCTTTACCGCCTGTCCTTCAATAAAACTAAATGGCATTTTTTTACCCCATTGGAAATACCCATTAACCAAAGATATACCTTGTACAGCAATACCTGCAGTTACTTTCACTCCCATCAAACTAAGATACAATATATGAAGCTCATTAAACAACTTTGGTCCATGGCCAACTTGACCTATCACCATTGATAAACAAGAACCCCCTCGTGACACGTCATAGGCACAAACTTTCAATGCCAGAGACCTCCCGAGGACACGTCATAGGCACAAACATTCAATGCCAGAGACCTCCCGAGGACACATCATAGGCACAAACATTCAATGCCAGAGAACTCCCGAGGACACGTCATAGGCACAAACATTCAACGCCAGGGACCTCTCAAGGACATGTCAAAGGCACACAGGTTCAATGCCGGGAACTGTTTTTTGATTTGACTTGCTGTGTTGAGGCTCATTTATTATGTTGATGGATTCTAAATGAACTTCTTAGGGCTACAGTTTCCCATTAAATCCAATCATTAGTGCGTATCTGCTTGATGGAACTATGCGTAGTGATTTAGCTATGAGACACAGTCAAGCACCAGAGGCTCCATAAAACTAGAGGACAGAAGATTCCATGGCAGTGACATCATATACGATGTAGAATTCTTAGTTCTTAAAGGGATTGTGTCATGACATTATTTTTCATTTTCAGGGCCCATTACACCTACTATAAGTAATGTCATTGTAGTAGGAATTCACAAGCTTTTTGATTTTTAACCGTAATACCAGCCTGATGGTTTATACTGAACAGTAGTCTATTTTGTTAAAGATGTCATGTATAAATTTCCACGCCTGAATAGACACTATACGCTCTTCGGATTAGCTGCTGGTGTCTGGTTCTGTGTTAAATTTATCTGGTAGACGGATTTTAATTCATTACTGTGTCAGTACCTCCCTGGTAATGAAATCTGTAGCGAACCATAAAGAACTGATATACATCAGGTTTCTAGTGCAGTAATAATCTATCCAATATTCCCATTCAGCAGCGCTAGATATGGATTTACATTCAAACTGTCAGTGGAAATCAGGGCACATTTACTACCACTGTGTTGCTACATATCATATTATAAGTATTTGAACACAAGGGCCAGTACTGTGATAGGAAATAAGGCACGTTCAGCTGCTAGGGACTGGCTTTCTCTATATGGCTTGACTTATACTGGCCTTACTTATACTGGCCTTACTTATACTGGCCTTACTTATCACTGGCTTAACTTAAGACGTGGTTCTATTATACTGGTCTTACTTAACTGGCCCTTGTCTTATCCTGGCCTTGCTTATACTGGCCTTGCTTTTACTGCCTTACTTATACTGGTCTTACTTACTGGCCTTTCTTATGCTGGCCTGTGCTGATACTGGCCTTACTTATACTGGCCTTACTTATACTGGCCTTACTTATACTGGTCTTACTTATACTGGTCTTACTTATACTGCCCTTGCTTATACTGGCCTTGCTTATACTGGCCTTGCTTTTACTGGCCTTACTTATACTGGCCTTGCTTATACTGGCCTTGCTTATACTGGCCTTACTTATACTGGTCTTACTTATACTGGACTTGCACTACATTTGACTTTAAATCATTAATTTTATCAAACGTTTAAAGAGATTTTTTCTGGATGGCAGTTTTACCATCTGACATTCCACCATTAATTTTGCAATCAGAAGTCAGTTGCAAAAAAGAACAAGCCATTCAGAACATTGATAGAACGATGTGGGAACATCAGAGGGTAGGTTCCTAAATGGTAACTTCCTTTTGTATGGAGAAGGTAAGTTCCTAGTGTATGGGCACCTTTAAGATGGGCTGGTAATTAAAGGCTTCAGGTACTTTGAGAAACAATATATTTAAATAAATGTATTGTGTTGTCCCAGCTTACTTACATAATACACTTGCTTTTAAGACCCTTGTGGCATTTCAGTTGTATATGTTCCCCCTCTGTGTGGGAAAGGCGCACTATGATTCAGGACACACATGCATGGAATCTTGCAACAAATCTGGGGGAAGCTTCTAGAGTTGTGTCCTCAGCAAAGATGAAAAGAGCAATGAATTGCATTGCTCACAAACATGGGTGTTTGGCGTTTCTTTATAAAGGTGTGTTTTTACAATTTTACAGACATTGTACAATCCTGATTAGTATCAGTAATTTACAATGGCAAAGATAAATAATGTCCAAGGTGCTGATACTGATACTACGTGGCATTTTGCTACCATGATGTTTCAGCTATAGGTGACTGTTGCAGTCTTAACAGACCTCCACAGTATTTTACAACAATAAAGATGGCATTGTAAACCGATTTTACATTGCCAGTAAATACACTGTATAGTAAGTGCATTTATAAATATGCTGTTTTTTGTTGTTGTTAAGGAGAACACCAGGTATGTGGGTTTATGACAAAACATGGACTGAAAGTTTTCTTTGGCCTGAAGGTTGCCCATCCCCGTAAAAAACATAATCTACTGACTGAAAAACAGGTTGGAAACTCTACAGGCAAAACCTTTTCATTGGTTTATATCCCAACCTGTTCTATGACATCATGAGTAATGTTTCCTATGTCATTCTGTGCAGCCAGTTCGGTGATGTCACTCCAAGAAAACGTTTAGGTTAAAAAAGTTTGTTCTGAAATCAAGCAAAAAACTTGTGGTTTTTGGATGTTTATGAAATATGCTTTTATTTCCTTGGATTAGGTTACCTACAAGATGTGTTTTCTTGCATTACCTTTAAGGTTAGACATGGATTCCATGAAAAGCTTTGTGGCATCAGCTGGCTTGATAGGAACGTAGCTGCCGGTTTTGGAGAGCGATGGCTTTGCCTCTAATCTGCACTTCCTGACAGCTCATTAGTCTCCTTTTGGTTCACGCTTCGCTAGGCTGTCTTCTGGGGGCTTTAGAAAAGCTAAACGAACCCTGTGAAATATATATATATCGCCGGCACCAATCTTCACATTTACAAGATGTGGGGATTAAAACAAGTTCTGATCCCAAGACATTTCTAGGTTTAACACTTCAGATTTAACAAATATTTCATGTTTTTCCATTAGAACAGCTGAAAGCGACAGTTCCATACAGAATTACAAATAGGCATTGCCTTACAGTAATCTGTATAAAGGGTGTCTCGTAGCTCGCGACACTATCTCTATGATTGGACTGCATTTCCCAGCGTTCTGTAACAGAAGAAGGATGACCTCATTTTTCAGCTTGAAGTCACTGAAGGAGTTAAAGCGAAACCCATGTATTTTATTTAAAAAAAAGAAAAGATGCATTGGAGATACAGATACACAATGTTCGTGTGTATTCTACTTGTGTTGTGTATTGGGTGCCCAATGCAGTTTCCAATTGTTACCGAAAACCACGCGATGGCCCCACCAAGCCACTAGATAACCGGTGCTAAGCCATTATTACACTGCGCATCCTGATGAAGAAATAACCTCATATTTATACAGGGATTTAGCAATTGAAAACTTTACGCCTGCGATCGTACAATTAGAAGGATTGTCCATACAATACCATCGCTGGAGTCTACTACTTCATGGTATTTTACAAACATAACATAACTAAATATGTGGGCATATGTATTTACGTCCATTGTCGTACCATTACATTAACCCGCGGTTTCTTATCCCGAAGTTTCGTTATAGAATATGGCCCTTTCTTTGCATTTAACTAAGCATTGTGTGGACTTGGATTTTCCAGATGATTGCGTGTACTATATTCTTGATTGATATACTTACAGCTTATTCTGGACCTACCAATGATAGGCCAAATGCAAAATGCCAGGAGTGAGGGTGTAGGAAAGCTTTAGGAATTAAACTATGGGCTAGTTATGGGCTAGATGATGGCATGTCATGCAAGGCTAG
The DNA here is from genome assembly GCA_019447015.1 of Hymenochirus boettgeri. NCBI lineage: Eukaryota > Metazoa > Chordata > Amphibia > Anura > Pipidae > Hymenochirus > Hymenochirus boettgeri. The sequence goes on from CM033474.1 coordinate 246,176,919, forward strand.
AAATCACATCATTTTGTATTCACCATAATGGAGGCAATTAAATATGTAGGGTAATAGAACACTTTTTTTGCCATCATTGGACCTTAACAATACATTGAGCAATAGCTGTTTTTTCTGTTAAACTGATTTCACAGATTCTACCATTTGTAAGGAAGGCCGCAAATAGGAAATACGGCACTTTTCCCGATGCCACGGAATACAGAGCACCACAGTTGCAAACTACCAATGCCACATGGTATTTTGTGACGCACTGTTATTGGTCGGTATTTTACTGCCATCATGTAAAATTCAGATACAAATGTAGCAAGGAAAGAGCTGTGGTATCAGTAAAAACTTATGGTGACTTTATTAATAGGCCCTATAGTAGGTACAATACATTTGCTCTAATTATTATGTGTTCGCTGGATATGGCTGGTCAACCTGCAGTCAGTGATGGATTGAAAAGATAAAAGGTCACTACTATTTTAATCACTCCAGTCACCAAGATCAGTCCGAACTGCTCTACACCTCATGGATAATGGACATACTCCATTCCATCTAATAGGTTTAGTCCCTAATGCAATGTAGTTATATATACCAGAAACATAGACATTGCTTTACATAAAGTTCAGAAGTGGACACACTATAAGGAGAAGGAATCACCCAATCAAAAGCAACCTAAGATAAGAACCAGTACATTCCCATCTCCTATTCTATACCTTTATTACCACTGTGTTTACTGCTAACTGTTTTCCAAGTTAAAGAAATGAAGACTTGACTATTTCTCTAGAGACCAAAGATGAATTAAAGAGTTTGAATGGATTTTTAAGACCACACAGAGTCAAGGATTTAGGAAGGAACGAAAGGAAAATAACTCACAAATGTTCACCAAAATTTAATACAGTACAATATGTGAAATTTCATGGAACAGCAATGTATAAATAGAATAAGGCCAAGGCCTAACGACCACATGTTTAATGCAATATTAACAATCTGTAACAGTTTTATACATTAAGGTTATTTAATAAACTCTCTAACTGGGGTAATTCTCAATCTGTTTCCCTACATTAGCCTAACCCGAGACCACACAAAGACAGAAATATCTGGCACCATTTCAAAATGCCTCTTAAAATGTCAAGCCCTGGGAATTCCATTTCTGAGCCACGATCAATAGCTGAAATTCCTCTCCAATTATTATACACAGGTATTGGAAACAGTTCCTTATGTTATACCAATGTGTTCTTTATTTCTCATGTGAGAAATGTGAATATTATTAGTTTTACTGCGGTATCCTGATCTGCTCCAGGGCATTATAATTATCGTCATGCTAAAGCTTTAATGCTGTTGATCAAGAAACATAAACCAAACTCCTGCTGCCTTAAAGGCCCAGTATCAAACAAAAAACAGAAGCAAATGTAATTATAGATTTATTTGGCTTGAAAAACCAAATTACTGTTCTTTCTGTTTCTTCTTCTCTTTTATTCTTTTTTTCTTATGTATGTATAGGAACCTGGAGCAGAAGTTCCAGGGAACCTATGTCTGTGTCAGGTATGTGTAAGTTGCCCGTTTGGAAGCTGAGGTGGAGAGTCTAAGGGGGCAGCTTGCAGCATTGCAGGGATTGGCAAATCTGGGGGGTCAGCAGGCACTGGCTGGGGCCAGTATAGAGGTGGGTGGAAGTGGGACAGGGAAGGTTGAGGGGGGAGGTTGTTTTGTTAGAGTTACTAGGGGAAGTGGGGGACGGAAGGGTAGGGTGGCTTCTTCCCAGATTGCCCATTCAAACAGATTTGCCACCTTAGGTAATGAAGTGGAGGAGGATACCTTGGAATTAGCGTGTATGGAGGGGGCTAGTCTCTTAAGCACCCAGGGGACTGCCATCTCTGATACAAGGGAGGAGGAACTAAGGATCAGGAATGCTAGGCAGGTGGTAGTGGTAGGGGACTCCATTATAAGGAAGGTAGATAGGGTAATCTGCCGCCAAGACCCTACATGCTGAACTGTGTGTTGTCTGCCTGGTGCTAGGGTTCGGCATATGGTGGATCATGTAGACAGATTATTGGGTGGGGCCGGGTGTGACCTGGCGGTCTTGGTTCACATTGGTGCCAATGACATAGTTAGAGGAGGAGGTGAGGTCCTTAAACATGATTTCTGAGAGCTAGGGGCCAAGTTAAAAGCAAGGACCTCCAGGGTAGTGTTTTCAGAAATACTACCGCAGCCAGGGAGACAGCGGGAGCTTAGGAGCATTAATGCGTGGCTAAGAGGGTGGTGTAAGGAAGAAGGGTTTGGGTTTATAGACTTTGCTGTTGGCTACAGGCTCTTTAGTAGCGATGGGTTGCACCTCACTGATGGCGGTGCAGCTGTTTTAGGGGAGAAGATGGCTAGGGGGTTGGAGGAGATTTTAAACTAGGTTTGGGGGGGAGGATATTAGTAGTCTCACTGGGATAGATAGCCCAGGAGGAAAGCATGGTGTAGGTAGGCCAGTGGTGGGTGGAAAGGGGGGTGGGGCTAGCATAGGAGATAGGGAGGCATGTGTATTAAAGTGTATGAATAAATTACAGGATAATAATCTAAAATGTTTGTTTGCAAATGCGAGAAGCCTGGCTGACAAAATGGGTGAATTTGAAATTATGACATTGAATGAAAAGTATGATGTAATAGGTAAAGCAGAAACTTGGTTGAACAGTTCTCATGACTGGGCTGTAAATTTAGAAGGATAATCCTTGTTCAGGCAGGACAGAGAATAAAGGAAAGATGGAGGAGTATGTGTTTATGTTAAAAAAGAATTGAAGCCAAATTTAAAAGAAGTGATAACTGGCGATATGGATGTTAAAGTGGAGGCAATATGGGTGGAATTAGGCAACAGGAAGGGGGTAATGTCATTGTTGGTGTCTGCTATAAGCCGCCAAATGCTAGCAGGGAGGAGGTGAGTCAGCTTCATATGCAGTTGGCAAGGGCTGCAAGTTTGGGTGTGTGCTCATTATGGGGGACTTTAATTACCCTGACATTTATTGGTGTAGTGGAACTGCCATCACAGAAAAAGGCGATGAGTTCCTGAATTTGCTGCAGGATAATTTTCTCTCACAGGTGGTTGAGGTTCCTACTAGAAAAGGAGCTCTGTTGGATCTGGTAATATCTAACATCGGGGAGTGCATTATAGATATAAAGGTAACTGGAGGCTTAGGGAATAGTGACCATGAAATAGTGGCGTTTGGACTTTGTTATTGAAAGGAAAAGTCCGCTGGGTTAAGAAAGACTTTTTATTTTGGGAAGGCAAATTTTCCAAGGTTAAAATCAGCTCTTCAGAATGTCAACTGGGGTAAGGTATTATCAGGTAAAGGTACTGAACAGAAGTGGACTGTGTTCAAGGGGATTTTAAGCCAGTTCACATCTAAATTTATACCCTTGGGAAATAAATGTAAAAAAACCAAATCTGCGCCCATGTGGCTGAATTCTGATGTAAAGAGGCAAATGGAAAGGAAGAAAAAGACATTTAAAACCTTTAAGGCAGAGGGAACAGAAAGGGCCTTTAGTGATTATAAAAACTGTAACAAGGAGTATAAGAAAGCAATTAAACTAGCTAAAATGAATAATGAATTTGGGATAGCTGAACAAAGCTTCACTAAGCCTAAACATTTTTTTAAAGTATATTAATAGTAAGAAGATGAGGACTGAGAATGTGGCACCATTAATTAATGGGGATAAGTTAGTTGCGGAGGATGGCAATAAAGCATGTCTTGAATATTTTTTTTCCTTCTGTATAAAGTATAGAAGATCCAAGTACAGATATCATAGAGTATAGTAGCAATAATGGTATAAAATATTCAAGTTTACTTTAGTTAACCGAGGATATGGTACAGAGAGAACTAAATAAGGTTAATATTAATAAATCTCCTGGACCGGATAAAATACATCCTCATGAACTTAGGGAGCTAAGTTCAGTTTTATCTAGGCCATTGTTTCTTATTTTTGGAGATTTCCTCATGTCTGGAGGTATGCCTCTGGATTGGAAAAAGTCTGATGTTATTCCAATATTCAAAAAGGGTAGTCGTTCACAGCCGGGTAATTACAGGCCTGTAAGTTTAACTTCAGTGGTGGGGAAGATCCTGGAAAGTTTAATAAGGGAACATATTCTAGAGTATGTTTCAAGGACTGACATTTTAAGTAGTAACCAGCATGTATTTAGGAGGAATAGATCTTGTTAAACTAATTTGCTTGACTTTTACAAGGAAGTAGAAATTTAGACTCTGGCATTAGATGTAGTTTACTTGGATTTTGCAAAGGCTTTTGATAAAGTCCCCCATAGGCATCTAATTTATAAGCTAAGGTCTGTTGGTCTGGGGAGTCACATTTGTACATGGATAGAAAATTGGTTAATGAATAGGATGCAGAGAGTAGTTGTAAATGGGGCTTCATTATTATGGACTATAGTGCTAAGTGGGGTGCCACAGGATTCTGTGTTGGGGCCACTTCTATTTAATCTATTTATTAATGATTTGGAAGTGCGTATTGTAAGCAAGGTTTCTGTGTTTGCTGACAACATAAAACTTTGTCGACCATTAAAAACTTCAGAGGATGTGCAATCGTTGCAGGGGGATCTAGATAGATTGTCACATTGGGCTGCTAAGTGGTAGATAAGATTCAATGTTGATAAATGTAAGGTGATGCATTTTGGACTTAAAGGGGAACTGTGGTCTCCAAACAAGTTAAGTTTAAATGAAAGGCCAGTTTCCTACCTTTAAAACGAGCCATCAACCACCTCTCTGCGTGCTCCACGGACCAAGATATACAGAAATGACTGACCAGAAAGTTAATGGGTGGGAGGCTGACTTGTGACATTCCTGATGCTTGTCCTGCACAGTGCCGCCGGTGAGCATAGCCTCAGACTCCCTCAGTGTGTGAGGGAGATAGGAAGTCCATCCTCCTCTCTGCTGTGTGAAGTCCTGACAGAGAAGGTAAGGGGGGTCTGAGTAATCCACTGTACCCGCAAGTGGGCGGGGCTTAGACACCCTGCTGTTTGTGAATATAGAGAGTTGGAAAGACATTTCACTTTTATCGTCACAAAAACATACACCCCCTTCACCATAGACACAGGTACATACATCTAATGACACCCTCACAACCCAACCAACCATCTATTTCAATAGCAAACGGTACCTAAACCATCAAAAAGTACATTTTATAGTCTGAAATGCAAATGTTTCCCAGACACAGGAGCACACACCTACAGATACAAGACACAATAATAAATTAAACATGTATTTATTCAATCAGAATGGAATATGAAATTTAAACACACTCTTTTATTGCTATAGCAAGACTATTGAGATTTTTTTAAAACCTACATTCTATTAGATTTATTTATGTTCAGAATTCAGTAATAAACTATTATCTAATAGTCCAATGGGCAGACATCCCACCCTGCCTCTTTGTTCTTCCGGGCAAGGGGGGGCGAGGGGGCGTGACGAGGGTGTGTGGCTATGCTGTGTGACACCATTGACGCTATGCAGTGGGTGGCGCATACACACTAGGGGGTGGGGACGCCGGGTTAAGGGCGTGGTGTGGGCGATCCGGGGGCGTGACAGACATAAAGGGGGCATAACAGGGAGGAGATTCAGGACTCCTCTCCGTTGCGGGAGATCGTGGTGGTACCCCCCCAATTTGCAGGAGACTCCCGGAATATCTGGGAGTAGTGGGATACCTAAATGGGGCCGGTCTGGCCCGGCCTTCTCTCAGAGTCCCAAAGTTTGTCCTCTGTAAGGAGTGTGCTTTCCCAGTGGATATTCCAGGAAGGGGGGGCAGGGCTATAGTGGCAAGGTGAAAACGTTGGTACGGTGTGGCTACAAATACATGCTGTGTGTAAGCCAATAAGCCTAAATAGAACTGCCAATTATAGCAATGGAATACTATCTATATACATAGATAGATAGTATAGCTCCTGCAAATGTGTTTCTGTAGCAAGGCCTCAGTCCAGGTACATTGCTTTTTAGTAGGTCTGGAGTGTGACACTAACTGGACTGGAAGTACCCAAGTACAGAGTATGAATAGCCAGTCTCTCTATTGGATGAGCCACATTGGACGCACATTGTCCATGCATTTGTTTTCTTTGCATTATTCTAATGATATTACATTATTTAAGGTTATATATCCCAGCATTATATTGAAGAAAATACTGTATTTTGGTTTGAGTTTATCAAGCAATAGAGGCTTTTTGTGCTTGAATGGGAAAGTCTATTTCCTGCTCCATTTCTAGCAATCAGCGGCAATATTCTATTACTTAAGGGGGAGAATTCCATAGACAGAATCAGAATTAAACTGAGGTCTCACAAGACACAACACTCTATCATCATATATATAATTTCATACAATAATCTCCGTACCTGTATTACTGGTGTTATTTATTATTACAGCTGGAGAGGGATACATTTAAAGGAATAGTCCACAGATTATTATAAAAAAAATAAATATGTATTAAGCTATTAAACAGCAGTGAACTGGGAACAGCCAGGAGAGCTCAAACCACTGCACGAGTGTCTTTCTCACATACCTGCTTGCAAAAACATACCCCACAATCCCTCCCTGTTTTGCCAGAACAAACCCCATCTAAAGGGCACTGGGCAGTCTGGGGACAGAGTTGAGAAATCCATTGGTGGTAGCAGGCATGGCTGAAAGGGTATCTCCACCCCCTAAGTTTTATTTTTCGTTAGTGTGGGGCACTCGAGCCCACCCCCAACTGCCATGTTTATTTTTTTTAAAAAGCCCCAGAATGATGGCAAGTCAATTTCTGGGGCTTGTTTTAAAAAGTAAACATGGAGGTTGGGAGTGCACTACCTACAGAAAGTCTGAAGGGATCCAGAGGGTGGGAGGAAGGGAAAGGGGAGGGCTCCCCTGCACATGCCTCTAAGATGACAAGGAAGAAGCAGGCACAGGATGACACACAGACGGCTTCTACTCTTCACTTTCTGGGATTTGAACAGGTCCTGCAGGAGAACCATAAGATAAGGATTTTTGAACTCTACACAGTGGAACCAGCAGTGGGGCAAATTTTAGTTTAAGGGGTGGACATGCCCTTTAAACAGGCTCCACTCCAGGTCTCCCAGAACTCTAACGTTGGGGGGTATGGTCTATCAGTAGACCATTTCTGTAAAGAAATGTTACCCCCCAAAAAAATCTTTGCCCAGATTTAAAGTAATTAAAGGGTACGTCCACCCCTAAAACAAAAATGTAACCCACTACTGGCCCCTCTGTGTAGTGAAAAAATCTCTGCTCCTTATGGCCCTTTCACCCCCCTAACTCCCTCTGGATCCCTCTTTGCTGCCCTACCTCTAAAAACTTTTAATATGTTGTAGGGCACCCTAGCCTACCCCCAACCACCACGTCCGTTAAAAAAACAGCAGAACTCTACTTACATTACTTTGTTCCCCTGACACTCTGCATTGCCAGCAGCCACATCTGTAATTGGCTGCCTCTCAGCCAATCACAGACGTGGCTGCCAGTCTAGCCCCTGCTTGCAACTTTGTTGTTTCCCCGGAAAAATTGCGCCGGGGAAACAAAGAAATGTAAGCGGAGTTTTGCTTCTTTTTTAACAAACAAACCTGGTGGTTGGGGGTGGGCTATAGTGCCCTAAAATATATTAAAAGTTTTCTTTTGCAGGTAGACATGCCTTTTAATGATTAATAATGAGCAGTGAATAATAAAAATAAAATCTGTTTTAAAACATAAAATGTTACAGTTGCTCCATTTTGATCTTCCTCTTAAGGTTGTAAGGATTCACAGAGCAATACAAAATGTGCCGCTACGTAAGATGAGCCCTTGACACATATGCATTATTATGTGATGTTGTGGGTGTATTTGTACAATTCTATACGTGTTACTGTGTTTTTCTTTGTCCAAAAAAACAACAACAAAAGCTAGTAATATTGGAAACATCACAAACAAAGAGCCATATTTATAAACCTTGGTATCGCTTTATAGCAATACTATATCTCAACAAAAAAGCTTGTAACAAAAAAGAGATGCAGATTGTGTATGATCTTGGCATGCTGGCCCTTACAATCAGAATTGGGGAGGGGTGAGAGGACACATTTTAGGAAGTATTTCTCCCTTTTTTAAAGGGCAACTAGGTAGAGATGATCTTTTTTAACATTTGCATTCAAATATAAACAGTGGCCTAAATTGCATTCTCCAGACTGTGTGTAGGATCCTGGACGGTCTGGAAGTAAAGCATGGTACACACCATGCAACTTTTCCTCCTGACGATCATTCGGCTCTTCCGACCAGTCGGCCTGGAGGAAGGACTGTCGGTCATGGCAATAGTGGCCTTGGCCGACAGTTTACCGCAACTGATTGTGTGGTCCATAGAGGACCGCAAGATCGGATGTGGTTTTCTACCATGTCAGATCATCCTTTCATCCGATTCAGACGAACGGTCGGTTAGACACTGGCATTTTGGGATTAGTTCCCCTTTAATTTTACCAGCACACTAAACAATGAACAAAACAACTTCCATATGTTCTAGGGTTCCTTACAGACAGAGGGATATTTATACAGAGCCACACGGCAAGACATTGCTACAAAAATAATAGAAAGTTATGTATGCAAATGAATGCACATTAATCAGGGGACAGGAGGAGTTGTGAATATAACCGTTATTAAATATATTGAAAAGATGCACTTTAATTAATCTGTGAATTTGTAGACACTCTAGGTGTGCAGCGAATTCATGTGTCTGTGTGTGAATCACAAACTGCACGCATAATTCGCTCGCTGTTAATTTATTGCTCCGATTTCTCGAGTCTCGTGGTGAATAAAACATTACAATGTGAAATTAATAGCGATATAACTTCCCCGACTGTAGACAAATGAAACCTAGAATCAAATGTGTTCTCCCAGGGATAAAGAGGAGATGAAAAACGAAGCATTCAATTTTCTGGGACACAAAATTTCCCTGTATGTAAATACGGATAGTAAGACGGGTTATATACGGTTAAAAAGGCACCGAACTTTGTGATGATAATTTAATATAAATGTTCGTAGTTAGACTAATATTAAGTTAAAGATGGAAATCAAATAATATTTAATGTGTTTGGATACTGTGTTTGACTTTGCATTGCTGTTACAGCCATGCCTCTTACTATCTTCCTCATCAGCACAGCCATGCCTCTTACTACCTTCTTAATCAGCACAGCCATCCCACGTCACACTTGTTTAGGAGAAGGCAGAAGGGTCTATACATCACTAGGGCCCATGTCACACTTGTATAGGACAAGGCAGAGAGGTCTATACATCACTAGGCCCATGCCTCACTTGTTTAGACAAGGCAGAAGGGTCTATACATCACTACGGGCCCATGCCTCAATTTTTAGGACAGGCATAAGGGTCACATACATCACTATGGGTCCATGCCCCCACTTGTTTAGGACAAGGCAGAATGGTTTATACATCACTAGGGGCCCCACCCCACTTTTTAGGACAAGAAGAAGGGTCTATACATCACTAGGGGCCCATGCCTCCACTTGTTTAGGACCAGGCAAGAATCTATACATCACTAGGGCCCACTGTCACACTTGTTTAGGACAAGGCAAAGGGTCTATACATCACTAGGGGCCCACGTCGCACTTGTTTAGGACAAGGCAGAAGGGTCTATAACATCACTAGGGTCCACGTCACACTTGTTTGGACAAAGCAGAAGGTCTATACATGACTAGGGCCCCCACGTCGCACTTTTTTAGGACAAGGCAGAAGATCTATACATCACTAGGGGTCCACACGTCACACTTGTTTAGGACAAGGCAGAAGGCGTATACTCACTAGTCCACGTCACACTTGTTTAGGACAAGCCAGAAGGGTCTATACATCACTAGGGGTCCACTTCACACTTGTTTAGGACAAGGCAGAAGGGTCTATACATCACTAGGGGCCCACGTCACACTTGTTTAGGACAAAGCAGAAGGGTCTATAACCACTAGGGGCCCATGTCACACTTGTATAGACAAGGCAAAGAAGTCTATACATCACTAGGGGCCCTGCCTCACTTGTTAGGACAAGGCAGAAGGGTCTATACTCACTAGGGGCCCATGCCTCACTTGTTTAGGACAACAGAAGAGTCTATACATCACTAGGCCCATGTCACACGTTTTAGGACAGGCAGAAGAGTCTATACATCACTAGGGCCCACGTCACACTTGTTTGGACAAGCAGAAGGGTCTATACATCACTATGGGTCCATGCCCCACTTGTTTAGGACAAGGCAGAATGGTTATACATCACTAGGGGCCCACACCCCACTTGTTTAGGACAAGGCAGAGGGTCTATACATCACTAGGTGCCCACGTCACACTTGTTTAGGACAAGGCACAAGATTCTATACATCACTAGGGGCCAACGCCCACTTTTTTAGGACAAGGCAGAGAGTCTATAAATCACCAGGGGCCCACATTCCCACTTGTTTAGAACAAGGCAGAAGGTCTATACTTGCACTGACCATGGATATATGAAATTTACAATTTATCAGACAGGGAGAAGCTTTAACCAGACCCGTGATTAAAGTGGATATAGTGGGTCTTTTCTGGTTCTTTTCTGTATTCTCCGCAGAATCATTTAACCCACTTTTCTATTTTCACAGAATCATTTTTAACTGCAAGCTGGTATTTTGAGTCTTTTTCTGCTGCGGCAATAAATTCCTCATTTATAGCAAACTATCATTAGTGGCTGTTAGTTACAGAAAAGCAAAATGACAACTTCCCAATAGACTTTTAAAGTTTCCCCGGGAAGATTTCAATCACTTAATAACGACTTTTCCCATTTAGGTCACCGATCGGCATTTTTCGTAGATTAGTTTACAAACATTATCTTTTCCACAAGGCTTATAAAACAATAAAAGCAAGGTGTTATAATATATGTGCTCTTAATGGCTGTGCTTTAATGCTAGGTACAGAAATGCAATGGACCAACAATTTGTAACTATATGGCCATTCGTTCGGGCTTAGTTTTGGCTGATAATTCATTCATGTATGGACTTTCATGTGGGCTTTGTTTTGGCCTACAATTCATTCATGTATGTGCGTTCATTGGGTGTGTTTGTTCGGCTGACACTTTGTCTGTGTAGGCTTTTTTTAAGTTGCAATATAGTGTACCTTTAATAAGAAACATATTATAAATTATACTGCCCCTTTAATAGGAAACATGTTATAAATAATACTGCCCCTTTAATAAGAAACATGTTATAAATAAACTTTCCCTTTATAAAACACATTATAAATAATACGGCCCCTTTAATAAGTAACAGTTATAAATAATAGTTTTCCCTTTAATAAGAACATGATATAAATAATACTTTTCCCTTTAATAGAAACACTTTAATAATAAACTCCCATTTAATAAGAAACACGTTATGAATATACTGCCCATTTATAAGAAACACGTTATAAATAATACTGCCCCTTTAGTAAGAAACATGTTATAATAAACTGCCCCTTTAATAATAAACATGTTATAAATAATACTTTCCCTTTAATAATAACATGTTATAAATAATACTGACCCTTTAATAAGAAACACGTTATAATATACTGCCCATTAATAAGGAATAGGTTATAAATAATACTTTCCCTTTATAAAGAACATGTTATAAATAATACTGTCCCTTTAATAAAAACACGTTATAAATAATACTGCCTATTTAATAAGAAACACGTTATGAATAATACTGCCCATTTAATAAGAAACACTTTATAAATATACTGTCCCTTTAATAGAAACACGTTATAAATAATACTGTCCCTTTAATAAGAAACACGTTATAAATAATACTGTCCCTTTAATAAGAAACATGTTTAAATAATACTTGATAATAGAGTTGATCTATTAATCATGTGATTTTAATGGATCATTAAACGCTTAATAGATAACTAATTACTAAACAACCAATTAATAAGCAAATTAGTCAACTAGAACTAATACAATTAACAATTAGATTAGCCACATAGTCATTACACAAGCACATCAATTAATATATTAATAAGTGATAAAAAACGTGCTACACGTCAATAATAATAAATTTTTTGGGAACTGCCATCATTAGTAAAGGAATGCTGATACCCATTGGTATAAAATATATCTAATACATTATATATATATGTAAATATGAGAATGACTCAACATAGGTCCTCTGTGAACACCAGACAAGTACATTTCCCCTCTGCCTAAACATTATGTAGACAGGTTCATTTAGCCACTGAAATGAGATTTAGGGTATTGGAACCATACCTTTAAACTATATTGGAATAGGGAGCATCGACTGAAATGCAGGGAGGTTTGGTGGATAAAAAGATTGGGGCTCTCTGTTCCCATGGATTGAATGGACTATACCTTGTATTTGTTTCTATAGACTCTTTAGGTCCTTGGACCTGGGGACTCTACACAGAGTATATTTACCTTGGTATATAAACAGTTAATGCTGAATTAGGATACCAAAATGGTGTCCTTGATTTACATATGATGTCATGTCCTGTCTATGTGTATAAATGGGATGGACCTTATGGCCGTCCATTTCTTGTTCTCATGCCTGATGAAGGTAATGTTAACCCGAAACGTTGCAATTATGAGGATGTTTTGATTATATGAAATACAACTAATTTTTTGAAATTGAGTGCTGCTCCTTCCTATACAATTTTTATATATATGTAGTTATTAAATTGACTTCAGATTGTCTACATGTAAACTATAATATTACAGTGACATGCAGTACCTTATTTTACCACCATAGTGAATATAAGGAAATTAAAGTAACATAGTAACATAGTAATTAAGGTTGAATAAAGACATTCTCCTTCAAGTCCAACCTATTCACCTGTTTCACCCGTTCTCACTGTAAAGAAACCTCTCCTAATTTGAAATGAAACTTCTTTTCTTCCAACCTTAAAGGATGTCCACGAGTCCTCTGATATGACCTATTAGTGACACATGCACCAGAGAGTTCACTGTATGGGCCATTAATATATTTGTATAAGTTTATCATGTCCCCACGCAACCGCCGCTTCTCCAATGTAAACAGCCCTAACTTGTCTAATCTGCCTGCATATTCAAGCCCCTCCATTCCCCTTATTAATTTAGTTGCCCTTCTCTGAACTGCCTCAATTTCCAAGATGTCCCTTTGTATATGGGATTCCAAAACTGCACCGAATATTCCAATGTGCCTTACCAGTGCCTTGTAAAGAGGGAGATAATATTTTCTCTCTTGATTCCATTCCCCTCTTTATACAAGACAATATCTGCTAGCTCTAGCTTTTGCTACCTGGCATTGTTTGCTACAGCTAAGTCTGTTATCTACCAAACCCCCAAATCTTTTTCCATTTCAGATGCACTTACACAGAGTTATTTATGGTGTAGGTGGCACAGGGATTATTAAATCCCAAATGCATCACCTTACATTTATCAACATTGAATCTCATCTGCCATTCGCTGCCCATTTTGATAATCTATCTAGGTCGGCTTGCAGCACTTGCACATCATTGGAAGTTTCCAAAGCTCTGCATAATTTAGTGTCATCAGCAAACACAGAGACCTTGCTCTCAATGCCCCCTTCTAAGTCATTTATAAACAGATTAAACAGAAGCGGCCCCAGTACAGAACCCTGAGGAACTCCGCTTAGAACTTTAGCCCACATAGATGTAGCTCCATTAACCACCACTCTCTGTTTGCGGTCCAATAACCAGTTCTCTATCCATGAACAAATGTTTTCTTCAAGGCCAAACGTCCTCAGTTTATACACTAGTCGCCTATGTGGCACAGTATCAAAGGCTTTTGCAAAATCCAATTACCACATCCACAGCTGTGCCTAATCTAACTTCTTACTCACTTCTTCATAAAAACCAATTAATTTGAGTCATTATACACTGACAGTAGCTATGAACCAATCATAACCGATGACATAGCAATGCACCATTTCTAAGGATCTATAGGGCTATTTACAGAAAGCCCCTATTGGGTATTGTACCCAGAAGTCTTTGTTCCTATTTGTATCTGACACTGCAATAACCAATGTAACAAGTATTAATGCGTCTTAAAGCCACAAATAACATGGTTGCGATAGTGGGCAAAAACTTGTGCGCAACTGCCACAACCAATTTACTGAGCCGATAACTGTTCTTTAGGATGAAATATTTAATGCCAGCTAAGAATAAAAGATTCTGAATTTTTAACAGCATTGTCTATGCACAGAGAGACGCTATTGGCTTGTAGCTTTGCCTAAAGGGGGCAATAGAAGTGCGCCCTAATATTTTACAGACTATTACTATATGCTTACCATATGGTGTACTATGTTCTTAACCTTCTAGAACATTCCTGATAGGTAAAAGTAATTCACCCTTTCTATGTCCATTATTGAATCTCAGGGCCATATTTCCAGTGGCTGGTATTGCTTATTAGCGATAGGTGCTTTAACAATTGTCATGGCGATAGTTATTTTATAATCGATCGTAAATGTACGATCATAAATCTATGACTGCGATCGTAAATTTACTATTGCCCATAGAACACAATTGCGGTAGTTTACTATTCCACGAACTAACGATCGCGGGCGCAATACTTGGGTTTTAGTTATGGCTCTCAGTACCTGAAGATGATAGAGGTATAACTAACTCCTTATTTCTTACGTATACTACCACAGACACAGCCCTCCGTAATATCCCTGTAGATGACGCAGGGTGGGATACCCCAGTATAGGTTTGCTGGGGGGGATTTATAGGCCCTATCTGTAACGTGCGGTATTGCAATTAAGCAATACCGCACGTTATCGATAATGTACGATTAATTACGAACGGTCATAGAATACCATGCAGTACTAAACTACCACAATGGTATTCTTGGGGATCATACAACTACGATTGCGTAATCCTACATTTACGATCATTATTGGTAATTTAAACCGTTGTTAAAGGCACTGTATCGCTTTTTATCGTTACAAATAGGGCCGCTAGTTACTCCCACTGCTGCTATTACAAATAAGCATTTTATCTGCTAGTCGTCTTAGGTCTTTCTCCATCAGGGATTCATTTAGTACCATTTAGTGTTTAGGCAGTTGTTAGATTATAAACTGTGAAAGTCTTATGTTATCCACATTAAATTTCCTATGTTCTAGTCTCCCCTGAAACGATGACTCCCTTTTCATTTTAAACCTACAGGGTTTTTCTAGAATTTTGGAAGCTAAAGAGTTTCATATGCAAACTATCCAATCTTGGAACTGTAATGGTCTCCCACTTTCCCACTGATGCGTTCATGTTCCCCTGAGAGACTTCTGTTCCCTGGAGTCAAGAAATACAGATCCAAGCAAATATGGAAAATAGTAATAAATTGTTGAAAGGTGGATGTGCCCTGTGGACTGTTTTCCCATTTCTATATAGGGATATATCCACCCAGCATTTTCATAGCCGGTCTTCTTTTTCTCTACCCCTTCCTTATGGTTTTTAGTCTGGTGTCTAGTTTCTCTTCCTAACGCTCTTTACAATATGTGCATCTTCTGTGTTTGTAATCAAATCACTCGGGTTTTAATTTAACATCTCTGTATCTCTGTTCATTCGGATTTTCATGTAATTAAGAGCAAGTTAAAACAACATTTGTTTTCTGTATACGCAGAATGCAAAATAGCCACATTAGGTCCGCTAATCAGTTGCTGGAAACGGCCTCTTAATCCAGGAAACCACGTGAATAACTGGCAGGCAAATCATTTTTGGAAGTTATTTTATTTTTATTTATTTCCCCCTTGTCTATGGTGTAGATTTGATAGGATACTAATTTAAAAGTGACACTGAAGAGTGAGTCTGAACACAACTTTTTGTAAAGCAAAGGATTTATTCACTCAGTGAAGTCTTCTATTTATTTCCAATCCGGAGAGACAGTCCAGTCCTTTCTTACTTGCTATAAATCAACCAGCAATGTTAATGGCACCATTCAAGTTTCTATGCTTAGATATTTCCTACAGCAACCAAAGATTACTGGGGCATGAAACCTATTTTCACTATCTGGATGAGCCCTTCAGTGAACTGTTTTCAAAGCAACAGTGTGTATGCATTGGAATACACACACTCCTCCAAGTCTAAATCCCCAGATGCCATTCAGCTAGAAAAGGCAATGGTCTGTCCAAAAGGAATACTAAACAGCTTTACATTGAGAAAAAGTCTTTTCTATGCCAATAGCATGTTCAAGCCAAAGATTCCCGGGCCGCAACACAATGGGTATTCAATTAATTCTGGAATTGTTTTCTGGTTTTATTTATTTGGAACATTTAATTTTTTATCTTACCAATATGATATAACATTTTATTATTGTTATTATATCTGTGAAGGCTCTCATTCATTGGAGTTTAAATTACAAGTATTTGTACATGTAGTGAGTTTATAAATATAATAGAAATTTGTTTGCTCCTCATATCAAATAATATTACATATCAAATTTAACTGCACAGTAATTAAAAACACTTTACTGCTTGTCCTAGTATAGTATAGTATAGTATAGTATTGAATAGTATAGTATAGTATTTGAGTTGAATAAACTCAGCAATACCACATTTCCTGTTGATCAGAGGAAGGTTAAAGAAACCCCACCAGAATAATGAAGGGGAAAAAAATCCTGATTCCAGGAGGCAATCGGAAATATCCCTGGATGACTGGATCAACTCTACTTTATGTATCAATACCAGTAACTTGCAACTTTCCTTGTTTGCAGAAACTCATCCAGCTTTCTTTTGAAATATTCCAATGAACCTGCCATCACCAAGTCCAATGGAAGACAGTTCCATAGTTTTACCGTTCTCACAGTAAAAAAACCCTTTCCGAATTTGAAGACTAAACTTCTTTTCTTTAAATCTTAAGGGATGTCTGTGTGTCCTCTGACATGTTCTTTTGTTGAACAATGCCCCAGATTGTATGCCCCAGTTTATTGTATGGCCCGTTAATGTATTTATACAAAGTGATCATATCCCCACGCAATCAACTTTTCTACATAATGTACATAATTATAACTTATCCAATCTGTCTTCTTATTCAAAATCACCCATTCCCTTTATTATTTAGTTGCCCTTCTCTGAACCCTTTCCATTTCCAAGATGTCCTTTTTGTATACAATTTTCCAAAACTGTACCACATATTCCAATGAGGCCTTACCAATGCTTTGTAAAGAGGAAGAATAACATTTTTCTCCCTTGAATCCATACCTCTCTTTATTCAAGACATACATGCTGGCTCTGGCTGTGTGCCGCCTGGCACTGCTTGCCACCTTTAGTTTGTTATCCACCAAAACTCCAAGGGTCTCATTTACCCAGATTTGCAAATTGCTCCGGGCAAATGTGACTTCCAGTATTTAATACTGGATTTGCTCCTGGGGTAAATACCAGAAAAACTTTATCCCAGCACCACTTTAAGCACTAGACATTAGCTGGTCCTAAATTGTGGAGTTAAAGTGGTGAAAATCCTTTATTAAATAAAGTGCGCCAGTTGCACAGGTGTTTTTTGCAAATTTTTGCAGCCGGTGCAATTATGGTTAAACTTGCGCTAACCTTTATAATATTGGTTAGCGGAAGTTTAGCACCTTTTTTAGCACAGCACGTCTGTGTAAATGAGGCCTCAAGATCCCTTTCCAACAGGGATTCACTTAACACAGAGCCATTTATACTATAGCGAACAGGCCCAAATGCATCACTTTACATTTATCAACATTGAATCTCATCTGCCACTTAGCAGCCCAATGTACCAATCTATCTAGATCCCCCTGTAACGATGCACATCCTCTAAAGATTTTAATAGTCGGCAAAGTTTTGTGCCATCAGCAAACACAGAAACCTTGCTGACATACACCCACTTCCAAATCATTAATAACAAAAAAAAGAAGCGTCCCAACACAGAACCCTGTGGCACCCCACTTAGCACTTTAGTCCATATGATGAAGCCCCATTAACAACTACTCTCGCATCCTATTCATTAACCAATTTTCTATCCATGTACAAAGTTGACTCCCCAGCCCAACAAACCTTAGCTTATACATTAGTCGCCTATGGGGGACTGTTTTAAAAACAAAATCCAAGTAAACTACATCTACGGATATGCCAGAGTCTAAATTCCTAAATTCCAAGAAAGTTAGTTTGACAAGATCTATTCCTCCTATATCCATGTTGATTATTTCTTATAAGCCTGGTCCCTGGTCACATGCGGTTTTTATTGAAGAATGGAGGTAACACAGTTTCTTTACCGCCTGTCCTTCAATAAAACTAAATGGCATTTTTTTACCCCATTGGAAATCCCCATTAACCAAAGATATACCTGTACAGCAATACCTGCAGTTACTTTCACTCCCCATCAACTAAGATAAATATATGAAGCTCATTAAACACTTTGGTCCATGGCCAACTTACCTATCACCATTGATAAACAAGAACCCCCTCGTGACACGTCATAGGCACAAACTTTCAATGCCAGAGACCTCCCGAGGACACGTCTGCACAAACATTCAATGCCGAGACCTCCCGAGGACACATCATAGGCACAAACATTCAATGCCAGAGAACTCCCGAGGACACGTCATAGGCACAAACATCAACGCCAGGACCTCTCAAGGACATGTCAAAGGCACACAGGTTCAATGCCGGGAACTGTTTTTTGATTTGACTTGCTGTGTTGAGGCTCATTTATTTGAGGATTCTAAATGAACTTCTTAGGCTACAGTTTCCCATTAAATCCAATCATTAGTGCGTATCTGCTTGATGGAACTATGCGTATGTATTTACCTATGAGACACAGTCAAGCACCAGAGGCTCCATAAAACTAGAGGACAGAAGATTCCATGGCATGTGACATCATATCGATGTAGAATTTTAGTTCTTAAAGGGATTGTGTCATGACATTATTTTTCATTTTCAGCCCATTAACACCTACTATAAGTAATGTCATTGTAGTAGGAATTCACAAGCTTTTTGATTTTTAACCGTAATACCAGCCTGATGTTTATACTGAACAGTAGTCTATTTGTTAAAGATGTCATGTATAAATTTCCACGCCTGAATAGACACTATACGCTCTTCGGATTAGCTGCTGGTGTCTGGTTCTGTGTTAAATTTATCTGGTAGACGGATTTTAATTCATTACTGTGTCAGTACCTCCCTGGTAATGAAATCTGTAGCGAACCATAAAGAACTGATATACATCAGGTTTCTAGTGCAGTAATAATCTATCCAATATTCCCATTCAGCAGCGCTAGATATGGATTTACATTCAAACTGTCAGTGGAAATCAGGGCACATTTACTACCACTGTGTTGCTACATATCATATTATAAGTATTTGAACACAAGGGCCAGTACTGTGATAGGAAATAAGGCACGTTCAGCTGCTAGGGACTGGCTTTCTCTTATATGGCTTGACTTATACTGGCCTTACTTATACTGGCCTTACTTATACTGGCCTTACTTATACTGGCCTTACTTATACTGGTCTTACTTATACTGGTCTTACTTAAACTGGCCTTTCTTATACTGGCCTTGCTTATACTGGCCTTGCTTTTACTGGCCTTACTTATACTGGTCTTACTTATACTGGCCTTTCTTATGCTGGCCTTGCTTATACTGGCCTTGCTTATACTGGCCTTTCTTATACTGGCCTTACTTATACTGGCCTTACTTATACTGGCCTTACTTATACTGGTCTTACTTATACTGTCTTACTTATACTGCCCTTGCTTTATACTGGCCTTGCTTATACTGGCCTTGCTTTTACTGGCCTTACTTATACTGGCCTTGCTTATACTGGCCTTGCTTATACTGGCCTTACTTATACTGGTCTACTTATACTGGACTTGCACTACATTTGACTTTAAATCATTAATTTTATCAAACGTTTAGAGATTTTTTCTGGATGGCAGTTTTACCATCTGACATTCACCATTAATTTTGCAATCAGAAGTCAGTTGCAAAAAAGAACAAGCCTTCAGAACATGGATAGAACGATGTGGGAACATCAGAGGTAGGTTCCTAAATGGTAACTTCCTTTTGTATGGAAGAGGTAAGTTCCTAGTGTATGGGCACCTTTAAGATGGGCTGGTAATTAAAGGCTTCAGGTACTTTGAGAAACAATATATTTAAATAAATGTATTGTGTTGTCCCGCTTACTTACATAATACACTTGCTTTTAAGACCCTGTGGCATTTCAGTTGTATATGTTCCCCCTCTGTGTGGAAAGGCGCACTATGATTCGGACACACATGCATGGATCTTGCAACAAATCTGGGGGAAGCTTCTAGAGTTGTGTCCTCAGCAAAGATGAAAAGACAATGAATTGCATTGCTCACAAACATGGTGTTTGGCGTTTCTTTATAAGGTGTGTTTTTACAATTTTACAGACATTGTACAATCCTGATTAGTATCAGTAATTTACAATGGCAAAGATAAATAATGTCCAAGGTGCTGATACTGATACTACTGGGCATTTTGCTACCATGATGTTTCAGCTATGGTGACGTTGCAGTCTAACAGACCTCCACAGTATTTTACAACAATAAAGATGGCATTGTAAACCGATTTTACATTGCCAGTAAATACACTGTATAGTAAGTGCATTTATAATATGCTGTTTTTTGTTGTTGTTAAGGAGAACACCAGGTATGTGGGTTTATGACAAAACATGGACTGAAAGTTTTCTTTGGCCTGAAGGTTGCCCATCCCCGTAAAAAACATAATCTACTGACTGAAAAACAGGTTGGAAACTCTACAGGCAAAACCTTTTCATTGGTTTATATCCAACCTGTTCTATGACATCATGAGTAATTTTTCCTATGTCATTCTGTGCAGCCAGTTCGGTGATGTCACTCCAAGAAAACGTTTAGGTTAAAAAAGTTTGTTCTGAAATCAAGCAAAAAACTTGGTTTTTGGATGTTTATGAAATATGCTTTTATTTCCTTGGATTAGGTTACCTACAAGATGTGTTTTCTTGCATTACCTTTAAGGTAGACATGGATTCCATGAAAAGCTTTGTGCATCAGCTGGCTTGATGGAACGTAGCTGCCGTTTTGGAGAGCGATGGCTTTGCCTCTAATCTGCACTTCCTGACAGCTCATTAGTCTCCTTTTGGTTCACGCTTCGCTAGGCTGTCTTCTGGGGGTTAGAAAAGCTAACAACCCTGTGAAATATATATATATCGCCGGCACCAATCTTCACATTTACAAGATGTGGGGATTAAAACAAGTTCTGATCCCAAACTTTCTAGGTTTAACACTTCAGATTTAACAAATATTTCATGTTTTTCCATTAGAACAGCTGAAAGCGACAGTTCCATACAGAATTACAAATAGGCATTGCCTTACTAATCTGTATAAAGGGTGTCTCGTAGCTCGCGACACTATCTCTATGATTGGACTGCATTTCCAGCGTTCTGTAACAGAAGAAGGATGACCTCATTTTCAGCTTGAAGTCACTGAAGGAGTTAAAGCGAAACCCATGTATTTTATTTAAAAAAAAGAAAAGATGCTTGGAGATACAGATACACAATGTTCGTGTGTATCTACTTGTGTTGTGTATTGGGTGCCCAATGCAGTTTCCCAATTGTTACCGAAACCACGCGATGGCCCCACCAAGCCACTAGATAACCGGTGCTAAGCCATTATTACACTGCGCATCTGATGAAGAAATAACCTCATATTTTATACAGGGATTTAGCAATTGAAAACTTTACGCTGCGATCGTACAATTAGAAGGATTCCATACAATACCATCGCTGGAGTCTACTACTTCATGGTATTTACAAACATAACATAACTAAATATGTGGGCATATGTATTTACGTCCATTGTCGTACCATTACATTAACCCGCGGTTTCTTATCCCGAAGTTCGTTATAGAATAGCCCTTCTTTGCATTAACTAAGCATTGTGTGGACTTGGATTTTCAGATGATTGCGTGTACTATATTCTTGATTGATATACTTACAGCTTATTCTGGACCTACCAATGATAGGCCAAATGCAAAATGCCAGGAGTGAGGGTGTAGGAAAGCTTTAGGAATTAAACTATGGGCTAGTTATGGGCTAGATGATGTATGTCATGCAAGGCTAGAAATCACATCATTTTGTATTCACCATAATGGAGGCAATTAAATATGTAGGGTAATAGAAACACTTTTTTGCCATCATTGGACCTTAACAATACATTGAGCAATAGCTGTTTTTTCTGTTAAACTGATTTCACAGATTCTACATTTGTAAGGAAGGCCGCAAATAGGAAATACGGCACTTTTCCCGTGCCACGGAATACAGAGCACCACAGTTGCAAACTACCAATGCCACATGGATTTTGTGACGCACTGTTATTGGTCGGTATTTTACTGCCATCATGTAAAATTCAGATACAATGTAGCAAGGAAGGAGCTGTGGTATCAGTAAAAACTTATGGTGACTTTATTAATAGGCCCTATAGTAGGTACAATACATTTGCTCTAATTATTATGTGTTCGCTGGATATGGCTGGTCAACCTGCAGTCAGTGATGGATTGAAAAGATAAAAGGTCACTACTATTTTAATCACTCCAGTCACCAAGATCAGTCCGAACTGCCTACACCTCATGGATAATGGACATACTCCATTCCATCTAATAGGTTTAGTCCCTAAGCAATGTAGTTATATATACCAGAAACATAGACATTGCTTTACATAAAGTTCAGAAGTGGACACACTATAAGGAAGAGATCACCCAATCAAAGCAACCTAAGATAAGAACCAGTACATTCCCATCTCCTATTCTATACCTTTATTACCACTGTGTTTACTGCTAACTGTTTTCCAAGTTAAAAGAAATGAGACTTGACTATTTCTCTAGAACCAAAGATGAATTAAAGAGTTTGAATGGATTTTTAAGACCACACAGAGTCAAGGATTTAGGAAGGAACGAAAGGAAAATAACTCACAATTGTTCACCAACAATTTAATATACAGTACAATATGTGAAATTCATGGAACAGCAATGTAATAATATAATAAGGCCAGGCCTAACGACCACATGTTTAATGCAATATTAACAATCTGTACCATTTTTATACATTAAGTTATTTAATAACTCTCTAACTGGGGTAATTCTCAATCTGTTTCCCTACATTAGCCTAACCCGAGACCACCAAAGACAGAAATACTGGCACCATTTCAAAATGCCTCTTAAAAGTCAAGCCCTGGAATTCCATTTCTGAGCCACGATCAATAGCTGAAATTCCTCTCCAATTATTATACACAGGTATTGGAAACAGTTCCTTATGTTATACCAATGTGTCTTTATTTCTCATGTGAGAAAATGTGAAATTATTAGTTTTACTGCGGTATCCGATCTGCTCCAGGGCATTTAATTATCGTCATGCTAAAGCTTTAATGCTGTTGATCAAGAAACATAAACCAAACTCCTGCTGCCTTAAAGGCCCAGTATCAAACAAAAAACAGAAGCAATGTAATTATAGATTTATTTGGCTTGAAAAACCAAATTACTGTTCTTTCTGTTCTTCTTCTCTTTTTATTCTTTTTTTCTTATGTATGTATAGGAACCTGGAGCAGAAGTTCCGGGAACCTATGTCTGTGTCAGGTATGTGTAAGTTGCCCGTTTGGAAGCTGAGGTGGAGAGTCTAAGGGGGCAGCTTGCAGCATTGCAGGGATTGGCAAATCTGGGGGGTCAGCGGCACTGGCTGGGGCCATTATAGAGGTGGGTGGAAGTGGGACAGGGAAGTTGAGGGGGGAGGTTGTTTTTTTAGAGTTACTAGGGGAAGTGGGGGACGGAAGGGTAGGGTGGCTTCTTCCCAGATGCCCATTCAAAACAGATTTGCCACCTTAGGTAATGAAGTGGAGGAGGATACCTGGAATTAGCGTTTATGGAGGGGGCTAGTCTCTTAAGCACCCAGGGGACTGCCATCTCTGATACAAGGGAGGAGGAACTAAGGATCAGAATGCTAGGCAGGTGGTAGTGTTAGGGGACTCCTATAAGGAAGGTAGATAGGGTAAATCTGCCGCCAGACCCTACTGCTGAACTGTGTGTGTGTCTGCCTGTGCTAGGGTTCGGCATATGGTGGATCATGTAGACAGATTATTGGGTGGGGCCGGGTGTGACCTGGCGGTCTTGGTTCACATTGGTGCCAATGACATAGTTAGAGGAGAGTGAGGTCCTTAAACATGATTTCTGAGAGCTAGGGGCCAAGTTAAAACAAGGACCTCCAGGGTAGTTTTCAAAATACTACCGCAGCCAGGAGACAGCGGGAGCTTAGGAGCATTAATGCGTGGCTAAAGGGTGGTGTAAGGAAGAAGGGTTTGGGTTTATGACTTTGCTGTTGGCTACAGGCTCTTTAGTAGCGATGGGTTGCACCTCACTGATGGCGTGTCAGCTGTTTTTAGGGGAGAAGATGGCTAGGGGGTTGGAGAGAGTTTAAAACTAGGTTTGGGGGATATTAGTAGTCTCACTGGGATAGATAGCCCAGGAGGAAAGCATGGTGTAGGTAGGCCAGTGGTGGGTGGAAAGGGGGGTGGGGCTAGCATAGAGATAGGGAGGCATGTGTATTAAAGTGTATGAATAATTACAGGATAATAATCTAAAATGTTTGTTTGCAAATGCGAGAACCTGGCTGACAAAATGGGTGAATTTGAAATTATGACATTGAATGAAAAGTATGATGTAATAGGTAAAGCAAAACTGGTTGAACAGTTCTCATGACTGGGCTGTAAATTAGAAGGATAATCCTTGTTCAGGCAGGACAGAGAATAAAGAAAGATGGAGGAGTATGTGTTTATGTTAAAAAAGAATTGAAGCCAAATTTAAAAGAAGATAACTGGCGATATGGAGTTAAAGTGGAGGCATATGGGTGGAATTAGGCAACAGGAAGGGGGTAATGTCATGTTGGTGTCTGCTATAAGCCGCCAAATGCTGGCAGGGAGAGGTGAGTCAGCTTCATATGCAGTTGGCAAGGGCTGCAAGTTTGGGTGTGTGCTCATTATGGGGGACTTAATTACCCTGACATTTATTGGTGTAGTGAACTGCCATCACAGAAAAAGCGATGAGTTCCTGAATTTGCTGCAGGATAATTTTCTCTCACAGGTGGTTGAGGTCCTACTAGAAAAGGAGCTCTGTTGGATCTGGTATATCTAACATCGAGATGCATATAGATATAGTAAACTGAGCTTAGGAATAGTGACCATGAAATATGCGTTTGGACTTTGTTATTGAAAGGAAAAGTCCGCTGGGTTAAGAAAGACTTTTATTTTGGGAAGGCAAATTTTCCAAGGTTAAAATCAGCTCTCAGATGTCAACTGGGTAAGGTATTATCAGGTAAAGGTACTGAACAGAAGTGGACTGTGTTCAAGGGGATTTTAAGCCAGTTCACATCTAAATTTATACCCTGGGAAAATAAATGTAAAAAAACCAAATCTGCGCCCATGTGGCTGAATTCTGATGTAAAGAGGCAAATGGAAAGGAAGAAAAAGACATTAAAACCTTTAAGGCAGAGGGAACAGAAAGGGCCTTTAGTGATTAAAAACTGTAACAAGGAGTATAAGAAAGCAATTAAACTAGCTAAAATGAATAATGAATTTGGGATAGCTGAACAAAGCTTCACTAAGCCTAAACATTTTTTTAAAGATATTAATAGTAAGAAGATGAGACTGAGAAGTGTGGCACCATTAATTAATGGGGATAAGTTAGTTGCGGAGGATGGCAATAAAGCATGTCTTGAATATTTTTTTTCCTTCTGTTAAAGTTAGAAGTCCAAGTACAGATATCATAGAGTATAGTAGCAATAATGGTATAAATATTCAAGTTTACTTTAGTTACCGAGGATATGGTACAGAGAAACTAAATAAGGTTAATATTAATAAATCTCCTGGACCGGATAAAATACATCCTCATGAACTTAGGGAGCTAAGTTCAGTTTTATCTAGGCCATTGTTTCTTATTTTTGGAGATTTCCTCATGCTGGAGGTATGCCTCTGGATGGAAAAGTCTGATGTTATTCCAATATTCAAAAGGGTAGTCGTTCACAGCCGGTAATTACAGGCCTGTAAGTTTAACTTCAGTGTGGGGAAGATCCTGGAAAGTTTAATAAGGGAACATATTCTAGAGTATTTTTCAAGGACTGACATTTTAAGTAGTAACCAGCATGTATTTAGGGGAATAGATCTTGTTAAACTAATTTGCTTGACTTTTACAAGGAAGTAGAAATTTAGACTCTGGCATTAGATGTAGTTTACTTGGATTTTGCAAAGGCTTTTGATAAAGTCCCCCATAGGCATCTAATTATAAGCTAAGGTCTGTTGGTCTGGGGAGTCACATTTGTACATGGATAGAAAATTGGTTTAATGAATAGGATGCAGAAGTAGTTGTAAATGGGGCTTCATTATTATGGACTATATGCTAAGTGGGTGCCACAGGATTCTGTGTGGGGCCACTTCTTTAATCTATTTATTAATGATTTGAAGTGCGTATTGTAAGCAGGTTTCTGTGTTTGCTGACAACATAAAACTGGTCGACCATTAAAACTTCAGAGGATGTGCAATCGTTGCAGGGGGATCTAGATAGATTGTCACATTGGGCTGCTAAGTGGTAGATAAGATTCAATGTTGATAATGTAAGGTGATGGCATTTTGGACTTAAAGGGGAACTGTGGTCTCCAAACAAGTTAGTTTAAATGAAAAGGCCAGTTTCCTACCTTAAAAACGAGCCATCAAACCACCTCTCTGCGTGCTCCACGGACCAAGATATACAGAAATGACTGACCAGAAAGTTAATGGGTGGGAGGCTGACTTGTGACATTCCTATGCTGTCCTGCACAGTGCCGCCGTGAGGCATAGCCCAGCTCCCTCATGTGTGAGGGAGATAGGAAGTCCATCCTCCTCTCTGCTGTGTGAAGTCCTGACAGAGAAGGTAAGGGGGGTCTGAGTATCCACTGTACCGCAATGGGCGGGGCTGACACCCTGCTGTGTGTGAATATAGAGAGTTGGAAAGACATTTCACTTTTTATCGTCACAAAAACATACCCACCTTCACCATAGACACGGTACATACTCTAATGACACCCTCACAACCCAACCAACCATCTATTTCAATAGCAAACGGTACCTAACCATCAAAAAGTACATTTTATAGTCTGAATGCAAATGTTTCCCAGACACAGGAGCACACACCTACAGATACAAGACACAATAATAAATTAAACATGTATTTATTCAATCAAATGGAATATGAATTTAAACACACTCTTTTATTGTCTATAGCAAGACATTGAGATTTTTTAAAACCTACATTCTATTAGATTTATTTGTTCAGAATTCAGTAATAAACTATTATCTAATATTCCAATGGCAGACATCCCACCCTGCCTCTTTGTTCTTCCGGGCAAGGGGGGGCGAGGGGGCGTGACGAGGGTGTGTGGC
Organism: Hymenochirus boettgeri; assembly: GCA_019447015.1. Classification (NCBI taxonomy): domain Eukaryota; kingdom Metazoa; phylum Chordata; class Amphibia; order Anura; family Pipidae; genus Hymenochirus; species Hymenochirus boettgeri. Next base: position 246,204,314 of record CM033474.1, read on the forward strand.
TATGCTGTGTGACACCATTGACGCTATGCAGTGGGTGGCGCATACACACTAGGGGGTGGGGACGCCGGGTTAAGGGCGTGGTGTGGGGCATGCCGGGGCGTGACAGACATAAGGGGCATAACAGGGAGGAGATTCAGACTCCTCTCCGTTGCGGGAGATCGTGGTGGTCCCCCCCCCAATTTGCAGGAGACTCCCGGAATATCTGGAGTATGTGGATACCTAAATGGGGCCGGTCTGGCCCGGCCTTCTCTCAGAGTCCCAAAGTTTGTCCTCTGTAAGGAGTGTGCTTTCCCAGTGGATATTCCGGAAGGGGGCAGGGCTATTTGGCAAGGTGAAAACGTTGGTAGCGTGTGGCTCACAATACATGCGGGTGGTAAGCCAATAAGCCTAAATAGAACTGCCAATTATAGCAATGGAATACTACTATATACATAGATAGATGTATAGCTCCTGCAAATGTGTTTTCTGTAGCAAGGCCTCAGTCCAGGTACATTGCTTTTTAGTAGGTCTGGAGTGTGACACAACTGACTGGAAGTACCCAATTACAGAGTATGAATAGCCAGTCTCTCTATTGGATGAGCCACATTGGACGCACATTGTCCATGCATTTGTTTTCTTTGCATTATTCTAATGATATTACATTATTTAAGGTTATATATCCCAGCATTATATTGAAGAAAATACTGTATTTTGGTTTGAGTTTATCAAGCAATAGAGGCTTTTTGTGCTTGAATGGGAAAGTCTATTTCCTGCTCCATTTCTAGCAATCAGCGGCAAATTCTATTACTTAAGGGGGAGAATTCCATAGACAGAATCAGAATTAAACTGAGGTCTCACAAGACACAACACTCTATCATCATATATATAATTTCATACAATAATCTCCGTACCTGTATTACTGGTGTTATTTATTATTACAGCTGGAGAGGATACTTTAAAGGAATAGTCCACAGATTATTATAAAAAAATAAATATGTATTAAGCTATAACAGCAGTGAACTGGGAACAGCCAGGAGAGCTCAAACCACTGCACGAGTGTCTTTCACATACTGCTTGCAAAACATACCCCAACACAATCCCTCCCTGTTTTGCCAGAACAAACCCCATCTAAAGGGCACTGGGCAGTCTGGGGACAGAGTTGAGAATCATTGGTGGTAGCAGCATGGCTGAAAGGGTATCTCCACCCCTAAGTTTATTTTTCGTTAGTGTGGGGCACTCGAGCCCACCCCAACTGCCATGTTTATTTTTTTTAAAAAGCCCCAGAATATGCAAGTCAATTTCTGGGGCTTGTTTTAAAAAGTAAACATGGAGGTTGGGAGTGCACTACCTCAGAAAGTCTGAAGGGATCCAGAGGGTGGGAGGAAGGAAAGGGGAGGGCTCCCCTGCACATGCCTCTAAGATGACAAGGAAGAAGCAGGCACAGGATGACACACAGACGGCTTCTACTCTTCACTTTCTGGGATTTGAACAGGTCCTGCAGGAGAACCATAGATAAGGATTTTTGAACTCTACACAAGTGGAACCAGCAGTGGGGCAAATTTTAGTTTTAGGGGTGGACATGCCCTTAAACAGCTCCACTCCAGGTCTCCCAGAACTCTAACGTTGGGGGTATGGTCTATCAGTAGACCATTTCTGTAAAGAAATGTTACCCCCCAAAAAATCTTTGCCCAGATTTAAAGTAATTAAAGGGTACGTCCACCCCTAAACAAAAATGTAACCCTACTGGCCCCTCTGTGTATTGAAAAAATCTCTGCTCCTTATGCCCTTTCACCCCCTACTCCCTCTGGATCCCTCTTTGCTGCCCTACCTCTAAAAACTTTTAATATGTTGTAAGGGCAACCCTAGCCTACCCCCAACCACCACGTCCGTTAAAAAACAGCAGAACTCTACTTACATTACTTTGTTCCCCTGACACTCTGCATTGCCAGCAGCCACATCTGTAATTGGCTGCCTCTCACAATCACGACGTGGCTGCCATCTAGCCCCTGCTTGCAACTTTGTTGTTTCCCCGGAAAAATTGCGCCGGGAAACAAAGAAATGTAAGCGGAGTTTTGCTTCTTTTTTAACAAACAACCTGGTGGTTGGGGGGGGCTATAGTCCCTAAAAATATATTAAAAGTTTTCTTTTGCAGGTAACATGCCTTTTAATGATTATAATGAGCATTGAATAATAAAAATAAAATCTGTTTAAAACATAAATGTTTAAGTTGCTCCATTTTGATCTTCCTCTTAAGGTTTAAGGATTCACAGAGCAATCCAAAATGTGCCGCTACGTAAGATGAGCCCTTGACACATATGCATTATTATGTGATGTTGTGGGTGTATTTTTACAATTCTATACGTGTTACTGTGTTTTTCTTTGTCCAAAAAACAACAACAAAAGCTAGTATATATTGGAAACATCACAAACAAAGAGCCATATTTATAAACCTTGTTATCGCTTTATAGCATACTATATCTCAACAAAAAAGCTTGTAACAAAAAAGAGATGCGATTGTGTTATGATCTTGGCATCTGGCCCTTACAATCAGAATTGGGGAGGGGTGAGAGACCATTTTAGAAGATTTCTCCCTTTTTAAAGGGCACTAGGTAGAGATGATCTTTTTTAACATTTGCATTCAAATATAAACATGGCCTAAATTGGCATTCTCCAGACTGTGTGTAGGATCCTGGACGGTCTGGAAGTAAAGCATGGTACACACCATGCAACTTTTCCTCCTGACGATCATTCGGCTCTCCGACCAGTCGGCCTGGAGGAAGGACTGTCTATCCGGCATAGTGGCCTTGGCCGACAGTTTACCGCAACTGATTGTGTGGTCCATAGAGGACCGCAAGATCGGATGTGGTTTTCTACCATGTCAGATCACTTTTCAATCCGATTCAGAACGAACGGTCGGTTAGACACTGGCATTTGGGATTAGTTCCCCTTTAATTTTACCCACACCTAAACAATGACAAAACAACTTCCATATTTTCTAGGGTTCCTTACAGACAGAGGGATATTTATACAGAGCCACACGGCAAGACATTGCTACAAAAATAATAGAAAGTTATGTATGCAAATGAATGCACATTAATCAGGGACAGGAGGAGTTTGTGAATATAACCGTTATAATATATTGAAAATGCACTTTATTAATCTGTGAATTTGTAGACACTCTAGGTGTGCAGCGAATTCATGTGTCTGTGTGTGGAATCACAAACTGCACGCATATTCGCTCGCTGTTAATTTATTGCTCGATTTCTCGTGTCTTGGTGAATAAACATTACAATGTGAAATTAATAGCGATATAACTTCCCGACTGTAGACAATGAAACCTAGAATCAAAGGTGTTCTCCCAGGGATAAAGAGGAGATGAAAACGAAGCTATCAATTTTCTGGGACACAAAATTTCCCTGTAGTAATACGGATAGTAAGACGGGTTATATACGGTTAAAAGGCACCGAACTTTGTGATGATAATTTAATATAATGTTCGTAGTTAGACTAATTAGTTAAAAATGGAATCAAATAATATTTAATGTGTTTGGATACTGTGTTTGACTTTGCATTGCTGTTACAGCCATGCCTCTTACTATCTTCCTCATCAGCACAGCCATGCCTCTTACTACCTTCTTATCACACAGCCATGCCTCTTACTACCTTCTTAATCAGCACAGCATGCCTCTACTACCTTCTTAATCATACACATGCCTCTTACTATCTCCTCATCAGCACAGCCATGCCTCTTACTACCTTTAATCGCACAGCATGCCTACTTACTACTTCTTATCAGCACGCCTGCCTCTTACTACCACCTCTTCATCAGCACAGCCATGCCTCTACTATCTTCTTAATCAGCACGCCATGCCTCTATACCTTCTTAATCAGTACAGCCATGCTCTTACTACCTTCTTATCAGCACAGCCATGCCTCTTACTACCTTCTTGATCAGTACAGCATCCTCTACTACCTCTAATCATACAGCCATGCCTCTTACTACCTTCTTAATCAGTACAGCCATGCCTCTTACTATCTTCCTCATCAGCACAGCCATGCCTCTTACTACCTTCTTAATCAGTACAGCCATGCCTCTTACTACCTTCTTAATCAGTACAGCCATGCCTCTTACTATCTTCCTCATCAGCACAGCCATGCCTCTTACTACCTTCTTAATCAGTACAGCCATGCCTCTTACTACCTACTTTAGCATACAGCATGCCTCTTACTACCTTCTTAATCATACAGCCTGCCTCTTACTACCTTCTCATCAGCACAGGCCATCCTCTTACACTTCTTAATCAGTACAGCCATGCCTCTTACTATCTTCCTCATCAGCACAAGCCATGCCTCTTACTACCTTCTTAATCAGTACGCCATGCCTCTTGCTCTTCTTAATCAGTACAGCCATGCCTCTTACTAACTTTTTTCATCAGCACAGCCATGCCTCTTACTATCTTCCTCATCAGCACAGCCATGCCTCTTACTACCTTCTTAATCAGTACAGCCATGCCTCTTACTACCTTCTTAATCAGTACAGCCATGCCTCTTACTACCTTCTTCATCAGCACAGCCATGCCTCTTACTTTCTTCCTCATCAGCACAGCCATGCCTCTTACTATCTTCCTCATCAGCACAGCCATGCCTCTACTACCTTCTTCATCACACAGCCATGCCTCTTACTACTCTTCTTCATCAGTACACAGCCATCTCTTACTACCTTATAATCAACAGTAATCATGCCTCTTACTACCTTCTTAATCAGTACACGCCATGCCTCTTACCATCTTCCTCATCAGCACAGCCATTGCCTCTTACTATCTTCTCATCAGCACAGCCATGCCTCTTACTACCTTCTTCATCAGTACAGCCATGCCTCTTACTACCTTCTTAATCAGTAACACAGCATGCCTCTTTACTACCGTTCCTCAATCAGCAAAGCCATGCCTCTTACTATCTTCCTCATCAGCACAGCCATGCCTTCTTACTATCTTTCCTCATCAGCACAGCCATGCCTCTTACTACCTTCTTCATCAGCAACACAGCCTCTACTACCTTCCTCATCAGTACAGCATGCCTCCTACTTTCTTCCTCATCAGCACAGCCATGCCTCTACAACCTTCCTCATCAACTCCAGCCTGCCTCCTACAACCTCCTCATCCGCTCAGCCATGCCTCCTACACCTTCCTTATTAGCACAGCCATGCCTCTACTCTTCCTCACAGCATAGCCATGCCTCTACTACTCTTCCTCATCAGCACAGCCATGCCTCCTACTACCTTCCTCATCACCACCATGCCTCCTACACCTTCCCATCAGCACAGCCATGCCTCCTACTACCTCCTCATCAGCACAGCAATGCCTCCTACTACTTCCTCAGCACAGCCATGCCTCCTACTACTTCCTCATCAGCACGCCATGCCTCCTACTACCTTCCTCTTTAGCACAGCCATGCTCCTACTACTTTCCTATAGCACAGCCATGCCTCCTACTACCTTCCTCTTTAGCACAGCCTGCCTCCTACTACTTTCCTCATCAGCACAGCCATGCTCTACTAACCTTCCTCTTTACACAGCCCATGCCTCCAACTACACATCATCGCACAGCCATGCCTCCTACTGCCTTCCCTCTTAGCGCACCATGCCTCTTACCTCATCATCAGCACAGCCATGCCTCCTACAACCTCCTCATCAGCTCAGCCATGCCCCTTACCTTCCTAATTCAGTCCTCATCAGTACCATGCCCTTACTACTTCCTCATCAGTACACGCCTTCCTCTTACTACTTCCTCATCAGCACGCCATGCCCTACTACTTCCTCATCAGCACGCCATTCCTTACTATCTCCTCATAGCCAAGCCAGCCTCTTACTACCTTCTTCATTCAGTCAAAGCCATCCTCCTACTACCTTCTTATCATCTACACCAGCCCCTCTCTACCTTCATATCAGCTACAAGCCATGCCTCTTACTACCGTTCTTCATCAGTACAGCCATGCCTCCTACTACCGCTTCATCAGTACAAACAGCCATGCCTCCTACTACCTTCTTAATCATGTACAGCCATGCTCTTACTACCTTCCTTAAACATATACAGCCATGCTCTTACTACCTTCTTCATCAGTACACCATGCCTCCTACTACCTTCTTAATCAGTACAGCCATGCCTCCTACCTACCTTCTTAATCAGTACAAAGCCATGTCTCTTACTACCTTCTTAATCATACAGAACCATGCCTCTTACTCACCTTCCTTCATCAGTACAGCCTGCCTCCTATCCTTCTAATCAGTACAGCCATGCCTCTTACTACCTTCTTAATCAGACAGCCATGCCCTCTAACCTTCTTCATCAGTACAGCCCTGCCTCCTACTACCTCTTAAAATCAGTACCATGCCTCTTACTACCTTCTTAATCATACAGCCATGCCTCTTACTACCTTCTCTCAGTACAGCCATGCCTCTTAACTACCTTTCCACTCATCACAGCACAGCCATGCCTTACTACCTTCTTCATCAGTCACAGCATGCCTCTTACTACCTCTTCATCACACAGTCATTCTTTTACACCTGCTCATCATAAGCCATGCCTCCTACTCTTTCTCCTCATCACACGCCATGCCTCCTACACCTTCCGCCATCAGTACAGCAATCCTCCTACTACCTTCCTCATCAGCTCGCCATGCCTCCTACAACCTTCCTTATCAGTACAGCCATGCCTCCTACTTACGACAGCTCTCCTTCCTCATCATCATAGCCATGCCTCCTACTACCTTCCTCATCAGCCTCATCAGCCATGCCTCCTAAAACCTTCCCACTCAGCAAGCCATGCCTCCTACTACCTTCCTCATCAGCACAGCCATGCCTCCTACTACTTCCCTCTTTAGCACAGCCATGCCTCCTACTACCTTCCTCAACCGCACACCATGCTTCCTCCTACAACCTTCCTCTTAGCACAGCCATGCCTCCTACTACCTTCCTCATCAGCACAGCCATGCCTCCTCTACTACCTTCCTCTTAGCACAGCCATGCCTCCTACTACCTTCCTCTTTAGACAGCCATGCCTCCTACTACTTTCCCTCACAGCACAGCCATGCCTCTACTACCTTCCTCTTTAGCACAGCCATGCCCCTACTACTTCCTCTTTAGCAGCATCCTCATGCCTCCTACTACTTTCTCATCAGCACAGCCATGCCTCCTACACCTTCCTCTTAAGCACAGCCATGCCTCCCTACTACCTTCCCTTTAGTCACGCCATGCCTCCTACTACCTCCTCTTAGCACAGCCATGCCTCCTACTACTTCCTCTTTAGCACACCATGCCTCCTACTACTTTTCCTCATCAGCACAGCCATGCCTCCTACTTACCTTCCTCTTTAGCACAGCCATGCCTCCTACCTCCTAGCACCCTGCATCCTACTACTCCTTCTTAGCAGCCATGCCTCTATACCTTCCTCTTTAGCACAGCCATGCCTCCTACTACCTCCTCTCTTAGCACAGCCATGCCTCCTACTACCTTCCTCTTTAGCACAGCCATGCCTCCTACTACCTTCCTCATCAGCACAGCCACTGCCTCCTACTCCTTTCACATCTTCTAACAGCACAGCCATGCCCTACTACCTTCCATCAGCACAGCCATCCTCCTACTACCTTCTCTTTAGCACTCCATCTCCTACTACCTTCCTCTAGCACAGCCATGCCTCCTACTACCTTCCTCATTTGAACACGCCATGCCTCCTACTACCTTCCTCAGCCGACAGCCATGCTCCTACTACCTTCCTCATCAGCACAGCCATGCCTCCTTACCAACCTTCCTCTTTAGACACAGCCATGCCTCCTACTACCTTCCTATCATGCACAGCCATGCCTCCTACTACTTCCTCTTTAGCACAGCCATGCTCTACTACCTTCTTCTTTAGCACAGCATGCCTCCTACTACCTTCCTCTTTAGCACAGCCATGCCTCCTACTACCTTTCCTCATCACACGCCATGCCTTCCTACTACCTTCCTCTTTAGCACAGCCATCCTCCTACACCTTCCTCTTTAGCACAGCCGTGCCTCCTACTACTAACCTTTCCTCTTTAGCCACAAGCCTTGGCATCTGAGCTGAAATTGGGTCTGAAAACCTCTCTTGTCTTCAGCTTATTTTGTTAAAGAAATGTTTTCTCTCCTTCAGTTTTGGGTAGGTTGATAGAGGATAATTGTGTATTTTATAGTTTTAGTTGAACTGGTAAAAAAGAATCATAAAAAATGTTGCATTAATTTATAAAAACTCTCTATTGTGGTGTATTGGGTAGTAAATAAGGCTAGACATATGAATCAATATGATTGTTTCCATGGTAATATTTTAATAAATTTGGTTAAAATATTTATCTTCAAACTACGTTTTCTCACGATTTTACTTCTGCCTTCCCCCCAACTGATAGTTGATTATTGGCCTGTGTGTATCACATTTTCTTTAACCCTTCCCTCATCATGTAGTAACATTAAAGGTGCAGAAACACAATGTAAGTAAACCATTGTGCTTTTCGCTTCTTGTCCCTTTAACTCTGCTTCGTTCACCACAATATCCAAACAGTGGTGATGTCGTTTACTAATAAGCGTAACTCCAGTCATATGGATCTCACAGTTCCAACATAAATAACTCCGAGCGTCCTTTATATTTATTTGTTCACAATAGCAGGAAACCACAATGCTATTCTCATTGAAGAGCCTTGAGCCCTTCTAATAAAACATGCTATTTTCTATTAGATTATTTTAAGCTGGAAACGGTTCTGGAAATTATTTTGTGTTTTTTTTGACATCCATCAAGTTGTTTTTTTTTTCCAGAGAAAAATTGGAATTTCGATTTTGTTATCAGCCCTCGGCCTCAAACTCAATCGCAAAATTGTCAGTTGCGGTTTCAAATGCGTATGTCGTCAGGTTATGAATATCCAGTAGGTACTATTTCCAGCCTATAATACTAAACCAGCTTTAGGTTTCAGTTCAAAGCATGGGAAAGTATGAGATTGGTAATATAATGGTCATTCAGTTTTGGGGAATATGTAAAGAAAGTTAGTTGTTGGACCAATAAAATCAGTCATTTTTGCCTGTTGGACAGTTGCAAAACAGGAACATTGTCTCAGAAACGTTGAATGATCATCGATATAACTGCTTGTATGGACAACATTCTTAACTTTCTTTTTTTAAAAAAAACAACATTTCCACACGTTTTATAATTACCTATGTATATCCAGAATACACAATCATCATTTATGGAAAAAAAACTTTAACCATTTTTCCCATTCATCAAACTCTCTGCCATTTCCCCTGCTGTAATACTGATATACTCAAGGCAATGTGAATCCTGGCTGTGGCTTGGTTAAGCTGGGTCGAGGATGTGAAACGGGAGATTCAATAAAGGTCTTTCGTTTAAAAGGTGGTAATTTACCCCAACAATCAGATGTTAGCTTTAAAAATGATAAGAACTTTTATTGATAACCCTGTATGTTTTGTACTATGGATTTGGGTTTATTCTTAAAATATTCTATACAATCTCTTTCCCATTAAACTGTGCACAGGTATGTATTTTGTGAGCTGTCAACTTTCACATAAAGATTAATGGGCAACTATTCTGAACAAATAACTGACCCTTAATCTATAAATAAATACACTAAGTAGCATAATTCTGTTGCTGCAGGTCTTAAATCCAGCTTATTTTGCTTCAAAGTATCCCCTCTCTGACTTATCCTTCCATTGACATGGCTTTCCTGTGAAGTCAACCCGCATGCTCAGTTATCACCATGAAGCCCGCATTGGGAGAAGGAAGAAGATTCTCCCCCCAGCAATTCACTTCAGCGCCAGCAAAATCCACACGGCGTTAATATAATAAGAACTTGAGTGACGGATGAACTGAAATGAAGATTTGTTTTCAGATTGGGATCCTAAGAAATAGGGAGCAGATCAAAAAACAAATGTATGTAGTGATAGTTTGAAAAATTAGATTCCCCTGTAGCAGGCAGTTTAAAAAAGTGTGAACAAAAAATCTAAAAGGAATAATACGCAGAACATTTATTTTACTGTAAAGAATAGTTTTTGCCCAAGAGCATAACAAACACAGAGAAACATGTCTCTATTTTATTGGATCCCTTGTAGCTTAAAATCAAAATCATCTGGGAACATGCTCCATTATAAGGTCTCCACTTTCCTATAATATGAGAGCTGCATTTAAACGCACCAATTGGCAGTGTTAATTTGACAGTGTAAGAAAGTAAAGGAGAAGTTAAAAAAAGAGAGCTGTTAGAAAAGGAATAAAATGAACCGAATTAGACATGAAGGCTTTTAGAAGTGATTCTTAAATCTGGCATAATGTTTATGAAGTTTAACTTCAGTTTTAAAGGAAAAACACATTTTTAACTCTACTCCATGTGAAATCTCCAGTGAAGCATATCTTATCTGATATCTGCCAGCCCCCTCACCGTTTTCAATGCATGGCTCCTCTAGGTGCTGGCCACAGACAAGGCCATGAGCTAAAGAGTGTAACAATGGTGCACCAGCTGGGCTTGCTTTCTGGTTGCTCAAGCTCACCAAGGAGGCAGCAAGAGGGGTGGGGACCATAGACATTTCACTCAGGAGCACATTGCCATTTTAAGTTACTTATGGGGGTAAACATGCCATTTAACTTTGCCTACATAAGTGGTTAAACATAAAACTGTATTGTTTATAGAATGTTAAAAGTGGAAAATAAAAACTGTTATATTATTTGCTGCTTCTTAACCCTCCTGAGAAATTTATATAATGTAATACAAATTCTTTAAACGGCATCTATACTGAACAAAAAACCAACTTTAAAATTGCCCATTCTTGAAACTATAAATCTATAAACTCTATAAACTATTCTGTACTATTTGTAATGCCGTACCAATTAATCTGGATTTTATCAATTGGACTGCATCTGACTCATTTTTAACAAAAACAGCGATTGGTTAAGTGGTGTTTCAGGCTGCCGGAACTATTGGTTTGTATTACGAATTTCGTGGGTGTGGGACAACCGGTTGGTAGCACACCGCAGCGATAAAAGAGGTGTTTCAAGTCGGGCACCGTGTCTATAGCGGAGTCACGGCTTAGAGAAGTAAACCGGCCTAGAGCCGCAAATGTAGTGTGTACGATTACTGTACTATTGTTTGTGTGATCTGTGCCCTATTTCTCTTTAGATATCCATCTAAAACATCTTATATTTCACTATAAGGTGTCCCTTTAAAGGGCATGTCCACCCCTTTTTGTAACTTTTGGGGTAGGTACTTTAGGGACTTCCTCCCTCAGCCCCACCGCTTATATTAATATTTTGCAGAACTCCTCCCATCTTACTTGCCTACCTCTTTCCTCCGGTGTACTGGCGCGCCCTCTGTTGCACTGAAAATTGCAAAGCTGGGGGATGGACCGGCAGCCCCGTCCATGATTGGTCACCTCTCAGCTTCCGCTATCCAGAACACCAGAGGGAGGGTAAGGTATATGATTGGGAGTTTCTGACACATTTTAATATAGCGGTTGGGCTGGGGGGAGGAAGCACCTACAGTACCCCAAAGGGGTTTTATGCTAGGGGGAGGAGAGAAAAAAACGGAGAAGGGGAGTGGAGGACTGCTCTGAGCAAGCCAAAAAACCTCTGAGAGGAAGCCTCAGGACAGAAACAATTTCCTCCCTTCCAGGACTCCTGGTGGGCCAGTTTTTTGGGACTTTACAGGGACATTACAGGAGAACCATTGTGGAGCTGGGATTTGTAAGGTAAGGAGTTTATTAATTACACACGGGTGCAGTAGTTGGTTTTGAATTTAGTTTTGGGGGTGAACATCCCTTTATAATTCGTGACTTTAAAACGTTAGATGTTTTTCTATATTCCCCTTTTTTTTTTTTTTTTTTTTTCTTTTTTTTCTTTTTTGTTATTCCCCTTTTTGTGGTGTTTTTTTTTCCCCTTGTTTTTCACACTTGTTTAGGACAAGGCAGAAGGGTCTATACATCACTAGGGGCCCACGTCACACTTGTTTAGGAGAAGGCGCCTCTTACTACCTTCTTAATCAGTACACCCTGCCTCTTACTACTCTTCCTCATCAGCACAGCCCCTCTTACTACCTTCTTAATCAGCACAGCCCTGCCATGCCTCCTACTACCTTCCTCATCAGCACAGCCATGCCTCCTACAACCTTCCCCATCAGCACAGCCATGCCTCCTACTACCTTCCTCATCAGCACAGCAATGCCTCCTACTACCTTCCTCTTTAGCACAGCCATGCCTCCTACTACTTTCCTCATCAGCACAGCCATGCCTCCTACTACCTTCCTCTTTAGCACAGCCATGCCTCCAACTACCATCATCATCAGCACAGCCATGCCTCCTACTACCTTCCTCTTTAGCGCAGCCATGCCTCTTACCTTCATCATCAGCACAGCCATGCCTCCTACAACCTCCCTCATCAGCTCAGCCATGCCCCTTACCTTCCTAATCAGTCCTCATCAGTACAGCCATGCCTCTTACTACCTTCCTCATCAGTACAGCCATGCCTCTTACTATCTTCCTCATCAGCACAGCCATGCCTCTTACTACCTTCCTCATCAGCACAGCCATGCTTCTTACTATCTTCCTCATAAGCACAGCCATGCCTCTTACTACCTTCTTCATCAGTACAGCCATGCCTCCTACTACCTTCTTAATCAGTACAGCCATGCCTCTTACTACCTTCTTCATCAGTACAGCCATGCCTCCTACTACCTTCTTAATCAGTACAGCCATGCCTCCTACTACCTTCTTAATCAGTACAGCCATGCCTCTTACTACCTTCTTAATCAGTACAGCCATGCCTCTTACTACCTTCTTCATCAGTACAGCCATGCCTCCTACTACCTTCTTAGTAAGAGGCATGGCTTACTGATTAAGAAGGTATAGAGGCATGGCTGTACTGATAAGAAGTATTAGGAGGCATGGCTGTACTGATGAAGAGGTAGTAAGAGGCATGGCTGTACTGATTAAGAAGGTAGTAAGAGGCAATGGCTGTACTGATTAAGAAGGTAAGTAGGAGGCATGGCTGTACTGATGTAAGAAGGTAGTAAAGAGGCTTGTGTGCTTATATGAGAAGATAGTAGAAGCATGGCTGTGCTGATGAGGAGTAGTAAGGGCATGGCTGTGCTGATGAGGAAGATAGTAGAGTGGCTGTACTGATAGGAAGGTAGTAAGAGGCATGGCTGTACTGATGAGGACTGATTAGGAAGGTAAGGGGCATGGCTGAGCTGATGAGGGAGGTTGTAGGAGGCATGGCTGTGCTGATGATGAAGGTAAGAGGCATGGCGGCGCTAAAGAGGAAGGTAGTAGGAGGCATGGCTGTGCTGATGTATGGTAGTTGGAGGCATGGCTGTGCTAAGAGGAAGGTAGTAGGAGGCATGGCTGTGCTGATGAGGAAAGTAGTAGAGCATGGCTGTGCTAAAGAGGAAGGTAGTGGGCATGGCTGTGCTGATGAGGAAAGTAGTGGAGGCATGGCTGTGCTAAAGAGAGTAGTAGGAGGCATGGCTGTGCTGATGAGGAAAGTAGTAGGAGGCATGGCTGTGCTAAAGAGGAAGGTAGTAGGAGGCATTGCTGTGCTGATGAGGAGGTAGTAGGAGGAATGGCTGTGCTGATGGGGAAGGTTGTAGGGCATGGCTGTGCTGAAGGAAGGTAGTAGGAGGCATGGCTGTGCTGATGAGGAAGGTAGTAGGAGGCATGGCTTATGCTGATGAGGAAGGCAGTAGGAGGCATGGCTGTGCTAATAAGGAAGGTTGTAGGAGGCATGGCTGAGCTGATGAGGGAGGTTGTAGAGGCATGGCTGAGTTGATGAGGAAGTTTAGGAGGCATGGCTGTGCTGATGAGGAAGAAAGTAGGAGGCATAGCTTTACTGATGAGGAAGGTAGTAGAGGCATGACTGTGCTGATGAAGAAGTTTAAGAGGCATGGCTGTGCTGATGAGGAAGATAGTAAGAGCATGGCTGTGCTGATGAGAGAAGTAGTAAGAGGCATGGCTTTGCTGATGAGGAAGGTAGTAAGAGGCATGGCTGTACTGATTAGAAGGTAGTAAGAGGCATGGCTGTACTGATGAAGAAGGTAGTAAGAGCATGGCTGTGCTGATGAGGAAGATAGTAAGAGGCATGGCTGTGCTGATGAGGAAGATAGTAAGAGGCATGGCTGTACTGATTAAGAAGGTAGTAAGAGGCATGATTTTACTGATTAATAAGGTAGTAAGAGGCATGGCTGTACTGATGAAGAAGGTAGTAAGAGGCATGGCTGTGCTGATGAAGAAGGTAGTAAGAGGCAGGCTGTGCTAGAGTGAAATAGTAAGAGGCATGGCTGTGCTGATGATGAAGAAAGTAAGAGGCATGGCTGTGCTGATGAAGAAGTATAAGAGGCATGGCTGTACTGATTAGAGTAGTAGATCTATGCCTGTTTGGTGTAGCATGCTGTCTATGTGACTCTTAGATGAGAAGGTATTGTGCTGTGAGTGCTGAGGAAGTAGTTTGATGGCATGGCTGTGACTGGTGTGTAAGGTAGTAGGGGCTGATATTGAGGTAAGAGGTCATGGTATTGAGGTGAGAGGAGGGCATTAGAAGGTAGTAAGAGGCATGCTGTGCTGATGAGGAAGATGTAAGAGGCATGGCTGTACTGATTAAGAAGGTAGTAAGAGGCATGGCTGTGCTGATGAAGAAGGTAGTAAGAGGCATGGCTGTACTGATTAAGAAGGTAGTAGAGGCATGGCGTGTACTGACTAAGTGGTAGTAGAGGCATGGCTGTACTGATTAAGAAGGTAGTAAGAGGCAGGCTGTGCTGATGAGGAAGATAGTAAGGGCATGGCTGTACTGATTAGAAGGTAGTAAGAGGCATGGCTGTACTGATTAAGAAGATAGTAAGAGGCATGGCTGTGCTGATGAGGAAGATAGTAAGAGGCATGGCTGTACGATTAGAAGGTAGTAAGAGGCATGGCTGTACTGATTAGAAGGTAGTAAGAGGCATGGCTGTACTGATCAAGAAGGTAGTAAGAGGCATGGCTGTGCTGATTAAAAGGTAGTAAGAGCATGGCTGTACTGATTAGAAGGTAGTAAGAGCATGCTGTGCGATTAAGAAGATAGTAAGAGCATGGCTTGTGATGAGAAGGTAGTAAAGCATGGCTGTGCTGATTAAGAAGTAGTAAGAGGCATGGCTGTGCTGATAGACGGTATAGAGGCATGTGCTGAAGGAATAGTAGGCTGTATGATAAGAAGTAGTAAGAGCTGCTGTGCTGATTAAGAAGGTAGTAGAGGCATGGCTGTGCTGATTAAGAGGTAGTGAGGCATGGCTGTGCTGATGAGGAGATGTAAGAGGCATGGCTGTAACAGCAATGCAAAGTCAAACACGTATCCAAACACATTAAATATTATTTGATTTCCATCTTTAACTTAATTAGTCTAACTACGACATTTATATTAAATTATCATCACAAAGTTCGGTGCCTTTTTAACGTATATAACCCGTCTTACTATCCGTATTACATACAGGGAAATTTTGTGTCCCAGAAAATTGAATGCTTCGTTTTCATCTCCTCTTTATCCCTGGGAGAACACATTTGATTCTAGGTTTCATTTGTCTAGTCGGGGAAGTTATATCGCTATTAATTTCACATTGTAATGTTTTATTCACCACGAGACTCGAGAAATCGGAGCAATAAATACAGCGAGCGAATTATGCGTGCGTTTGTGATTCACACACGACCATGAATTCGCTGCACCACCTAGAGTGTCTACAAATTCACAGATTAATTAAAGTGCATCTTTTCAATATATTTAATAACGGTTATATTTCCACACTCTCCTGTCCCCTGATTAATGTGCATTCATTTGCTACATAACTTTCTATTATTTTGTAGCAATGTCTTGCCGTGTGGCTCTGTATAATATCCCTCTGTCTGTAAGGAACCCTAGAACATATGGAAGTTGTTTTGTTCATTGTTTAGTTGTGCTGTAAAATTAAAGGGGAACTAATCCCAAAATGCCAGTGTCTAACCGACCTTCGTCGGATCGAGAAGGATATCTGACATGGTAGAAAACCACATCCGATCTTGCGGTCCTCTATGGACCACAATCAGTTGCGGTAAACTGTCGGCCAAGGCCACTATTGCCATGACCGACAGTCCTTCCTCCAGGCCGACTGGTCGGAAGAGCCGAATGATCTCAGGAGGAAAAGTTGCATGGTGTGTACCATGCTTTACTTCCAGACCGTCCAGGATCCTACACACGTCTGGAGAATGCAATTTAGGCCACTGTTTATATTTGAATGAAATGTTAAAAGATCATCTCTACCTGTTGCCCTTTAAAAAGGGAGAAATACTTCCTAAAATGTGTCTCCTCACCCCTCCCCAATTCTGATTGTAAGGGCCAGCATGCCAAGATCATACACAATCTGCATCTCTTTTTTGTTACAAAGCTTTTTTGTTAGATAAGTATTGCTATAAAGCGATACCAAGGTTTATAAATATGGCTCTTTGTTTGTGATGTTTCCATCTAGCTTTGTTGTTGTTTTTTTGGACAAAGAAAACACAGTAACACGTATAGAATTTGTACAAATACACCCACAACATCACATAATAATGAGCGTTATAGCTCAACAATCACTCCGAAAGAATGCTTTTCTATAATGCAGTCTCATCCATTACTTTTTACTGAATTTTTTCTGACTAGTACAACACTACTCTAATCACAAATTCAACGTATGCAACCGAAAGAAAGAGCCATAGCATGGACAGTTTATTTTATTATAGTATTTTTAATTTATATTCAAGCTCTGTCATAAACATCTACTGCAAAAAAACTTTAAGATATTACCTTACACCCCCAACCACCAGGTGTGTTAAAAAAAACAAACCGTACATTCTTTTTCAGCGCATTTTCAAACAAATTGCAAGCAGCATAGACGACCGTTATTTAAGGCACCAATTACTTGGCGCTGCAATCAATTCAGGGAACAAAGTAATAAGTAGATTCGCTTTTTTTTAACACTTGTTGTAGCTACCCTCAACATATAAATTTTTATACACAAGATATCCAAATTTTGTAACCATCAATTTTTCACTAACAACTTTTAGACTACCCTTTATTCTTAAATCTCAAATTTTTTTTACATTCTTTACAAAATGGTCTACTGATAACCATACCCCCAACTTAATTTCTACCTGAACCTTTTAAACATGTCCACCCCTTAAACTAAAATTTCCCCACTCTGTTCCACTGTGTAGATTTCAAAAATCCTTATCTTATTTTCTCCTGCACCTTTTCAAATCCCAAAAAATAGTAAGAACCGTCTGTTGTCATCCTTGTCTGCTTCTTCCTTTTCATCTTAGGGCATGTGCAGGGGAGCCCTCCCCTTTCCCTTCCTCCCACCCTCTGATCCCTTCAGACTTTCTGTATGATGCACTCCCAACCTCCATGTTTACTTTTTAAAACAAGCCCCAGAATTGACTTGCCATCATTCTGGGGCTTTTTAAAAAAAATAAACATGGCAGTTGTGGGGTGGCTCGAGTGCCCCACACTAACGAAAAATAAAACTTAGGGGTGAGATACCCTTTCAGCCATGCCTGTACCACCAATGGATTTCTCAACTCTGTCCCCAGACTGCCCAGTGCCCTTTAGATGGGGTTTGTTCTGGCAAAACAGGGAGGGATTGTGGGGTATGTTTTTTGCAAGCAGGATGTGAGAAAGACTCGTGCGTGGTTTGAGCTCTCCTGGCGTTCCCAGTTCACGCTGTTTAATAGCTTAATACATATTTATTTTTTTTTATAATAATCTGTGGACTATTCCTTTAAATGTATCCCTCTCCAGCTGTAATAATAAATAACACCAGTAATACAGGTACGGAGATTATTGTATGAAATTTATATATGATGATAGAGTGTTGTGTCTTGTGAGACCTCAGTTTAATTCTGATTCTGTCTATGGAATTCTCTCCCCTTAAGTATAGAATATTGCCGCTGATTGCTAGAAATGGAGCAGGAAATAGACTTTCCCATTCAAGCACAAAAAGCCTCTATTGCTTGATAAACTCAAACCAAAATACAGTATTTTCTTCAATATAATGCTGGGATATATAACCTTAAATAATGTAATATCATTAGAATAATGCAAAAAACAAATGCATGGACAATGTGCGTCCATGTGGCTCATCAATAGAGAGACTGGCTATTCATCCTCTGTACTTGGGTACTTCCAGTCCAGTTAGTGTCACACTCCAGACCTACTAAAAACAATGTCCTGGACTGAGCTTGCTACAGAAACACATTTGCAGGAGCTATACTATCTATCTATGTATATAGATAGTATTCCATTGCTATAATTGGCAGTTCTATTTAGGCTTATTGGCTTACACACACAGCATGTATTTGTAGCCACACCTACCAACGTTTTCACCTTGCCACTATGCCCTGCCCCCCCTTCCTGGAATATCCACTGGGAAAGCACACTCCTTACAAGGACAAACTTTGGGACTCTGAGAGAAGGCCGGGCCAGACCGGCCCCATTTAGGTATCCCACTACTCCCAGATATTCCGGGAGTCTCCTGCAAATTGGGGGGTACCACCACGATCTCCCGCAACGGAGAGGAGTCCTGAATCTCCTCCCTGTTTGCCCCCTTTATGTCTGTCACGCCCCCGGATCGCCCACCCCACGCCCTTAACCCGGCGTCCCCCACCCCCTAGTGTGTATGCGCCACCCACTGCATAGCGTCAATGGTGTCACACAGCATAGCCACACACCTCGTCACGCCCCCTCCGCCCCCCTTGCCCGAAGAACAAAGAGGCAGGGTGGGATGTCTGCCCATTGGACTATTAGTAATAGTTTATTACTGAATTCTGAACATAAATAATCTAATAGAATGTAGGTTTTAAAAAAATCTCAATAGTCTTGCTATAGCAATAAAAGAGGTGTTTTAAATTTCATATTCCATTCTGATTGAATAAATACATGTTTAATTTATTATTGTGTCTTGTATCTGTAGGTGTGTGCTCCTGTGTCTGGGAACAATTTGCATTTCAGACTATAAAATGTACTTTTGATGGTTTAGGTACCGTTTGCTATTGAAATAGATGGTTGGTTGGGTTGTGAGGGT
Source organism: Hymenochirus boettgeri (assembly GCA_019447015.1). Classification (NCBI taxonomy): domain Eukaryota; kingdom Metazoa; phylum Chordata; class Amphibia; order Anura; family Pipidae; genus Hymenochirus; species Hymenochirus boettgeri. Next base: position 246,223,405 of record CM033474.1, read on the forward strand.
GTCATTAGATGTATGTACCTTGTCTATGGTGAAGGGGGTGTATGTTTGTTACGAAAAAGTGAAATGTCTTTCCAACTCTCTATATTCACAAACAGCAGGGTGTCTAGCCCCGCCCACTTGCGGGTACAGTGGATTACTCAGACCCCCCTTACCTTCTCTGTCAGGACTTCACACAGCAGAGGGAGGATGGACTTCCTATCTCCCTCACACACTGAGGGAGTCTGAGGCTATGCTCACGGCGGGCACTGTGCAGGACAAGCATCAGGAATGTCACAAGTCGCCTCCCACCCATTAACTTTCTGGTCAGTCATTTCTGTATACTGGGTCCGTGGAGCACGCAGAGAGGTGGTTGATGGCTCGTTTAAAGGTAGGAAACTGGCCTTTTCATTTAAACTTAACTTGTTTGGAGACCACAGTTTCCCCTTTAAGTCCAAAATGCATCACCTTACATTTATCAACATTGAATCTTATCTACCACTTAGCAGCCCAATGGACAATCTATCTAGATCCCCCTGCAACGATTGCACATCCTCTGGTTTTTAATGGTCGACAAAGTTTTATGTTGTCAGCAAACACAAACCTTGCTTACATACGCACTTCCAAATCATTAATAATAGATTAAATAGAAGTGGCCCCAACCAGATCCTGTGGCACCCCACTTAGCACTATAGTCCATAATAATGAACCCCATTTACAACTACTCTCTGCATCCTATTCATTAACCAATTTTCTATCCATGTACAAATGTGACTCCCCAGACCAACAGACCTTAGCTTATAAATTAGATGCCTATGGGGGACTTTATCAGCCTTTGCAAAATCCAAGTAAACTACATCTAATGCCAAGTCTAAATTTCTACTTCCTTGTAAAAGTCAAGCAAATTAGTTTATAGGAGGCATGGCTATGGTGATGAGGAAGGCAGTAGGAGGCATGGCTGTGGCTAATAAGGAAGGTGTAGGAGGCATGGCTGAGCTGATGAGGGAGGTTGTAGGAGGCATGGCTGAGTTGATGAGGAAGGTTGTAGGAGGCATGGCTGTGCTGATGAGGAAGAAAGTAGGAGGCATAGCTGTACTGATGAGGAAGGTAGTAGGAGGCATGACTGTGCTGATGAAGAAGGTAGTAAGAGGCATGGCTGTGCTGATGAGGAAGATAGTAAGAGGCATGGCTGTGCTGATGAGGAAGATAGTAAGAGGCATGGCTTTGCTGATGGGAAGGGTAGTAAGAGCAACCTTCTTAATCAGTACAGCCATGCCTCTTACTACCTTCTTCATCAGTACAGCCATGCCTCCTACTACCTTCTTAATCAGTACAGCCATGCCTCTTACTACCTTCTTCATCAGTACAGCCATGCCTCTTACTACCTTCTTCATCAGTACAGCCATGCCTCCTACTACCTTCTTAATCAGTACAGCCATGCCTCCTACTACCTTCTTAATCAGTACAGCCATGCCTCTTACTACCTTCTTAATCAGTACAGCCATGCCTCTTACTACCTTCCTCATCAGCACAGCCATGCCTCTTACTATCTTCCTCATCAGCACAGCCATGCCTCTTACTACCTTCTTCATCAGCACAGCCATGCATCTTACTACCTTCTTCATCAGCACAGTCATGCTTTCTACTACCTTCCTCATCAGTACAGCCATGCCTCCTACTTCCTTCCTCATCAGCACAGCCATGCCTCCTACAACCTTCCTCATCAGCTCAGCAATGCCTCCTACAACCTCCCTCATCAGCTCAGCCATGCCTCCTACAACCTTCCTTATTAGCACAGCCATGCCTCCTACTGCCTTCCTCATCAGCATAGCCATGCCTCCTACTACCTTCCTCATCAGCACAGCCATGCCTCCTACAACCTTCCCCATCAGCACAGCCATGCCTCCTACTACCTTCCTCATCAGCACAGCCATGCCTCCTACTACCTTCCTCATCAGCACAGCCATGCCTCCTACTACCTTCCTCATCAGCACAGCCATGCCTCCTACTACCTTCCTCTTTAGCACAGCCATGCCTCCTACTACCTTCCTCTTTAGCACAGCCATGCCTCCTACTAACTTTCTCATCAGCACAGCCATGCCTCCTACTACCTTCCTCTTAGCACAGCCATGCCTCCTACTACCTCCTCTTTAGCACAGCCATGCCTCCTACTACTTCCTATCAGCACAGCCATGCCTCCTACTACCTTCCTCTTTAGCACAGCCATGCCTCCTACTACCTTCCTCTAGCACAGCCATGCCCTACTACCTTTCTTTAGCACAGCATGCCTCTACTACCTTCCTCTTTAGCACAGCCATGCCTCCTACTACTTCCTCATCAGCCAGCCATGCCTCCTACTACCTTCCTCTTTAGCACAGCCATGCCTCCTACTACCTTCCTCTTTAGCACAGCCATGCCTCCTACTACCTTCCTCTTTAGCACAGCCATGCCTCCTACTACCTTCCTCTTTAGCACAGCCATGCCTCCTACTACCTTCCTCTTCAGCACAGCCATGCCTCCTACTACCTTCCTCTTTAGCACAGCCATGCCTCCTACTACCTTCCTCATCAGCACAGCAATTGCCTTCCTACATCTTCTCATTCCGCACAGACATGCCTCTACTACCTTCCTCATCAGCACAGCCATGCTTCTTACTATCTTCCCTCATAAGCACAGCCATGCCTCTTACTACCTTCTTCATCAGTACAAGCCATGCCTCCTATACCTTCTTATCAGTCCAGCCATGCTCTCTTACTACTTCTCATCAGTACAGCCATGCTCTTACTACCTTCTTCATCAGTACAGCCATGCTCCTTACTACCTTCTTAATCAGTACAGCCATGCCTCCTACTACCTTCTTAATCAGTACAGCCATGCCTCTTACTACCTTCTTAATCAGTACAGCCATGCCTCTACTACCTTCCATTCAGTACAGCCATGCCTCCTACTACCTTCTAATCAGTACAGCCTGCCTCCTACTACCTTCTAATCAGTACAGCCATGCCTCTTACTACCTTCTTAATCAGTACAGCCATGCTTTACTACCTTCTCATCAGTACAGCCATGCCTCCTACTACCTCTTAATCAGTCAGCCATGCCTCTTACTACCTTCTTAATCAGTAGCCAGCCTCTTACTACCTTCTTCATCAGTACAGCCATGCCTCTACTACCTTCTATCAGTACAGCCACTGCCTTACTACCTTCTTAATCAGTACAAGCATGCCTCTTACTACCTTCCTCATCAGCACAGCCATGCCTCTACTCATCCTCATCAGCACAGCCATGCCTCTACTACCCTTCATCCAGCACAGCCATGCATCTTACTACCTTCTCATCAGCACAGTCATGCTTTCTATCTACCTTCCTCATCAGTACAGCCATGCCTCCTACTTCCTTCCCATCAGCACAGCATGCCTCTCACAACCTTCCTCATCAGCTCAGCAAATGCTCCTACACCTCCCCTCATCAGCTCAGACCATGCTCCTACAACCTTCCTTATTGCACAGCCATGCGCTCCTACTGCTTCCTCATCAGCATAGCCATGCCCTCCTACCCCTCCTCATCAGCACAGCCATGCCTCCTACAACCTTCCCCATCAGCACAGCCATGCCTCCTACTACCTTCCTCAACAGCACAGCCATGCCTCTACTACCTTCTCTTTAGCACCGCCATGCCTCCTACTACCTTCCTAACAGCACAGCCATGCCTCCACTACTACCTTCCTCTTAGCACAGCCATGCCTCCTACTACTTTCCTCATCAGCCAAGCCATGCCTCCATCTACCCTTCTCTTTTAGCACAGCCATGCCTCTACTACCTTCTTTTAGCACAGCCATGCTCCTATTTCCTATCAGACAGCCATGCTCCTACTACTTCTCTTTAGCACACACAGCTTCCTAATCTACTTCCTCTTTAGCACAGCCATGCCTCCTACTACTTTCAATCAGCAACAGCGCCTCCACTGTCCTCCACACACTCCTACTACCTTCCTCTTTAGCAAAGCATGTCCTCACTCTCACTCGATACCCTTCTTCCTCTTTAGCAAAGCATGCCTCCTACACCTCCCTCTTAGCCACAGCCATGCTCTCCACTACTTTCCTCAGTTAGAGATTCCCCCCCCCGCAAGCACTCCTAAACTTCTCCTCTAGCACGCCATGCCTTCTCTAATACTTCCTCATTTAGCACAGCATGATCTATCCTGACTAACTTCCTTTAAGCCCACGCATGACTCCTACTACCTTCTCTAGCACAAGCCATGCCTCCTAATTACCTTCCTCTTAGCACAGCGCCATGCCTTCCTCTACCTGTCCTCTCTCAGCACAGCCATGCCTCCTAATCCTCCTCTTTTGCACCCATTGACCTCCTACTACCTTCTCATCAGCACAGCCATGCATCCTATACTCACCTTCTAGCACAAGCCAGCATCGACTACCTTCCTCATAGCACAGCCATGATCCTAACTTCCTCTTAGCACAGCCATGCCTCTACTACCTTCCTCTTAGCACACAGCAATGACTGCCTACCATACCTTCCTCTTTAGCACAGCCATCCTCCTACTACCTTCCTCATAAGCACAGCCAATGCCTCCTACTACCTTCCTTCATCAGCAAGCCATGGCCTCCTATACCTTCCTCTTTAGCAACAGCCATGCCTACTAATTACCTTCATCATAAGACTACAGACCCTCATGCCCACTTCCCATAATAACACTTCCTTATTTAGCCAAAGTCATGCATCATAATACACTTCCCTTTAGCACACCGCAGCCCTCCCCACTACCTGAATTAACTCTTTAGACAGCCTAGCATCCTCCATACTACCTTCCTCATCAGCACAGCCATGCCTCCTACTACCTTCCTCTTTAGCACAGCCATGCCTCCTACTACCTTCCTCTTTAGCACAGCCGTGCCTCCTACTACCTTCCTCTTTAGCACAGCCGTGCATCTGAGCTGAAATTGGGTCTGAAAACCTCTCTTGTCTTCAGCTTATTTTGTTAAAGAAATGTTTTCTCTCCTTCAGTTTTGGGTAGGTTGATAGAGGATAATTGTGTATTTTATAGTTTTAGTTGAACTGGTAAAAAAGGAATCATAAAAAAATTGTTGCATTAAGTTTATATAAAACTCTCTATTTGTGGTGTATTGGGTAGTAAATAAGGCTAGGTACATATGAATCAATATGATTGATTGTCCATGGTAATATTTTAATAAATTTGGTTAAAATATTTATCTTCAAACCTACGTTTTCTCACGATTTTACTTCTTGCCTTTCCCCCCCAGACTGATAGGTTGATTATTGGCCTGTGTGTATCAACATTTTCTTTAACCCTTCCCTCATCAATGTAGTAACATTAAAGGTGCAGAACACAATGTAAGTAAACCACTTGTGCTTTTCGCTTCTGTCCCTTTAACCTGCTTCGTCACCACATATCCAAACAGGGTGATGTCGTTTACTAATAAGCGTAACTCCAGTCATATGGATCTTCACAGTTCCAACATAAATAACTCCGATGCGGCTCTTTATATTTATTTTGTTCACAATAGCAGAACCAACAATGCCTTATTTCTCATTGCAGAGCAGCTTGAGCCCTTCTGAATAAAACATGCTATTTTCTATTAGATTTATTTTAAAGCTGGAAACGGTTCGTGGAAATTATTTTGTGTTTTTTTGACATCCATCAAGTTGTTTTTTTTTTCCAGAGAAAAATTTGGAATTTCCGATTTTGTTTCAGCCCTCGGCCTCCATAACTCAATAGCAGAAATTGCAGTTGGTTTCAAATGCTTATGTCGTCAGGTTATGAAATATCCAGTAGGTACTATTTCCAGCCTATAATACTAACCAGCTTTAGGTTCAGTTCAAAGATGGGGAAAGGATGAGATTGGTAATATATAATGGTCATTCAGTGTTTGGGTGAATATGTAAAGAAAGTTATTTGTTGGACCAAGAAAATCAGTCATTTTGGCCTGTTGGACATGTTGCAAAACAGGAACATTGTCAGTACCGTTGAAGGATCATGCGATATAACTGCTTGTATGGACACCTTAACTTTCTTTATTAAAAAAAACAACATGTCCACAGTTTTTATAATTACCTATGTATATCCAGAATACACAATCAATCATTTATGAAAACTTTAACCATTTTTCCCATTCAATCAAACTCTGCCTTTCCCTCTGTAATCTGATTAACTCAAGGCAAATGTGAATCCTGGCTGTGCTTGGTTAGAGCTGGGTAGGAAGGTGAAACAGGGAGATTCAATAAAAGGTCTTATCGTTTAAAATGGTGGTAATTTTACCCCAACCAATCAGATGTTAGCTTTCAAATGATAAGAACTTTTATTGAATAACCCTGTATGTTTTTGACTATGGATTTGGGTTTATTCATTAAAATATTCTACAATCTCTGTTCCCATTAAACTGTGCACAGGTATGTATTTATGTGACTTGTCAAACTTTCACATACAGATTAATGGGCAACTATTCTGAACAAATAACTGACCTTAATCTATAAATAAATACACGTAAGTAGCACTAATTCTGTTGCTGCAGGTCTTAAATCCAGTCTTATTTTGCTCAAGTATCCCCCTCTCTGACTTATCCTTCCATCTGACCTGGCTTTCTGTGAAGTCAAGCATGCTCAGTTATCACCATGAGCCAGCATTGGGAGAAGGAATTTCCCACCATGCAATTCACTCCAGCGACAGCAAAACTCCACACGGCGTTAATGATAATAAGAACTTGAGTGACGGATGAAATGTAAGATGTTTCAGATTGGGTATCTAAAGAAATAGGGAGCAGATCAAAAAAAAATGTTGTAGTGATAGTTTGAAAAATTAGATTTCCCTGTAGCAGGCAGTTTAAAAAAGTGTGAACAAAAATCTAAAAGGAATAATAACGCAGAACATTTTATTTTACTGTAAAGAATAGTTTTGCCCAAGAGCCAATTAACAAACACAGGAAACATTGTCTCTATTTATATTGGATCCCTTTGTAGCTTAAATCTAAAATCATCTTGGGAACATGCTCCATTATAAGGTCACACTTCCTATAATATGAGAGCTGCATTTAAACGCAGCAATTGGCAGTGTTAATTTGACAGTGTAAGAAAGTAAAGGAGAAGTTAAAAAAGAGAGCTGTTAGAAAAGGAATAAAATGAACCGAATTAGACAATGAAGGCTTTTTAGAATGATCTTAAATCTGGCAAAATGTTATGAGATAGTTAACTTCAGTTTTAAAGGAAAACACATTTTTTACCTTACTCCATGTGAACTCCATGTGAAGATATCTTATCTTGATATCTGCCAGCCCCTCACCGTTCATGCATGGCTCTTCTAGGTGCTGGCCATCAGACAAGGCCATGGCAGTCAAAGAGTTAAAATTGGTGCACCAGCTGGCTGCTTTATGGTTGCTCAAGCTCACAAAGGAGGCAGCAGAGAGTGGTGAGGGACCAATAGACATGTTCACTCAGGAGCACATGCCATTTTAAAGTTACTTGGGGGTAAACATGCCATTTAACCTTTGCCTACATAAGTGGTTAAAATAAAACTGTATTGTTTATAGAATTGTTAAAATTAGGAAAATAAAACTGTTATATTATTTTGCTCTTAACCTCCCTGAGATTTATATAATGTAATCAAATAGTCTTAAAGGGCATCTATACTGAAAAAAAACCAACTTTAAATTGCCCATTACTTGAAACTATAAATCTATAAAATCTATAAACTATTACTGTACTATTTTAATGCCGTACCAATAAATCTGTGATTTTATCAAGTTGGACTGCAGCTGCTCATTTTTACAGCGATTGGTGAAGTGGTGCTGTTCAGGCTGCCGGAATCTATTGGTGTATCGAATTTTCGTGGGGTTGGGACAACCCAGGTTGGTAGCACACTCCAGCGATAAGAAGAGGTGTTCCAAGTCGGGCCCGGTCTATAGCGGAGTCACGGCTTGAGAGAAGGTAAACCGGCCTAGAGCCGCAATGTATGTGTATCGATTACTGTACTATTGTTTGTTGATCTGTGCCCTATTTCTTTAGATATCCAATCTAAAACATCTTATATTTCACTATAGTGTCCCTTTAAAGGGCATGTCCACCCCTTTTTGTAACTTTTGGGGTACTTTAGGGCTTCCTCCCTCAGCCCCAACCGCTATATTAATATTTGCAGAAACTCCTCCCATCATTACTTGCCTTACCTCTTTCCTCCGGTGTACTGTGCCGGCCCTCTGCTTGCATGAAACTGCAAGCTGGGGGATGGACCGGCAGCCCCGTCCATGATTGGCTACCTCTCAGCTTCCGGCTATCCAGAACACCAGAGGAGAGAGGTAAGGTAAGTAATGATCTGGGGAGTTTCTGCACATTTTAATATAGCGGTTGGGGCTGGGGGAGGAAGCCCTACAGTACCCCAAAGGGGTTTTATGCTAGGGGGAGGGAGAGAAAAACGAGAAGGGGAGGGGAGGACTGCTCTGAGCAAGCCAAAAACCTCTGAGAGGACGCCTCAGGCAGAAACAATTTCCCTCCCTTCCAGGCTCCTGGTGGGCAGTTTTTGGGACTTTACAGGGACATTACAGGAGAACCATTTGGAGCTGGGATGTAAGGTAAGGATTTTATTACATTACACACTGGGGCCAGTAGTGGGTTGAATTCTAGTTTTGGGGGTGAACATGCCCTTTAAATAATCTGTGAGCTTTAAAAGTTAGATGTTATTTCTATATTCCCCTTCTTACTTTTTAAAATGTTTCTAATGCACCAAGCTCTTCAAATCCCCATAACATGAAAAACTCCTGCCTTTTTATGGTAAGAAGAAAGGAAAAATGGTTGTAATGCACACAAACTATTATCTCCCCAATAATTCTGGGGTCATCCCTGCAGCACAAGAATCCTTGGCCTAACCTTGGCCTAACCTTGAGATAACAAGTGTTAAGAAGAAGTTAAGAAGATCCAGAGGCTGAAGAAGTTGAATTTCGAGTGGGGACAAACAAAAACCAAATGTTATTATCAGGCAAATTCTATCAAGTGTATTTTCTCCAACTTTCCCTGCAAGGTTCTTCCACCGTAACCTTGGAAAATGTTTGTAGATATTTCCCAGCTGAGGCCACATTGACTGTAACCTATTAATCTTAACTGACACTCCAATGGAGGAAAGCAATACTCACCAAGCAGCATAGCAGAACGCTTTGTTACACACACAAAATGTGCTGGGCACCATCATCGCCTTTTGTCAAGTGTTAAACCTATTACTGGGCACTTCAATAACATCTCTGTGTTTAAAATTACCACTGTATATTTGGACTGTGCCACTGCAATAGAATGATATGCTAATGAATTGCTTTTATATAATAAATGAGAGAAAATTACCAGCCAGCTGTTTCCTCTATAAATAGGCACCTGAGTGCGGTAATTAGAGGAGATTAATTTTGTTTGTGCATGATAAATGTCTCTGGGAGCCAATATTATCACTCCTTGTACTTTTCAGGTTTCAAGATGATGTTTTCCTTTCTGTATTATCATAATGTAGCCCAGAGCAATGTAAGCAGCAGCTCAATGGACTGAGACTAAAGACCTTACCAAGGAGGCCTTAAGATGAATGTTCTAAAGGTACCAATGGGATAAACTGTGCTGGGCTGAGAGCAATAAAATGTGGACATTATAACACCTGATGTTGTTGTGATGAGGCAGAACATTCCATTAATACATTAATATCTCTGGTAAATGAAAACAATATGGGGCTCATTTGCAGAAAGACACAACTGAGCTTGACTGCAGCAGGCAGCAAAATGTCACCCGAGCAGCTGCCAGGGCCAATTCAATATTACCTTTGCTCTATTTTTAGCAGAACTTTTTAACCACGTTGGGGTAAACAATGAAATGTGGAAAACAAAATAAACCTTAATCATAAAATAAAGTAACAGTTGTTGGCATGGATAGTTGAGCAGGAAGTAAGGTAAGAAGAAGAAGGCAGATCAAAGACATTGGGGGAAATTGCAGAAGAAAGGCTGAGTAAAAACTGAAAATGGACATTATTAGACATGGCGATGAACAAGAATCAAGTATATAAGAGCCCTACACACACACGTATGTCTCCTTTCCTATTGGTCAAACTCAATCACGTGCTCGCATTCACGCCACATATTTTTCCAACTCCTAGATGAAGTGGAAAATTCCCATTGGAAATGACATTGAAACAAACAAGCCCACAGTTGGCAAGCAAGACACTGCAGATGGTCGGCATTTATCTGCCACAACCCGTTGTAAAGGATTGGCCTGAAGGCTGAGGTACTTACTAGGTATGCTTTAGGGGAAGGTTAAAGTCCAAGCAAAGGTAGAGTTTTAAATGAAACTTGTGTTAAAATGAAATCGTTAGTTATATATGGAAATGGGAGACATGGTAAAAGGGATTCACGTTTACCATCGATTAAAGTAAATGGGAAAAACAAGATTTAATGTACTGTAGCCTGTTTAGTTTTAATTAAGTTGATATGTGATTTCTGAGTGGAATAAACTGAGGTAGGCAGCGCTTTATATGGTGGATCGAATCGCTGAGCACAGTGGGTTACACAGTTAAAGCCGACAAACTAGAAAATGTTTTAAATCTGCATTCTATTTATGTTAAATTCTCTTTAGAAGAAGTTTTGTAAATTGGGGAATTTGTTTTGCTTTCACTGCAGGATCCTTGTGTGGCCTCGCACCTGGGAATAATAACCCCTTGTTCCTGCGTCTGTTATTTTGGGAAACTAGAATTATGACTGTCTTCAAATTATTTTCCAGTCCATGGGCAGCCATCTGCTATAACCACTTCATGTTTATTGTCTTTAATATCTGGATGTGGCCTTTCTTTTTTAACCTGATGTAAGAATTAGGGATGGACTAGAACTCCAACCTGAGTACGAGCCGGACTTTATGAGTTCGGACGAACTTGAACTATTCGAACTATTTTGTTTTTCCGGACTCACGACTGTATTTTTGATAATTATGGAATTTACGACCCGTTCGCTAACCCTAGAATGTATCGTTTGCTAACCCTAGAATGTATCGTTTGCTAACCCTAGAATGTATCGTTTGCTAACCCTAGAATGTACTCCCGTTTGCTAACCCTAGAATGTATCGTTTGCTAACCCTAGAATGTATCGTTTGCTAACCCTAGAATGTATCGTTTGCTAACCCTAGAATGTATCGTTTGCTAACCCTAGAATGTATCGTTTGCTAACCCTCGAATGTATCGTTTGCTAACCCTCAAATGTGGCCTTTGATTTTCGGTAACCCTCGAAAGAATCGTTAGATGTCGGTAACCCTCGAAGTTATGGATCGTTTTCATTAACCCAAGAAAGTATTATTTGGTTTCGGTAACCCTCGAAAGTATTGTTCGATGTCGGTAACCCTCGAAGTTATGGATTGTTTTCATTAACCCAAGAAAGTATAATTCGGTTTCGGTAACCCTCGAAAGTATTGTTCAGTGTCGGTAACCCTCGAATTTATGGATCATTTTCAATAACCCAAGAAAGTATTATTTGGTTTCGGTAATACTCGAAAGTATTGTTTGATTTCAGTAACCCTCGAATTTATGGTTCCATTTCCGCTAACCCTCAAAAGTATCATTTGGTAACCCTCGAATTGGCCGTAACCCTATAATGTAGCTTGTGCAAAACCCCACAATTGCCCACTCATGTTTAAGAAGTGTTTTAACAAGTTTTGGTGATAGTGACGTTCCCCAGACCATTTCCCAGGTGCCACAGCCATTTACATTAAGTTTCCATTGTTAGTTTAGCTGTAAATCACCCGGACTTTTCGAACTATCACTTTCCCATTGACTTTCATTTCAAACTTTTACTGAAGTTACAAAGTTCGAAAACGGAGAGAACTTTATAAAGTTCGGCCATCTCTATCAATACTGCCATCTGAACACCCAGCAGTAAATGTTCTCTCTAACCTAGAACTATAGATAACGCTGCTCAAGGCAGAGAAACTTTGTGGTTTTGTTTAAACCAAAAAACTGGGAATCCAAGGGGCATATTTATTGCGATTGCAGGGCTATATGTGTAAAGCAGACGCATTCTTAAATACTTCTTATTGGAAAATACGGTTCCTTATCACTATTTAAGAATTGGTATTCCTAATTAAGGATAAAGTTTTAGGGATTATTTTATTGATATTTAAATGGCCAGAACCCCCCAAACAGCAACTTTGCAATACTATAAACTCTTTAAGAGTTCTTCCTGCTCTGTAGCTCCCAGGTTCACGCCACAGTCGTGTCTATTAGAAGCTTGTCATGAGCTCCTACAGATGCAAGAGAGGAGGCCTGGGGAAGCAGCCACATGTCATTGGGCATGACTGACAGCTGCTACATGGGAATAGGTAGAAAAGAAGGGTTGTCCAAGCTAATGTTTGAAAACTATAACTTCCTTTGCTCCTTGGTTGCAATGAGTTCCCATTCCCACCCAGTTGTATGTTAATACTGATCAATTTGTTATATTTATAGATGTAGGTACCCAGGAATGTCCTTTACACCTTTATGGCCCCTTAATCTGATTGGCTATGTCTGGAAATATCTGTTGTATTCAATTAGATCAACTGGACTTGAAATGTAGTTCTTGAAGACGTAAGGGGGCAAATAGTTTTTCACATCACTGTATAAAACCCTATAGGATATTTTCCCTGAACAAGGCCCCTGTGTTAATCATTGATCTCTGCATTGAAAGAAACCAAAATGATTCCTCCATCTATACCTGTAATGTCAACATGCTATCAATATACTATCAATATTTGCAAATTATTATCCACCCAAAATGATTGGCTTTACTTCCCCTTACGGTGCCCATACACATGCAAATTCACCATCAGATTCCGATTTCTGTGCAGTATAGGGAGCCGCAGATCCGACACTCGGATTGATAGGTTATGATACAGACGGTGATAGTTCATCATCATTCTAACCTATCCATTCACATGCCTGAGGTTCAGCAAACACCATTGGATCTGAAGGGATCTTAACATGACCTTTACAACATCTCTACTCCGTGTTTTTATTACAGTGACACCTGGGCAGTGTGGGGTGGAGCAGGGTGGGGCATGGGTAAGGAAGGGAGAAATAATAAAACAGATCAAGGCAGGAAAGAATTGAATGTTTGCCACCAAACTTAACAATGGAGGGGGTGCGATCCCAGTATGTGCATACCACCCAGCTTGATGTAGTTTCAGCTGCTGGGACACTATACTTGCCATCTGATTTTCTGCCTCACTTCCCCTTTATGAATGAGGCTGGCGTTTGACCCACTTCCTGTGTTCCATAGTTTATCTTACCCACAGACAGTAAGGCTGAGGCCACACTGCAACGCACAGGAAGTGCGCACGTTATCGCACGCGATTGTGTGCACGATTCTTGTGCGTTTTGCGTTTGCGCGTGTGTTTTGTGCATGCGATTTTGCCGTTTTCCGTTATGGAAATGCATGCGTTAACGCACCAAAAATGGTGAACGTATGCGTTACCAAATCGCGAACAGACGCGCAATCGCATTGGAAATCGCTTGAATTTTCACGTTCCCGCGGTTTCCATTTTAGTGAAAATCGCCAGCGCAAATGCACAAAAAAACACGTTAGGGTGTCCTGGCCCTAAAGGCTTTTTTAATCAAACCCAATTTCTTTTGGCCTGAACAGCTGTTATTGCTTGAAAGAAACAATCAGCAGTAGCTAAAGGAATTCCTACTCCTAACCCCAGACACTTTTATACGCAACTAACTGGAGTCTCGTCCTTCGGCATTACACTGAAGTCATTGGGTCTAGGTAATGGAATAAATGTTTGTTTGGATTCCAATGTTCAGTTGGATCTTCCAGGCCCTTTCTCCCTGGAGGTTCTAGGCAGCCTACGTTGTGTTATATTGCAATAATATTTTGAAAATACCTTAGCAATGATTCATCGTTGTGAAGACTATTGAGAGTCCAGCATTTAAATTATCTAGAGTTTCTACAGGATCATTGTTGAATGGAATGCTAGTACTTGAACTTTAACATTTAACAGTCATCTTCATTCACAGCAATTAAATAGCCATGCTTTGTAAGAGCCAATAATCTCTTTATTTCCCTGTAGGCCTTAATGGTTTCCAGATGTGTATTTCCATGCCAGTAGACTTTGCAGTATATGGAATCAGCCCACATTTAGATCCCACATGTGCTATTATTTCCCTGAGCACATCTGGACTTTGACATGGTTCTGCCATTGCAACGTGGCAAACTTGCAAAACACAGAGCAACGGCCCGATAATAAGCATCAAATGTCTACAAGGAACCAAAACACTTCAAAGGGCGACTGAACAAAGGGCAGTTCCAGATATTACAACAGTGGGATTGGGTGGAGCGGCAAAGAAGAGGAAGAGGGAATATTAATGCTGAAAACAATCCAGGCTTGTGGAATTAGGAGTTAGGAGTGTGGAATGGAACAGATTAGGGATGTTTATTATCAAGCCACATAGTCATTCAATTTATAAATAATGTTTACTAAACAATAAACAACTCAAGAAACAATTTTCATTTTGTCTATCCTTGACTCTCGCATTGTAATTAATCCATTTTGTCATCAGTGCAGTATATAAGGGGCCAGGGAATAGGGATAACAGACATTCTGGTCAGATCAGTCACATGATGAATGGCAATTTGGGATGAAATCATTTTACAGACATGTACCACTTGAAGGGATAATTATACCCTACCCCCTCCCTTTAAAGAAGCCTCCCATCATACCTTCACTATGAACCCTAAATCACATCTCTAGGAAAAAATAGTGAGAAGCAAAATCACTACCTGCTTGAAAACTTGTTTTCACTTAATTCTTGTTTTCCCCAAAATTAAGGGAGATTCAATATCGCCCTTTTTCGTCTAAAACCCACGTTAACCCTAAAAAAAATTTGGGTTAACGTGGGTTTTGGACGGATTTTCAAGCACAGCGCCATTTCCGAATGTTTTTGGAAATAGCGCTGTGCTAACGATCCAAAACCCGTAGTGTTAAGTTTTGCGCTACTTTGTAGCGTGAAACTTAACACTACGGCTTCTGGAATGTTAAAGACCCGCTCCTTACCTTAGCCCGATCCCGCAATGAAATAACTGACGTAATCTCGTTTAGATCAGTTATTGTATCGTGGGATCGGGCTAAGGTAAGTAACGGGAGACCCGATATTGAATCTCCCCGTAAGTCTTTACTGGACATGCTTCTCCCACAGCAGCCAGGTGATATCACTCAACCAACTGGAAGTAGTTGACTGAGACCAAAAAGGAAATTACCGTATATACTCAAGTATACACCGACCGAGTATAAACTGAGGTACCTAATTTTCATGAAAAAAGGAGTAAAACTGATTGACTCGAGTATAAACCAAGGGTAGAAAATATGACCACTACTGCCTTCTGATATGGGAATTCTGCTGTCCAAAGGGCAACTAAATCCTAAAAACAATACAGAATCAGAAGGCAATCTTTAACAATAGATACCATCCTCCTGATTCTGTATTGTTTTGTGTTAAGTTTCATACATACGTGCATTTGTGTGTACGAACGCCCGTTTCGGACAATAATCATGCCTTAACAGACATATGTACACATTGTGCGTCATGGAATCCCAAGTGTATGAACCTTTCGTTGCCTTTTAAATGTAGAGTAAATCCCACACAGTAACCCCCAATTCCTTGCCACCGCAGATGTTTGGAAACTACAACTCAGTTGTAGGTTGCTGGGAGTTGTAGTTTCCAAACATCTGCAGTGGCCACCTCACTGCCACCACTGCAAAAAATATAAAGAAGCTCTGTCCAGTCTCCAATACTTGATAATAGGGTAAAACCTCCAATTTCCTTTTGGAGTCAGGAAGGAATTCCCCTCCCTCCACTCATCCCCAGAGGATGCGGAGTGAGCGGCCGCCGGATTACTTACAAGGTAAGTGGTTGACCCGAGTATAAACCGAGTTCGGTTCTCACGCTGTTTTTAAAGGCTGTGTATACTCAAGTATATACGGTAATAACAGGTGGTGACTAGTGACGGAATTTTAGTTGCCATTATGGCCCAGATATATAATAGAAATGCTGTTGGCATCTCAGAGACAAATCTGAATTTTTCCTGGAAAGTTGAAAGAACTTTTATAAATAGAAGCGGTTTTATAATCAAGATGGATGTTTTAAAAACACGTCAGCCATCACAAAAGTACTGAAAACCCCACAATAACCTGAATAGCTAGGCCACACTATCCCGTTTTTTTTTTTTCGATTGCACGTTTTCTTCTAACACAGCAATTGCCGCAACGCACGCGATCCCCATTTGAAAGTGCAATCACATGCAATTACGTATCTCAAAAGAAGAAATCGCATGCCCAAACACACAATCACGTGCGGTCAAGTTTGCGGTGCTGTGTGGCCGTGCCCTGAGTGTCTGTTTGTGACCATGTCAGTAAATTACAACCACATTGTAAAGTACCAGTTGCACCATAAAATACAGATATCGTGCGGTATTTCATCCCAGTAAGAGCCCATTGGCTGTAAATTACAGCGGTTATATATTTCCACTAACAAAGGGCCCTATTTATAAAACATCGGTATCGTTATCGATAAAATAAAGATCATTATCATAAAACAACGATCATTATCGTAAAATAACGATCGTTATCATAAATTACCGATCGGTATTTTCCGATAACGAACGGTATTTTACGATAACGATCGGTATTTTGCGATATCGTAAAATACCGATCGTTATCGTAAAATGCCGTTCGGTATCGGAAAATACCGTTCGTTATCGGAAAATACCGATCGTTATCGTAAAATAATTTTTTATCGATAACGATACCAATGTTTTATAAATAGGGCCCAAACAGTATTAATGCTGCATTATATTAATGGCCACATTGTAGAATAACGCCTGTGATGGTAAAAGCACTAGACAAGCCCAATATCAATCCTTTATAAATACCGCCCCTTATCAAGTACTACTGAGACATGAGTGGGAATAATTCACTCTTTGCAGATTCCACAGTTTATATGTCAGGTCAGAAACATGCACAACATCCCTTTAAAGGCTACATATAACCATTACTGTGTACAAACCCATCTGGAATACTCGTGCTCGTATTGTTACCCTGAATTTTTTGCAAAAAAGCATCTTAATACTTCCCAAAACTCTTAAAGGGCAACTGAAGCTTCAGAACAACAATGACAATGAGACAGAAGACAGAGAACCTTAACATATAATCAGTAATCCATAAGTCACCTCTTATTTTTATATACTTTTAGCTTACTAACATGGTGTTTGTGCTTTATTTCCCAGCATTGTTACAGATGGTCACGCCCACTAGTAGTCTCTAGCCAGTGGCGCAACTGCAAAGGTCCGGGCCCCACTGCAAGTTTGATGGCTGGACCTCTGACGCACCCCTCTTCCAAGCGGCAGTGCAATGAGCTGTTGAAAACAGTTGATCACTCGTACCTTTAATGCACAGGTGGGATCAGCTGTTTATAAACAGCTCTTTGTGGTCCTTCTTAGTGGGGGGGGATGCTTTCAGGTTCTGGAGTATTAAAAGTTGTGTTTAGTTCTCCTTTAAAAAATGGATAAAATAATAAATCTCCCAAAGAGACATTTTTCAAAAAAAAAAACAAACAAAAACCTCCTAATAATTCCACATGCCTTGCATTCCATAACTGTCCATCCAATCTGCACACACTCCATATCGGAATTTTACAAAATGAACCTTTTTTTCCCAATAGAGAAATTTCTGGTTTATCTGTAGCCTGACTCCTTCCTTTTGATTTTCTTTTCAGTTGAAGCAGATCCAGATTTTCTCCATAATCCTTTCATTTATAGGAAGCCAAGAAAAAAGTCAGGGACAAGGCCAAGTAAATTTTACTCATTACAGGTCTTTTAGAAATCTGAAGAATGAACAATTTATAGAACTATTTTATTTTTGTACCAACGTACCTGTGTCTTATTCCATTACTACATAAACCGATGCAATAACAGGTGTTAAAGTTGGCCTGTGCCACCAACTAGATGTTGGGGACGTATTTATAAAGGTGCAGTATCTCTATTTTGTGATACAATCGTTGCCCCGATCCTAAATTTATTTGCAAATGCCCATACAATACCATTGTGGTGTTTCACTACCACGTGTTATTGTACAACGGAACATGTATAATCGCAGTTCTCCAATATCTGATAACGCAAATAGTCTGCAACCATGTTTGGACATCCCTTAAATAGTCCAAGCACATGCGCAGTATTAACTACATGCAGGTTATTGTGCGTACTGCACAAGGATAACGCAAAGAGCAGCAAGCGTAAAAAATTTTGTTATTTTGTTCAAAGCAAATTAACATTTGAAACTTAACTCAGCTTAATGAATCAGCCCATAAATACTTTCATTTTGGAGAAACTCAATTAACACTGAAATTAACACTGGAATTTAATTACCACCAAAAACTAGAAAGTGCTTTCCCAAGGTCAAAAATAAACCGCTTGCTTGTGGGGTTGTAATGGGGTGACGTGCTTGGTTAGGAGTGACTGTTTTAGGAAGAATTTGTCAAAAGGGTTTTATTAAAAGGCTGGAATTATAGACATGAAAGGGATGGGGTGTTACATGAAGAATCAAATCCACTCGCATAGAAAATGGGGTTTTCTCTCTCTCTCCTTACGGACGTGTTGGTGTGTGTGTGAGAGTGGGTGGGTTATAATGTATAATGTATCCCCTTCTGTTAATGAAAAGGATATTATAACCACCTCGGAGTTTCGTGCCCTTTATAAAAGTACTCAGCCTTTTTTTCATGGAACTCCTTTGTGACTTACCGTATATACTCGAGTATAAGCCGACTCGAGTATAAGCCGAGGCACCCATTTTTGCCTCAAAAAATAGAAAAGATGATTGACCCGAGTATAAGCCGAGGGATACATCACCCTAATACCTTTCCACTGTAGATGTTTGGAAACTACAACTCCCAGCATGCTTGGTTGCTGGGAGTTGTAGTTTCCACCACCTATTTAGAAAGGTATTGGGGGTTACTGTAGGCATACTGTCCCCCACCCTAATACCTTTCCACTGTAGATTTTGGAAACTACAACTCCCAGCATGCTTGGTTGCTGGGAGTTGTGTTCCAAACACCTATAGTAAAAAGATAATGTGGGTGTCTGCATGCATACTGTCCCTCCAGCCCTCCCCCCAGTACCCCCCCAGCCCTCCCCCAGTCCCCCCCCAGCTCACTTACCTGTACCTGGTCTTTATTCTTCCTCTCTCTGCAATCCAGAGGCAGCCGAGTCCGCCGGCAGTTCCCATTACTGCTTCGCGGCTGCGCGATGACGTCATCCCGCCAGCGTGCGTGATGACGTCATCGCGCAACCGCGAGGAACTACGGGAACTGCCGCCGGACTCGCGGCTGCCTCTGGATTCAAGGTAAGTTTCTTCTGACTCGAGTATAAGCCGAGTCAAGGTTTTTAGGTTAATTTTTAAACCTAAAAACCTCGGCTTATACTCGAGTATATACGGTATAATATAGTGGATAATGCACCCCCAACTGTAAATTATAAGGATATTAGAAGTCACCGAGGAGTTCCGTGAACATATAAAAGTACGAGGCCGCAGGCCGAGTACCTTTTATACAGGACACGGTACTCCAAGGTGACTTCTAATATCCTTATAATTTACAGTTCGGGTGCATTATTTATTATAACCTACCCCTTTGTGCCTTCTGGTTTCCTTCTCCTCCTGGAACTGTAAGATTATAAGACTATAATCTTACAGTTCCTCCTATAGAAATCCACTACAGGGGTAGGTTATAACCTTATAATTTACAGAAGAGGATACATTATCCATTATATTAAAAATGTGCACATTATCCATCATTATGCAACCAAGGTCATACATCAAGAAAAACTCTACTTTAGCTAAAGAATAAAGAATTTATCCACTGTTAAAACAGCATGAAAAATAATCATTGTGGGAAATCTGAAAATATAATTGTATGTAATTGATTGGTTAATATCAGGATCTTTCAATATAAACAACCCAATATAATGACTGAAACCAGTAAATTAAAATTCATTGAGTTTATTTGCTTTTCTGTCCCAGTAGGGAGCCATGTTTCTCTCAGAAAATTAATTCCTACTATCGACTAAAATTCCTTTGCTATTACGCTCTTTTCGCAGCCTATTAAAATACAAGGGGAGAGATGCAATATCATCCACAAAGAGAGGAAAATGAGTTAAACCCACGCTTCCCCATGTTGTATCAGGTTAGCATGGGTTAAACTCATTATTTGCTGGGCCTCCACCGGTTTCTATTAACGGTACAGGCACCTGATGCAAAGATGCAGCTGGTCAATAATATTGAATTAAAATTGTGCTAACCGGTTCGCTAACGTTAAGTGCAGTTTAGCACCTGAAGAAGGGGGCACATCCCCCAAAACGTTGTGTTTTTGATGTGTGGTTTATAATAAATTATTGAAATGATTGGAATTCCACTAAGGAGTGCGACTTCAGACCTTGCTCATTTTCCAACGTTAAGTTCGACTTTAACTCAATATAACGGATGCATTGGTTACGCAAACGGCACCCGCACATCTGGTGTTAAAATCCCACTGTGGGTAAATCCCTTTTGGGATTTAAGGGATTGGGATTTACCCACGTGCAAGGGATTTACCCACCTGTGCCAATGCGATGTTGAATCGGGGAAAGGAGATTTGCCCTGAGCGATTGCGGCTCTGGGTAAATCTCCCCCACAAACTTTAGTTTTTGAAATACTTACAGTAATAGCGTGAAAACAAATATCTAGAAAACAGAGGTGTACGTTCCGTGCTCCTTACCTGACGGGTTTCCGCAATGCAGTAAGGGAGTATTGCATTGTGAGAACATGGAAAAAAGAGGAGCACCGAAGGTAAGTAATACATCTCCCCTAAATCTTCACCATCCCACCTAAAAGAAAATTAATTTAATAAAAGGGTATGTCAGTAAATAGATATGTTGGTAAATACATATATTGGCAAATAGATATGTTGGTAAATAGCTATGCCGGTAAGTAGATATGTTGGTAAATAGAACCATTTTTGAATAGATATGTTGGTAAATAGATAAACTGGTAAATAAATAAATTGGTAAATAAATAAACTGGTAAATAAATAAATTGATAAATAGATATGTTGGTAAATAGCTATGCCAGTAAGTAGATATGTTGGTAAATAGATAAACTGGTAAATAAATAAACAGGGAAATAGATATGTTGGTAAGAAAGATGCAGGCTTGGAAAGCACCCAATACACGTGTCGACATTTCGGTTTATCATAAAAACAAAGATCAGGCCTCAAGGTGGGGAACATCAAGCGGTTCTTCTGATCAGATTTCTGATTGTTTCCCTCGATCGGAAATCCGAATGGAAGAACGTCCCTCCTTGTATTGCTAGCTTAAATTGCTATAGAAAAGAATGATTTTTGGGGGTGGGGCTAATTAGACAGAGCATCATGTGTCTATCACAGAGACTCAGGCAGACAGGACTAACCAAGAACCATAACTTTACAAGCCTATAACATGTGGGGAGGTACAGCAGAACAGTTCAAGGAAATGCTGGACAATGCAAACCTAAAATACCCCACAATAAAGTTCACCAGTGAACATTCAGAACAGCATATACACTTCCTAGACGTGGCGATTATTAGAACAGAGGAAGGAATACAAACAGGACTTTATAGTAAACCAACCAACCACAATAAATTATTGTTGGTAAATAGCTTCCATTATCCCAACATAATAAGAGGCCAAAGGGCCAATTAATTTATGCATAAAGGATCTGCTCTACAGAGGAATCCTATGTACAAGCTACGAACAAATTCCAAACTAGGTTGAAGGATAAAGGTTATAATGCTTCCTTGATTAAAAACACCATGCAGAAAGTGAATACTTTATCTAGGATTTAATACAGCAAGTAGCAAAAAGTACAGGACGGAAGGAAAAGGAATCCCTTTAGTTAGTACTTAGAGCACACAAAGCAATACCATCAAACAGATCATTTGACAGTATTGGCCGATTTTGCAAAATGATAAGGAACATGGAAAACTGTTTAAAGGAATAGTTCACTGCAATAGTGAACTATCCTTTTCTACATTGATTGAAGCCAGGGAGGTTAAGGAGCTATGCCTTACCTCCCGTTCTTCAATCAATGTTTGGATAGCCAGGAACGAAGATCTGAAAATCTTACCTTTCACGCGATCCAGCGGGGTCGCTCTGACAGTTCCCGACTGCTTCTGTTACGCTATAACGCGCATGCCCGATAATGCACGTTATAGTTTTACAGAAGCAGGAAGCGGTCGGGAATTTAAGAGTGGCCCCGCTGGATCGTGTGAGAGGTAAGATTTTCTGAAGTTCGTTCCTGGCTATCTAAACATTGATTGAAGAACGGGAGGTAAGGGATAGCTCCTTAACCTCCCGGGCTTCAATCAGTGAACTATTCCTTTAAACTACCCCCATTATTTTGTCACAAAAGAGGGAGGACTTTAAAGGATTATACTGTGCCCCTGGGAATACAGATGGGTTTGTAAAAATTCAACTGAATTGAGGGGAACCTTTAATTTGTATATGTTGAAGCTTAATAATAAAAGGAAATGAAATGAATCATCTTACAGATGGATATGGTATTACACTTAAACTTCAATCCACCTGCAACACATCTAATGTTGTGTATTTACTTACAGTAAATGCCAGTGCGGCATGGGATATGTCAGGCAAATAACTAGACTGATAAAAGAGAGGATCAAAGAGCATCGCGGATACATCAGGAACTCTGTACCCAACACATACACAGATACGACGATGTTGCGACATTTCCCCCGAAAAAGGACAAAACCAAACAAAGCTTAAATGACTGGTATTGGAAAAAGAGTTTAGACCCAACAGGGGAGGAGATCTTACAAAGTTGTTATTGCAACGGGAGTTTATTTGGATTAATTTGCTAAATACCCAACATCCAAAAGGAATGAATGAACATTGTAATACAGCATGTTTTCTAGAATACATGTTAACTGACACTTTTTCCCGTTGCAGGTAAGATTAAAGAATAAGATACAGTAATGTAGTATGATTACTTTAACTTATGGATACTGAAAATAAGTACATTAAGGACATCAGAGTCTCTTTCTTATAGTGTTAGGAGTTTTTATCTAGCAACAACCATCGCTTGGAGTATCCATGGGACACTATGGGATATGTTTTAATGAACACTGGACACTGAGGTTTTGCTTTGGATCATTGGTGGTAACTCCACCAAGTACATCCTAGGACTTTGGACTGAATCAATGGATGGTACTATGGGAGGAGCAAGGGATGGGAGGAGTGTTTTTTTGGGATGATGTCACATCCTGATGAACACTATTTGAGTTTGTTTCACAAGCACAATGCACACTTGAGAAAGGATACGTGATACCCGAAACATGTTGTGGCACATGGATTACAAATAAATACATTCAGATCATTGGTCTCTGTCTACCTTCCTCCTTTTGTGTTTAACTTTAGATCTAGAGAAGCTAGAGTCATCATTATCTTATGAAAGGTATGAAAGAGCTCTGCTAAATATAGGGTACTTGTTTAGAGACCACAGTTACTCTTTAATAAGCTGCTCATAGGATGATGTAAGGGACCAATAGCTAAACCAAAAGTGATATAACAATATTTTAGACAGATATAGACATTTGTATGTGTTTTTAATGGTGTTCTCTGTTACTAAGTAGGGATGGACTACTGTAGAACTCGAGTTCGAGCCGAACTTTATGAGATCGGACGAACTCGAACTATTTAAATTAGTTCATTTTCTGGACTCCCAGGACTATTTTCAAAATCCTCATACATTCGAGAATTCTCGAATGTTCGAGGATTTTCGAACGTTCGGGAGGCCTCAAACGGCCACTTCCGAAAACCCCCGAATGGCCAAAGATTCCTGAAAACAAACGCTCACGGAATGCCGAACGGCCGACAATCCCGCAGCTGGACATTCGGGGGTCCCGCAGCTCGAAACTGGGACCCACTCCCGGGTCGTTACAAGGACCATTGCGGCCCTGACAAGGGCTCTTTGGGGCTTAAGGGGTCCCACAGCTCGAGCCAGGACCCCCTCCCCAGCCCTTGTAAGGGTCCTTGCGGCTCTTAAAAGAGCCCTTGGGCAGCATCTTCTGTCTTTCATCCCCCCGGTGACACCAGCTCCGCTGTGGCCACCAACCCCGAGAAGTACCCCTGCGGCCGCTAGGGGTACCCCCGATGTTACCGGCGTCTTTATATAGGTTTACAGAAATCCTGTTTGGTCAATTTTTCAAACTTAAACTTACAGGCCTGTAATTAGCCGGCTGTGAACAACTACCCTTTTTGAATACTGCAATAACAGCCTTTTTCCAATCCAGAGGCACACCACCGGAGATGAGGGAATCAGCAAAAATAAGAAACAATGGCCTAGATAAAACTGAACTTAGCTCCGTAAGTACCGAAGGATGTATTTTATTCGGTCCAAGAGATTTATTAATATTAACCTTATTTAGTTCTTTTTGTACCATATCCTCGGTTAACCAAAGTGCACTTAAATCTTTTATACCATTATTGCTACAATATCTGTACTTGGATCTTCTATAGTGTATACAGAGGGGAAAAAATATTCAAGACATTTGCTTTATCGCCATCCTCTGTAACTAACTTATCCCCATTAATTAATGGTGCCACATTCTCAGTCCTCATCTTCTTACTATTAATATACTTATAAAAATGTTTAGGCTTAGTGATGCTTTGTTCAGCTATCCTAACTTCATTATTAATTTTAGCTAGTTTGATTGCTTTCTTACACTCCTTGTTACAGTTTTTATAATCCCTAAAGGCCCTTTCTGTTCCCTCTGTCTTAAAGGTTTTAAATGCCTTTTTCTTCCTTTCCATTTGCCTCTTTACATCAGAATTCAGCCACATGGGCGCGGATATATTTTTTTTACGTTTATTTCCCAAGGGTATAAATTTAGATGTGAACTGGCTGCTTTTAACCTGGGAAAATTTGCCTTCCCAAAATTATAAGTCTTTGTTAACCCAGCGCACTTTTCCTTTCGATAACAAAGTCCAAACGCCACTATTTCATGGTCACTATTCCCTAAGCCTCCAGTTATCTTTATATCTATAATGCGCTCCACGATGTTAGATATTACCAGATCCAACAGAGCTCCTTTTCTAGTAGGAACCTCCACCACCTGTGAGAGGAAATTATCCTGCAGCAAATTCAGGAACTCGTCACCTTTTTCTGTGATGGCAGTTCCACTACACCAATCAATATCAGGGTAATTAAAGTCCCCCATAATGAGCACACACCCAAACTTGCAGCCCTTGCCAACTGCATATGAAGCTGACTGGCCTCCTTTCTGGCGGCTTATAGCAGACACCAACAATGACATTACCCCCTTTCCTGCTGCCTAATTCCACCCATATTGCCTCCATTTTAACATCCATATCGCCAGTTATCACTTCTTTTAAATTTGACTTCAATTCTTTTTTAACATAAACATATACTCCTCCCCCTTTTCTTTTTTCTCTGTCCTGCCTAAACAAGGCATATCCTTCTAAATTTACAGCCCAGTCATGAGAACTGTTCAACCACGTTTCTGCGATACCTATTACATCTTACTTTTCATTCAATGCCATAATTTCCAATTCACCCATTTTGTCAGCCAGGCTTCTAGCATTTGCCAACATACATTTTAGATTATGGTCCTGTAATTTATTCGTATACTTTAATACACATGCCTCCCTATCCTCTATGCTAGCCCCACCCCCCTTTCCACCCGCCACTGGCCTATCTACACCCTGCTTTCCTCCTGGGCTATCTATCCCTGTGAGACTGCTAATACACTCCCCCCCAAACCTAGTTTAAAATCTCCTCCAACCCTCTAGCCATCTTCTCCCCTAAAACAGCTGCACTGCCATCAGTGAGGTGCAACCCATCGCTACTAAAGAGCCTGTAGCCAACAGCAAAGTCTGCCCACTTCTCAATAAACCCAAAACCTTCTTCCTTACCCCACCCTCTTAGCCACGCATTAATGCTTCTAAGCTCCCGCTATCTCCCTGGCTTAGCACATGGCTGCGGTAGTATTTTAGAAAACACTACCCTGGAGGTCCTTGCTTTTAACTTGGCCCCTAGCTCACAGAAATCATGTTTAAGGACCACACCTCCTCTTCTAACTTTGTCATTGGCACCAATGTGAACCAAGACCGCCGGGTCACACCCGACCCCACCCAATAATCTGTCTACACGGTCCACCACATGCCGAACCCTAGCACCAGGCAGGCAACACACAGTTCAGCATGTAGGGTCTTGGTAGGGAGTCCCCTACCACTTCCACCTGCCTAGCATTCCTGATCCTTAGTTCTTCTTCCCTTGTATCAGAGATGGCAGTCCCCTGGGTGCCTTAAGGGACTAGCCCCCTCCATACATGCTAATTCCAAGGTGTCCTCCTCCACTTCATTACGTAAGGCAGCAAATCTGTTGGCATGGGCAATCTGAGAAGAAGCCACCCTACCTTTCTGTCCCCCACTTCCCCTAGTAACCCTAACAAAACTACCTTCCCCTTAGCGTGTGCGCTACATTCCGGTTTGTATGCTTTTCCCCGCGCACGAACATGTTCCCTAGACCATCTCCTAGGTCCCAGAGGCCTGTAAGGTAAGTTTACACTGTTAATTTGAACTTTCCGAACAATTTATCCCCCATTGACTATAATGGGTCTGTTTTTGGACTTTGGAACTTTCGAACTTTTTTAGAAGTTCGAAAGTTCGAAAACGGACCAAACTTTCGAAAGTTCGGCCATATTTATTCCTCAAATGTTGTTCCTTAAAAACTTTTCCTCTTGTTTTATTACTTTAATCAGCTAATTTGCACCCTTATAAAAGATTTACTTTTTATTGGTTTATAAAGAACTCAGAGCTCTGACCTCATTGTGTGTTCTTGACTATTAAAATTCCATTATCACTGATCTCATTTTCTTTCTTTATTTCTTAAGAATCTTTCCTTTCTTTAGTTTCTTGTGTCTCACTGTTTATATGTGAGCGGTGCGAGACCTTGATTTCCTCTATGCACAACAACATTTAATAGTAAGTGAAAAGAAAACAACCTATTGTTGTATTATTCACATATACAGTGATAGTGTATCTCAAATTAAAAAGGAAATAAGCCCATTAATTTACTGCTTACATTGACTTAAAGGGGAACTGTGGTCCAAATAGGACTTTAGGTAAATTGAGAGGAATTGCTCTACTGAGAATTTTTGCAATTTCTTTTCATAGTTTATTTTGCATAGTTTTGAAGATATTTACATTTTTGTGTGTGATATGGCAGCAGCATCACCAGGTCCCCTGCACTTCCTGCTTCCTGCTCTGAAACCATGTCAGTCAATCTGCCCTGTGTCTCCTCCTCCCCTTTGCAGCCACCCTGCTCCCTCCCACTCATGGACCCCATGGTCCCTCCAGTTGCAGGCCCCCCTTGGCCCATTCTCTTACAGCCCCATGTGGCCCCGCCCACCCACGAGTGCCGCGACCCCGCCCACTAGTGGGTACATAAGCCCTGCCCACTTGCGTGTGCATAAGCCCCATCCACCTGCGGGTGCACAAGCCCTGCCCACTTGCTGGTGCCGTAGGCCACTCAGACCCCCCCCTACAGAAAACTCTGTGGAAACAGCCTTTTCAGGCAGAGTGAGAACTCTGCCTGAAAAGCTGTTTTCATACAGTGAAGAGAGGGGCTGTAGATTCCCTTACCTTCTCTGTCAGGACTTCACACAGCAGAGGGAAGAGGGACTTCCTGTCTCCCTCACACACTGAGGGATTCTGGGCTGTGCTCGCCGGCGGCACTGTGCAGGAGAGCTCAGGAATGTCACAAGTCAGCCTCCCATCCATTAACTTTAAGGTCAGTCATTTCTGTATATCTTGGGCTGTGGAGCACATTGAGTGGGTTGATGCTCAATACTAAGGAATAAAGAAAGTAGGGCTGTCCAGTTGTTTATAATTTACAAGGGGTAATCCCTCTTTATTTGCAGTTACAACACACAAACACGTTTCGGCTGCTAGGCCTAGCGGCCGAAGCGTTGTGTGTTGGTGTAACTGCAATAAAGATGTTACCCCTTGTAAATTATAAACAACTGGACAGCCCTACTTTCTTTATTCCTTAGTATTGTCTATCTGGCAGTGAGGTGGCCAGAAGGGATTGGACGCCTGGGAGGTACCTCGAGTATTTCTTGTGGTTGATGGCTCGTTTTAAAGGTAGGAAACTGGCCTTTAATTTAAACTCAACTTGTTTGGAGACCACAGTTCCCCTTTAATATACTTTCCTATACATATTTAGTAAAATAAAATAAATATATATATCCATAAGTAGGTTAATATAAATAAACATTGTTAATCAATGTATAGTGTCCCTTGTAGCTTGTGCGTCTGGTCAAAGTCGGTGTCGGCAGGAATTGGCATGGTCTATTTGTAAGTGGCCTTTAATTAAGACATGAATGATAATGGCCATCCACTGACTAAATGTTAGATCTGATGTGAGAGTCGAATCAATTGTAATGTCGACCAGTGATGCCATTTTACCTACTAATCTTCCCTCTTCATATACCTGAAGGATCACGGGTTGCAATCGATATAATGATAGGAATATTGTCCCAGAACGTTGTGGGAACAATGGAAAGTCGACTGATTTATGCAGGGCCGTCTCTTGACTTTTTGGCACCTGAAAAAAAGTCAAAATGCTGCCCCCCCTCGCTGCGCCGTCAAAGTGGGGTGTGGTTTTATAATTGAAAATGGTGATGCTTTGACCGGAAGTGGGGTGTGGCTTGTCTAGAAGTGGGAGGGGCTTTATACACATGACTGGTAAATAATGCCCACAATGACTGGTAAATGATGCCCATCGGTAAATTATGCCCAACATTGATTTTGATTAAATGAATTGCCAGTCAGAAGGGAGGGGGACGAGTCGTAGCTGAATTCCCCTGCAATTTAAAGTGACAGTACCAAAAATGTGTGTTTTTTTACAAACAGTGTTTTTGTTGCCCCCAGGGCCACTTGATGCCAGGGGAAAACAGTTCTGCCATCTAAACTGCTGCCTCCATACAGGGTGTTGCTCTGTAATGTGCTTCACCTTGCCTCATTAAAGAGGCAGCCCTGGATTTATGGGCACCTTTAGTGTGAGCAAGTGCTGGCTTTAGATGACATCTCCTAAACACCATAAAAATTGAGTGTTTTAGATTCTGTAACTGATGGATGTGCCTATCAATGCAGTTGAATAATAACACATAGTAAAATTGGTTTACTGAACCCAAAATGTTTCCTCACAAACTGAACTGAGGCAAATATACCATCGAAATCAGTGTTGAACTTGTCCACAGGGAAATTTCCCAGACCATTCAACCAAGAAAACAGAAAAACACTGCTCATATATAAATACAGAGCCAAAGGGTCTGTGAGAAATGCATTTTAATAAACAAAAGGAGTCAGTAGGAGTAATATAGATATGTAAATGGGTGATAATAGAGATATGAAATGTTAGATGGGCCCCTTAACTCATCCTGGTGGGCCCCAACACTCCAGTCCGACACTGGTGACAATATTTGTAGCTAGCCAAAGCTTTTTATAAAGTCCTCCCCCCTAGTGGACAGATTGCAATATAACATGGTAGAACACTGAGTCACTTTAGGCAGTTGGCTTATTATATAACTTGGAATAAGCAACGCATGAAGAACTTACTTCTTGTATCCTGACCTTCTGTTTACTACCTTCCCTGCTAACATGGTATAACCCTCCAATTAAACAAAATACAAATAAAGAAGAAAGGGTTAATAAGTGATTATAAGCCCAAGTATCAACTGGGTTAGGCTCACAAACCGAGCAATTATCAGACTGAAATCCTCTGTCTGACTAAAACAACCAAATAAAAAATCATAGATACTTGGGGATCAATAAAAAGAGATATTCCTTTAATCATACAAATGTATACCAATATAAGACATAGAATATATACATCAATGCTTAAAGGGTATGTCCACCCTTAAAAGTAGTTTTTAATATGATGTTCCCCCATGTCTGCCAGCCCCAACCGCATATATTTTATTTTCCAAAAGCCCCCCAAACTCTTACTTACCTCCCCTCGTTCCTCCGCCGCACTGCCGGCCCTCTGCTTGCGAGAATGCAAGCAGAGGGGCGGGACCGGCAGTCGCGTCCGTGATTGGCTGCCGCTCAGCCAATCACAGACGCGGTGACGGTCAGTCAGTGCAGCGGAGGAAGAGGAGAGGTAAGTAAGAGTTTGGGGATGCTTTTGAAAATAAAAAATTTTGCGGTTGGGGTGGCCGACATGGGGGAACATCATATTAAGGGGGTTTTATGCTAGGGGGAGGGATAGTAGAACGGGAGGGAGAGGGAGGGAGAGGGAGGGAGAGGGAGGGGCAGGAGGGGGGGGGAGAAGGGCTGCAGTACGCATGACAAATATCTACGGAGGCAAGAAGCAGGCAGAGTCCTGCTAGCCTCCTGGTGGACAGTTTTTTTGGACTTTGGGGGGGGGTTTACAAGAGAACCTATGGAGTGGGATGTGAGGTAAGGATTAAACTACACTACATGGTGGGGCCATTACTGGGGGGGATTATAGTTTTGGGGGTGGACATGCCCTTTAAGTTTTCCTTAATAAACCTTATCCAAGTGTTCCATTTATATTATTCCATATATATGTTTAGTCTGTGGGTTACACTATAATCCAAGTGTTGTGATCTCTATACAAGTCCTGCACATTACTAACCTCTCATATGCTGTCTACCACTGCTATAGAGCACTGCGCGCTTGTGACTATCTCACCCCTGCTGCGGTTGTTTCCGCCCGTCAGCTCTCCTCTCAGTAGGCTGGTGACAGTTTGTACATCTGGTCTCTCTGTTGGTAATACGTCAAACGGTTAGCACTCTGATGCGGCGTCTTGGACCCACGCGGCCAGCTGATCACAAGGAGCGCACTGTTGGTAATATGCCAAACGGTTAGCACTCCGATGCGGCGTCTCGGACCCCCGCGGCCAGCTGAACTGAGGTTCCACAAGAGTAGAACAAATTGGATTTTTAGGTATGGATGTTTATAACGGGATGTCCACCGTAAGACCTCTAGCTATACTACCCTATACTAACCTAAAATCCCTCCTGCAGGTTATTGGCATTGCCTAGCTTTGAAACAGTTAATAGATAGAGACCCAATTCCAATGATGAGTGTTTGAAGGGAGGGGCTGCCGATCTATTGCACAGGAATTCTTTGAAGATGGAACATTCTATTGACAGCAATAATTTGGGTGTTTAATGAATTCTTTGTTGTTAGTAATTGAAATCTGAGGTGAGAATTGTAATCAGGCTTTAAAGCGAATATCTGTCCCTGAATTTTCCTTTGGAAAGTGATTGAACATCTTATGTGTTCTATTTACAGTACAAAAGAAAAATGACTTCATGAGACAGATTCATATGACCGGTTATTAACCAGTACAGTTCCATATCTTATCCGCTACATCTCAGACATATCGTTACTCTTATACTAAGGGAAGAAAAACAATTACAATTTTACTTCTCCACAGCCTGCAACAATTCACAAATTTAACATTTACTCTCATGGGAAACAAATTATTGGCATAGTTACTACATGGTGAGTTCACTGTCTCCCATTAAAGGGCATGTCCACCCTTAAAACAAAAAAATGGGTCAATTTTCAGTTACCTGCATTAATAACCAGATATATAAGGATAATTATTGTCCCCATTCTGTCAGTGCAAGCTGGCCCCTCCCTCCATGCAGTCAATCAAGGCTGGGATTGATGATTGACTGCTGTTTCACCTGCTGTCTCATTTGCCCATGCCAAGCTTATAAAAGGCTCATTGAGCAGAGGAAGGAGGCAGATACCTTTGCCAGAAAGGATTAGAACTCATCATTAAATATCTGTTTAAATGCATATAAATAAACTAATAAAAATAGCAGTTGGTGTTGCTGGCAGATAACTGGGTTTTTTTTTGTTTTAAGAGTGGACATGCCCTTTAAAGAACATAGACAAATAACATACCATGAATTACTTCCAAAAACTAAAGTAGTTACATAGAAATATGTGCACATTATTACAATTTCTTAGCACGTTCCACTGTTCACAAATAACTGATGATTATAAAATTGATTGAGAATGATTGGCTGGTAAACTTCCTTCCTACCCCAGGTAATCCTATAAAATGATTTTACCAGCTCTAAATCAGGTGTGAATATCAGTATTAGCACAAAGAGTTTTTTTTTCCTGCCTGACCTTATCTTTTTTCTTTGTTGTTTTAATAAATCACCAACAATATTATTATTATTGTGGATTTATATAGGGCCAACATCTTCCGTAGCGCGGTTGAAATATCAATATCGTTATTGTGCGGCTGCAGGGCCACCATCAGACTTCTGTGCCCCATCCTGGGTAAATTACTGGACCCCCCATAACATGCACCAACTCACACATTACACACAGACTAGAACACATATTAAACACACACTTTAGCACACTCATATTACACTTTAGCACACACAATGACACTTATATTACACTAAATAGTTGGAAATCATACACTGGTAAAATCATTGGCATAGACTCTGATAAATGGTTGGCACACAGACTGAAAAAATCATTGGCACAGAGTCTGATAAATGGTTGGCACCCAGACTGATCAAATCATTGGCATAGACTCTGATAAATGGTTGGCACCCAGACTGATCAAATCATTGGCATAGACTCTGATAAATGGTGGGCAACCAGACTGAAAAATCATTGGCATGACTCTGATAAATGTTTGGCACCCAACTGATCAAATCATTGGCATAGACTCTGATAATGGCTGGGCACCCAGACTGATCAAATCATTGGCATAGACTCTGATAAATGGTTGGCACACAGACTGAAAAAATCATTGGCACAGAGTTTGATAAATGGTTGGCACCCAGACTAATCAAATCATTGGCATAGACTCTGATAAATGGTTGGCACCCAGACTAATCAAATCATTGGCATAGACTCTGATAAATGGTTGGCACCCAGACTGATCAAATCATTGGCATAGACTCTGATAAATGGTTGGCACCCAGACTGATCAAATCATTGGCACAGACTCTGATAAATGTGTTGCACCCAGAACTGATCAAATCATTGGCATGACCTGATAAATGGTGGCACCCAGACTGATCAAATACTTGGCATAGACTCTGATAAATGGTTTGGCACACAGACTAAAAATCATTGGCATAGCTCTGATAATGGTTGGCACCCAGACTAATACAAATCATTGGCATAGACTCTGATAAATGGTTGGCACCCAGACTGATCAAATCATTGGCATAGACTCTGATAAATGGTTGGCACCCAGACTGATCAAATCATTGGCATAGACTCTGATAAATGGTTGGCACCCAGACTGATCAAATCATTGGCATAGACTCTGATAAATGGTTGGCACCCAGACTGATCAAATCATTGGCACAGACTCTGATAAATGGTTGGCACCCAGACTGATCAAATCATTGGCACAGACTCTGATAAATGGTTGGCACACAGACTGATCAATAATGGCATAGACTCTGATAAATGGTTGGCACCCAGACTGATAAAATCATTGCATAGACTCTGATAAATGGTTGGCACCCAGACTGATCAAATCATTGGCACAGACTCTGATAAATGGTTGGCACCCAGACTGATCAAATCATTGGCACAGACTCTGATAAATGGTTGGCACACAGACTGATCAAATAATTGGCATAGACTCTGATAAATGGTTGGCACCCAGACTGATCAAATAATTGGCACAGACTCTGATAAATGGTTGGCACACAGACTGATCAAATCATTGGCATAGACTCTGATAAATGGTTGGCACCCAGACTGATCAAATCATTGGCATAGACTCTGATAAATGGTTGGCACCCAGACTGATCAAATCATTGGCATAGACTCTGATAAATGGTTGGCACAAAGACTGAAAAAATCATTGGCACAGAGTTTGATAAATGGTTGGCACCCAGACTGATCAAATCATTGGCATAGACTCTGATAAATGGTTGGCACCCAGACTGATCAAATCATTGGCCAGACTCTGATAAATGGTTGGCAACCCAGACTGATCAAATTAATTGGCATAGACTCTGTAAATGGTTGGCACCCAGACTGATAAAATCATTGGCATAGACTCTGATAAATGGTTGGCACAAAGACTGAAAAAATCATTGGCACAGAGTTTTTGATAAATGGTTGGCACCCAGACTGATCAAATCATTGGCACAGAGTCTGATAAATGGTGGCACCCGACTGATCAAATCATT
The DNA here is from genome assembly GCA_019447015.1 of Hymenochirus boettgeri. Classification (NCBI taxonomy): domain Eukaryota; kingdom Metazoa; phylum Chordata; class Amphibia; order Anura; family Pipidae; genus Hymenochirus; species Hymenochirus boettgeri. The sequence continues at coordinate 246,257,710 of CM033474.1, forward strand.
GGCACAGATTTGAATAAATGGTTGGCACCCAGACTATTCAAATCATTGGCATAGACTCTGATAAATGGTTGGCACCCAGACTGATCAAATCATTGGCATAGACTCTGATAAATGGTTGGCACCCAGACTGATCAAATCATTGGCACAGAGTTTGATAAATGGTTGGCACCCAGACTAATCAAATCATTGGCATAGACTCTGATAAATGGTTGGCACCCAGACTGATAAAAACATTGGCATAGACTCTGATAAATGGTTGACACAGACTGATCAAATCATTGGCACAGAGTCTGATAAATGGTTGGCACCAGACTGATCAAATCATTGGCATAGACTCTGATAATGGTTGGCACCACACTGATCAAATCATTGGCCTAGACTCTGATAAATGGTTGGCACACAGACTGAAAAAATCATTGGCAGACTCTGATAATGGTTGGCACCCAGACTGATCAAATAATTTGGCATAGCTCTGATAAATGGTTGGCCCAAGACTGATCAATCATTGGCAAGACTCTGATAAATGGTTGGCACCAGACTGAATCAAATCATTGAGAGACTCTGATAAATGTTGGCACCCAGACTGATCAAATCATTGGCTAGACTCTGTAAATGGTTGGCACCCAGACTGATCAAATCTTGGCATAGACTCTGATAAATTTGGCACCAGACTGATCAAATCATTGGCATAGACTCTGATAAATGTTGGCACCCAGACTGATCAAATCATTGGCATAGACTCTGATAATGTTGGCACCCAGACTGATCAAATCATTGGCATAGACTCTGATAAATGGTTGGCACCCAGACTGATCAAATCATTGGCATAGACTCTGATAAATGGTTGGCACAAAGACTGAAAAAATCATTGGCACAGAGTTTGATAAATGGTTGGCACCCAGACTGATCAAATCATTGGCATAGACTCTGATAAATGGTTGGCACCCAGACTGATCAAATAATTGGCATAGACTCTGATAAATGGTTGGCACAAGACTGAAAAATCATTGGCACGGTTTGATAAATGGTTGACACCCAAACTGATCAAATCATTGCATAGACTCTGATAAATGGTTGGCACCCAGACTAATCAAATCATTGGCATAGACTCTGATAATGGTTGGCACCCAGACTGATAAAAACATTGGCATAACTCTGATAAATGGTTTGGCACACAGACTGATCAAACATTGGCATAGACTCTGATAAATGGTTGGCACCCAACTGATCAATCATTGGCATAGCACTCGATAAATGGTTGGCACCCATAACTGATAAAAATTGGCATAGACTCTGATAATGGTTGGCAAACACAGACTGTCAAATCATTGGCATAGACTCTGATAAATGGTTGGCACCCAGACTGATAAAACATTGGCATAGACTCTGATAAATGGTTGGCACACAGACTGATCAAAATCATTGGCATAGACTCTGATAAATGGTTGCACCCAGACTGATCATATCATTGGCATAGACTCTGATAAATGGTTGGCACCCAGACTGACATTATGGCACAGACTCTGATAAATTGTGGCACCCAGACTGATCAAATCATTGGCATAGACTCTGATAAATGGTTGGCACCCAGACTGATCAAATCATTGGCATAGACTCTGATAAATGGTTGGCACCAACATACTGATCAAATCATTGGCATAGACTCTGAAAATGGTTGGCACACAGACTGATCAAATCATTGGCATAGACTCTGAAAATGGTTGGCACCCAGACTGATCAAATCATTGGCATAGAGTTTGATAAATGGTTGGACCCAGACTGATAAAATCATTGGCACAGACTGAAAATGGTTGGCACCCAGACTGATCAAATCATTGGCATAGACTCTGATAAATGGTTGGCACCAGACTGATAAATCATGGGCACAGACTGATAATGGTTGGCACCCAGACTAATCAAATCATTGGCATAGACTCTGATAAATGGTTGGCACCCAGACTGATCAAATCATTGGCATAGACTCTGATAAATGGCTGGCACAGACTGATTAAATCATTGGCATAGACTCTGATAAATGTTTGGCACCCAGACTGATCAAATCATTGGCATAGACTCTGATAAATGGTGGCAAACAGACTGATTAAATCATTGGCATAGACTCTGATAAATGGTTGGCACCCAGACTGATCAAATCATTGGCATAGACTCTGATAAATGGCTGGCACACAGACTGATTAAATCATTGGCATAGACTCTGATAAATGGTTGGCACCCAGACTGATCAAATCATTGGCATAGACTCTGATAAATGTTGGCACCCAGACTAATCAATCATTGGCATAGACTCTGATAAATGGTGGGCACCCAGACTGATCAATCATTGGCATAGACTCTGAATAATGGTTGGCAACCCGACTGATCAATCATTGGCATAGACTCTGATAAATGGTTGGCACCCAGACTGATCAAATCATTGGCATAGACTCTGATAAATGGTTGGCACCCAGACTGATCAATCATTGGCATAGACTCTGATAAATGGTTGGCACCCAGATCTATCAAATCATTGGCACAGACTCTGATAATGGTTGGCACCCGACTGATCAAATCATTGGCACAGACTCTGATAATGGTTGCACACAGACTGATCAAAATTGGCATAGACTCTGATAAATGGTTGGCACCCAGACTGATCAAATCTTGGCATAGACTCTGATAAATGGTTGGCACAAAAGACTGAATCAAATCATTGGCACGAGTTTGATAAATGGTTGGCACCCAGACTGATCAAATCATTGGCATAGACTCTGATAAATGGTTGGGCACCCAGACTGATCAAATCATTGGCACAGACTCTGATAAATGGTGGGCACCCAGACTGATCAAATAATTGGCATAGACTCTGATAAATGTTGGCACAAGACTGAAAAAATCATTGGCACAAGTTTATAAATGGTTGGCACCCAGACTATCAAATCATTGGCATAGACTCTGATAAATGGTTGGCACCCAGACTATCAAATCTTTGGCAAACTCTGATAAATGGTTGGCACCCCAGACTGATAAAACATTGGCATAGACTCTGATAAATGGTTGGCACACAGACTGATCAAATCATTGGCACAGAGTCTGATAAATGGTTGCACCCAGCTGATCAAATCATTGGCATAGACTCTGATAAATGGTTGGCACCCAGACTGATCAAATCATTGGCACAGACTGATAATGGTTGGCACCGAACTGATCAAATCATTGGCATAGACTCTGATAAATGGTTGGCACCCAGACTGATCAAATCATTGGCATAGACTCTGATAAATGGTTGGCACACAGACTGAAAAAATCATTGGCACAGACTCTGATAAATGGTTGGCACAAAGACTGATCAAATCATTGGCATAGACTCTGTAAATGGTTGGCACCAGACTGATCAAATCATTGGCAGACTCTGATAAATGGTTGGCACCCAGACTGATCAAATCATTGGCACAGACTCTGATAAATGGTTGGCACCCAGACTGATCAATCATTGACATACTCGATAAATGGTGGCACACAGACTGATCAAATCATTGGCAAGACTCTGATAATGGTTGGCACCCAGACGATCAAATCATTGGCATAGAACTCTGATAAATGTTGGCACCAGACTGATCAATCATTGGCATAGACTCTGATAAATGGTTGGCACCAGACTGAATCAAAATCATTGGCTAGACTCTGATAAATGGTTGGCACCCAGACTGATAAAAATCATTGGCTAGACTCATAAATGGTTGGCACCCAACTGATAAAAACATTGGCTAGACTCTGATAAATGGTTGGCACCCAGACTGATCAAATCATTGGCATAGACTCTGATAATGGTTGGCACCCAGACTAATCAAATCATTGGCATAGACTCTGATAAATGGTTGGCACCCATACTGATCAAATCATTGGCATAGACTCTGATAAATGGTTGGCAACCCAGACTGATCAAATCATTGGCATAGACTCTTATAATGGTTGCAAGACACTGATCAAATCATTGCAAAGACTCTGATAATGTTTGCACCCAGACTGATCAATCATTGGCATAGACTCTGATAATGTTGCACCCAGACTGATCAAATCATTGGCAGAAACCTGATAAGGTTGCACACAGACTGATAAGTTGGCATAGACTCGATAATGGTTGGCACACAGACTGATCAAATCATTGGCACAGAGTCTGATAAATGGTTGGCACCCAGACTGATCAAATCATTGGCATAGACTCTGATAAATGGTTGGCACCCAGACGGATCAAATCATGGCAGACTGATAAATGGTTTGGCACCCAGACTGATCAAATCATTGGCATAGACTCTGATAAATGGTTGGCACCCAGACTGATCAAATCATGGGCATAGACTCTGATAAATGGTTGGCACACAGACTGAAAAAATCATTGGCAAGACTCTGATAATGGTTGGCACACAGACTGATCAATCATTGGCCTAGACTCTGATAAATGGTTGGCACCCAGACTGATCAAATCATTGCATAACTCTGATAAATTTGGCACCCAGACTGATCAAATCATTGGCATAGACTCTGATAAATGTGGCACCCAGACTGATAAATCATTGGCTAGACTCTGATAAATGGTTGGCACCCAGACTGATCAAATCATTGGCATAACCTGATAAATGGTTGGCACCCAGACTGATCAATCATTGGCACAGACTCTGATAAATGGTTGGCACCCAGACTGATCAAATCATTGGCACAGACTCTGATAAATGTGGGCACACAGACTGATCAAATCATTGGCACAGAGTTTGATAATGGTTGGCACCCAGACTGATCAAATCATTGGCATACTTGATAAATGGTTGGCCCCCAACTGATCAAAATAATTGGCATAGACTCTGATAATGGTTGGCAAAGACTAAAAAATCGTTGGCACGAGTTTGATAATGGTTGCACCCAGACTGATCAAATCATTGGCATAGACTCTGATACATGGTTTGGCACCCAGACTGATCAAATATTGGCATAGACTCGATAAATGTGTTGGCACAAAGACTGAAAAATCATTGGCACAGAGTTTGATAAATGGTTGGCACCCGACTGATCAAATCATTGGCATAGACTCTCGATAAATGGTTGGCACCCAGACTGATCAAATCATTGGCATAGACTCTGATAAATGTTTGGCACCCCGACTGATCAAATCATTGGCATAGACTCTGATAAATGGTTGGCACCCAGACTGATCAAATCATTGGCATAGACTTGATAAATGGTTGGCACACAGACTGATCAAATCATTGGCATGACTCTGATAAATGGTTGGCACCCAACTAATCAAATCATTGGCATAGACTCTGATAAATGTTGGCACCCGACTGATAAAACATTGGCATAGACTCTGATAAATGGTTGGCACCAACTGATCAAATCATTGGCATAGACTCATAAATGGTTGGCAACCCAGACTGATCATATCATTGGCATAGACTCTGATAAATGGTTGGCACACAGACTGATCAAATCATTGGCATAGACTCTGAAAATGGTTGGGCACCAGACTGATCAAATCATTGGCACAGACTCTGATAAATGGTTTGGCACCCAGACTGATAAAATCATTGGCACAGACTGATAAATGGTTGGCACCCAGACTGAATCATTGCACAGACTTGTAAATGGTTGGCACCAGACTGACAATCATTGGCATAGACTCTATAAATGGTTGGCACCCAGACTGATCAAATCATGGCATAGACTCTGATAATGGTTGGCACCACAGACTGATAAAATCATTGGCACAGACTGATAAATGGTTGGCACCCAGACTGATCAAATCATTGGCATAGACTCTGAATAATGGTTGGCACACAGACTGATAAATATTGGCACAGACTGAATAAATGGTTGGCACCCAGACTGATCATATCATTGGCATAGACTCTGATAAATGGTTGGCACCCAGACTGATCAAATTATTGGCACAGACTCTGATAAATGTGCACCCAGACTATCACAATCATTGGCATAGACTCTGATAAATGGTTGGCACCCAGACTGATCAAATCATTGGCATAGACTCTGATAAATGGTTGGCACCCAGCTGATCAAATCATTGGCATAGACTCTGATAAATGGTTGGCACCCAGACTGATCAAATAATTGGCATCATCTGATAAATGGTTGGCACCCACAGACGAAAAATCATTGGCACGAGTTTGATAATGGTTGGCACCCAGACTGATCAAATCATTGGCATAGACTCTGATAAATGGTTGGCACCCAGACTGATAAAAACATTGGCATAGACTCTGATAAATGGTTGGCACCCAGACTGATCAAATCATTGGCACAGACTGTGATAAATGGTTGGCACCCAGACTGATCAAATCATTGGCATAGCCTCTGATAAATGGTTGGCACCCAGACTGATCAAATCATTGGCACAGAGTTTGATAAATGGTTGGCACCCAGACTGATAAAATCATTGGCACAGACTGATAAATGGTTGGCACCCAGACTGATCAAATCATTGGCATAGACTCTGATAAATGGTTGGCACAGACTGATAAAATCATTGGCACGACTGCTAAATGGTTGGCACCCAGACTATCAAATCATGGCATAGACTCTGATAATGGTTGGCACCAGACTGATCAATTATTGGCACAGACTGTGATAAATGGTTGGCACCCAGACTGATCAAATCATTGGCATAGACTCTGATAAATGGTTGGCACCCAGACTGATCAAATCATTGGCATAGACTCTGATAAATGGTTGCACCCCAGACTGATCAAATCATTGGCATAGACTCTGAAAATGGTTGGCACCAGACTGATAAAAACATGGGCATTGACTCTGATAATGGTTGGCACACAGACTGATAAAATCATTGGCATAGACTCTGATAAATGGTTGGCACCCTGACACTGATCAAATCATTTGGCATAGACTCTGATAAATGGTTGGCACCCAGACTGATAAAACATTGGCATAGACTCTGATATGGTTGGCACACAGACTGATAAATCATTGCATAGACTCTGATAAATGGGTTGCACCCGACTGATCAAATCATTGGCATAGACTCTGATAAATGGTTGGCACCCGACTGATAAAAACATTGGCATAACTCTGATAAATGGTTGGCACACAGACTGATAAAATCATTGGCATAGACTCGATGATAATGGTTGGCACACAGACTGATAAAAATCATTGGCATAGCTCTGATAAATGGTTGGCACCCAGACTGATAAAAACATTGGCATAGACTCTGATAAATGGTTGGCACCCAGACTGATACAAACATTGGCATAGACTCTGATAAATGGTTGGCACCGACTGATAAAATCATTGGCATAGACTCTGATAATGGTTGGCACCCTGACTGATCATATCATTGGCATAGACTCTATAAATGGTTGGCACCCAGACGATCAAATCATTGCATAGACTCTGATAAATGGTTGGCACCCAGACTGATCAAATCATTGGCATAGACTCTGATAAATGGTTGGCACCCAGACTGATCAAATCATTGGCATAGACTCTGATAAATGGTGGCACCCAGACTGATAAAATCATTGGCACGACTGATAAATGGTTGGCACCCAGACTGATCAAATCATTGGCATAGACTCTGATATAATGGTTGGCAACCAGACTGATAAATCATTGGCATAGACTGATAAATGTTGGCACCCAACGATCAAATCATTGGCATGACGATAAATGGTTGGCACTCAGACTGATCAAATCATTGGCTAGACTCTGTAAATGGTTGGCACCAGACTGATAAAATCATTGGCACAGACTGATAAATGGTTGGCACCCAGACTGATAAAATCATTGGCACAGACTGATAAATGGTTGGCACCACAACTGATAAATCATTGGCACAGACTGATAAATGGTTGGCACCCAGACTGAATCAAATCATTGGCATAGACTCTGATAAATGGTTGGCACCCAGACTGATCAATAATTGGCACACTCTGATAAATGGTTGGCACCCAGACTGATCAAATCATTGGCATGACTCTGATAAATGGTTGGCACCCAACTGATCAAATCATTGGCATAGACTCTGATATGGTTGGCACACAGACTGAAAAATCATTGGCACAGAGTTTGATAAATGGTTGGCACCCAGACTGATCAAATCATTGGCATAGACTCTGATAAATGGTTGCACCCGACTGATAAAAACATTGGTCATAGACTCTATAAATGGTTGGCACCCAGACTGATCAAATCATTGGCATAGACTCTGATAAATGGTTGGCACCCAGACTGATCAAATCATGGCATAGACTCTGATAAATGGTTGGCACCCAGACTGTCAAATCATTGGCACAGACTGCTGATAAATGGTTGGCACCCAGACTGATAAATCATTGGCACAGACTGGATAAATGGTTGGCACCCAGACTGATAAAATCATTGCACAGACTGATAAATGTGTTGCACACAGACTGATAAAATCTTGGCACAGACTGATAAATGTGCACCCAGCTAATAAATCATTGGCATAGACTCTGATAAATGGTTGGCACACAGACTGATCAAATCATGGCAAGACTCTGATAAATGGTGACCCAGACTGATAAATCATTGGCACAGACTGATAAATGGTTGGCACACGACTGATAAAATCTTGGCACAGACTGATAAATGGTGGCACCCAGACTAATCAAATCATTGGCATGACTCTGATAAATGGCTGGCACACAGACTGATTAAATCATGGGCATAGACTCTGATAAATGTTGGCACCCGACTGATCAATTATGGCACAGACTCTGATAAATGGTTGGCACCCAGACTGATCAAATCATTGGCATAGACTCTGATAAATGGTTGGCACCCAGACTGATCAAATCATTGGCTAGACTCTGATAAATGGTGCACACAGCCTGAAAAATCATTGGCCCAGGTTTGATAAATGGTTGGCACCCAGACTGATCAAATCATTGGCATAGACTGATAAATGTTGGCACCCGACTGATAAAAACATTGGCATAGACTCTGATAAATGGTTGGCACCCAGACTGATAAAATCATTGGCATAGACTCTGATAATGGTTGGCACCCTGACTGATCATATCATTGGCATAGACTCTGATAAATGGTTGCACCCCAGACGGATCAATCATTGGCATAGACTCTGATAAATGGTTGGCACCCAGACTGATCAAATCATTGGCATAGACTCTGATAATGGTTGGCACCCAGACTGATCAAATCATTGGCTAAGACTCTATAAATGGTTGGCACCCAGACTGTCAAATCATTGGCTAGACTCTGATAAATGGTTGGCACCCAGACTGATCAAATCATTGGCATAGACTCTGATAAATGGTTGGCACCCAGACTGATCAAATCATTGGCATAGACTCTGATAAATGGTTGGCACAAAGACTGAAAAAATCATTGGCACAGAGTTTGATAATGGTTGGCACCCAGACTGATCAATCATTGCATAGACTCTGATAATGGTGAGCCAGACTGATCAAATAATTGGCATAGACTCTGATAAATGGTTGGCACAAAGACTGAAAAAATCATTGGCACAGAGTTTGATAAATGGTTGACACCCAGACTGATCAAATCATTGGCATAGACTCTGATAAATGGTTGGCACCCAGACTAATCAAATCATTGGCATAGACTCTGATAAATGGTTGGCACCCAGACTGATAAAAACATTGGCATAGACTTGATAATGGTTGGCACACAGACTGATCAAATCATTGGCTAGACTCTGATAAATGGTTGGCACCCAGACTGATCATATCATATCATTGGCATAGACTCTGATAAATGGTTGGCACCCAGACTGATAAAAACATTGGCATAGACTCTGATAAATGGTTGGCACACAGACTGATCAAATCATTGGCATAGACTCTGATAAATGGTTGGCACCCAGACTGATAAAAACATTGGCATAGACTCTGATAAATGGTTGGCACACAGACTGACAAATCATTGGCATAGACTCTGATAAATGGTTGCACCCAGACTGATCATATCATGGCATAGACTCTGATAAATGGTTGGCACCCAGACTGATCAAATTATTGGCACAGACTCTGATAAATGGTTGGCACCCAGACTGATCAAATCATTGGCATAGACTCTGATAAATGGTTGGCACCCAGACTGATCAAATCATTGGCATAGACTCTGATAAATGGTTGGCACCCAGACTGATCAAATCATTGGCATAGACTCTGATAAATGGTTGGCACACAGACTGATCAAATCATTGGCATAGACTCTGATAAATGGTTGCACCCAGACTGATCAAATCATTGGCATAGAGTTTGATAAATGGTTGGCACCCAGACTGATAAAATCATTGGCACAGACTGATAAATGGTTGGCACCCAGACTGATCAAATCATTGGCATAGACTCTGATAAATGGTTGGCACACAGACTGATAAAATCATTGCACAGACTGATAAATGGTTGGCACCCAGACTAATCAAATCATTGGCATAGACTCTGATAAATGGTTGGCACCCAGACTGATCAAATCATTGGCATAGACTCTGATAAATGGCTGGCACACAGACTGATTAAATCATTGGCATAGACTCTGATAATGGTTGGCACCCAGACTGATCAAATCATTGCATAACTCTGATAAATGGCTGGCACACAGACTGATTAAATCATTGGCATAGACTCTGATAAATGGTTGGCACCCAGACTGATCAAATCATTGGCATAGACTCTGATAAATGGCTGGCAACAGACTGATTAAATCATTGGCATAGACTCTGATAAATGGTTGGCACCCAGACTGATCAAATCATTGGCATAGACTCTGATAAATGGTTGGCACCCAGACTAATCAAATCATTGGCATAGACTCTGATAAATGGTTGGCACCCAGACTGATCAAATCATTGGCATAGACTCTGATAAATGGTTGGCACCAGACTGATCAAATCATTGGCATAGACTCGATAAATGGTTGCACCCAGACGATCAAATCATTGGCATAGACTTGATAAATGGTTGGCACCCAGACTGATCAAATCATTGGCATAACTCTGATAAATGTTGGCACCCAGACTGATCAAATCATTGGCACAGACTCTGATAAATGGTTGGCACCCAGACTGATCAAATCATTGGCACAGACTCTGATAAATGGTTGGCACCAGACTGATCAAATAATTGGCATAGACTCTGATAAATGGTTGGCACCCAGACTGATCAAATAATTGGCATAGACTCTGATAAATGGTTGGCACAAAGACTGAAAAAATCATGGCACAGAGTTGATAAATGGTTGGCACCCAGACTGATCAAATCATTGGCATAGACTCTGATAAATGGTTGGCACCCAGACTGATCAAATCATTGGCATAGACTCTGATAAATGGTTGGCACCCAGACTGATCAAATAATTGGCATAGACTCTGATAAATGGTTGGCACAAAGACTGAAAAAATCATTGGCACAGAGTTTGATAAATGGTTGGCACCCAGACTGATCAAATCATTGGCATAGACTCTGATAAATGGTTGGCACCCGACTAATCAATCATTGGCATAGACTCTGATAAATGGTTGGCACCCGACTGTAAAACATTGGCATAGACTCTGATAAATGGTTGGCCACACAGACTGATCAAATCATTGGCACAGAGTCTGATAAATGGTGGCACCCAGACTGATCAATCATTGGCATAGACTCTGATAAATGGTTGGCACCCAGACTGATCAAATCATTGGCACAGACTGATAAATGGTTGGCACCCAGACTGATCAAATCATTGGCATAGACTCTGATAAATGGTTGGCACCCAGACTGATCAAATCATTGGCATAGACTCTGATAAATGGTTGGCACACAGACTGAAAAAATCATTGGCACAGACTCTGATAAATGGTGGCACAAAGACTGATCAAATCATTGGCATAGACTCTGATAAATGGTTGGCACCCAGACTGATCAAATCATTGGCATAGACTCTGATAAATGGTTGGCACCCAGACTGATCAAATCATTGGCACAGACTCTGATAAATGGTTGGCACCCAGACTGATCAAATCATTGCAAGACTCTGATAAATGGTTGGCACCCAGACTGATCAAATCATTGGCAGACTCTGATAAATGGTTGGCACCCAGACTGATCAAATCATTGGCATAGACTCTGATAAATGGTTGGCACCCAGACTACTCAAATCATGGCATAGACTCTGATAAATGGTTGGCACCCAGACTGATCAAATCATTGGCATAGACTCTGATAAATGGTTGGCACCCAGACTGATAAAAACATTGGCGTAGACTCTGATAAATGGTTGGCACCCAGACTGATAAAAACATTGGCATAGACTCTGATAAATGGTTGGCACCCAGACTGATCAAATCATTGGCATAGACTCTGATAAATGGTTGGCACCCAGACTAATCAAATCATTGGCATAGACTCTGATAAATGGTTGGCACCCAGACTGATCAAATCATTGGCACAGACTCTGATAAATGGTTGGCACCCAGACTGATCAAATCATTCAAGACTCTGATAAATGGTTGCACAGACTGATCAATCATTGGCACAGACTCTGATAAATGGTTGGCACCCAGACTGATCAAATCATTGGCATAGACTCTGATAAATGGTTGGCACCCAGACTGATCAAATCATTGGCATAGACTCTGATAAATGGTTGGCACCCAGACTGATAAAAGTATTGGCATAGACTCTGATAAATGGTTGGCACACAGACTGATCAAATCATTGGCACAGAGTCTGATAAATGGTGTGGCACCAGACTGATCATCATTGCATAGACTCTGATAAATGTTGGCACCCAGACTGATCAATCTTGGCATACAGACTGATAAATGGTTGGCACCCAGACTGATCAATCATTGGCATAGACTCTGATAAATGGTTGGCACCCAGACTGATCAAACATGGCATAGACTCTGATAATGGTTGGCACACAGACTGAAAAATCATGCACAGACTCTGATAAATGGTTGGCACAAGACTGATCAATCATTGGCATAGACTCTGATAAATGGTTGGCACCCAGACTGATCAAATCATTGGCATAGACTCTGATAATGGTTGGCACCCAGACTGATCAAATCATGGCATAGACTCTGATAAATGGTTGGCACCCAGACTGATCAAATCATTGGCATAGACTCTGATAAATGGTGGCACCCAGACTGATCAAATCATGGCATAGACTCTGATAATGGTGGCACCAGACTGATCAAATCATTGGCACAGACTCTGATAAATGGTTGGCACCCAGACTGATCAAATCATTGGCACAGACTCTGATAAATGGTTGGCACACAGACTGATCAAATCATTGGCACAGAGTTTGATAAATGGTTGGCACCCAGACTGATCAAATCATTGGCATAGACTGTGATAAATGGTTGGCACCCAGACTGATCAAATAATTGGCATAGACTCTGATAAATGGTTGGCACAAGACTGAAAAAATCTTGGCAAGAGTGATAATGGTTGGCACCCAGACTGATCAAATCATTGGCATACTCTGATAAATGGTTGGCACCCAGACTGATCAAATATTGGCATGACTCGATAAATGGTTGGCACACCAGATGAAAATCATTGGCACGAGTTTGATAAATGGTTGGCACCCAGACTGATCAATCATTGGCATAGACTCTGATAAATGGTTGGCACCCAGACTGATCAAATCATTGGCATAGACTCTGATAAATGGTTGGCACCCAGACTGATCAAATCATTGGCATAGACTCTGATAAATGGTTGGCACCCAGACTGATCAAATCATTGGCATAGACTCTGAAATAATGGTTGGCACACAGACTGATCAAATCATGGCATAGACTCTGATAAATGGTTGGCACCCAGACTGATCAAATCATTGCATAGACTCTGATAAATGGTTGGCACCCAGACTGGATAACAAACATTGCATAGACTCTGATAAATGGTTGGCACACAGACTGATCAAATCATGGCATAGACTCTGATAAATGGTTGGCACCCACTGATCATCTATTGGCATAGACTCTGATAAATGGTTGGCACACCGACGAATCAAATCATTGGCATAGACTCTGATAAATGGTTGGCACCCAGACTGATCAAATCATTGGCACAGACTCTGATAAATGGTTGGCACCCACTGATAAATCATTGGCACAGACTGATAAATGGTTGGCACCCAGACTGATCAAATCATTGGCACAGACTGTGATAAATGGTTGGCACCCAGACTGATCAAATCATTGGCATAGACTCTGATAAATGGTTGGCACCCAGACTGATCAAATCATTGGCATAGACTCTGATAAATGGTTGGCACCCAGACTGATAAATCATTGGCACGACTGATAAATGGTTGCACCCAGAAGATCAAATCATTGGCATAGACTCTGATAAATGGTTGGCACACAGACTGATATAAATCATTGGCACAACTGATAAATGGTTGGCACCCAGACTGATCAATCATGGCATAGACTCTGATAAATGGTTGGCACCAGACTGATAACAAATTATTGGCACAGACTCTGATAAATGGTTGGCACCCAGACTGATCAAATCATTGGCATAGACTCTGATAAATGGTTGGCACCCAGACTGATCAAATCATTGGCATAGACTCTGATAATGGTTGGCACCCAGACTGATCAATCATTGGCATAGACTCTGATAAATGGTGGCACCCATACGATCAAATATTGCATAGATCTGATAAATGGTTGGCACACAGACTGAAAAATCATTGGCACAGATTTAAATGGTTGGCACCCAGACTGATCAATCATTGGCATAGACTCTGATAAATGGTTGGCACCCAGACTGATAAAAACATTGGCATAGACTCTGATAAATGGTTGGCACCCAACTGATAAATATTGGCACAGATGTGATAATGGTTGCACCCGACTGATCAAATCATTGGCATAGCCTCTGATAAATGGTTGGCACCCAGACTGATCAAATCATGGCACAGACGTTGATAATGGTTGGCACCCAGACTGATAAATCATTGGCAAGACTCTGATAAATGGTTGGCACCCAGACTGATCAAATCATTGGCATAGACTCTGATAAATGGTTGGCACACAGACTGATAAAATCATTGGCACAGACTGATAAATGGTTGGCACCCAGACTAATCATCATTGGCATAGACTCTGATAAATGGTTGGCACCCAGACTGATCAATCATTGGCACGACTGTGAATGGTTGGCACCCAGACTGATCAAATCATTGGCATAGACTCTGATAAATGGTTGGCACCCAGACTGATCAAATCATTGGCATAGACTCTGATAAATGGTTGGCACCCAGACTGATCAAATCATTGGCATAGACTCTGATAAATGGTTGCAACCCCAACTGAATAAAACATTGGCATAGACTCTGATAAATGGTTGGCACACAGACTGATAAAATCATTGGCATAGACCTGATAAATGGTTGGCACCCTGACTGATCAAATCATTGGCATAGACTCTGATAAATGGTTGGCACCCAGACTGATAAAAACATTGGCATAGACTCTGATAAATGGTTGGCACCCAGACTGATAAAATCATTGGCATAGACTCTGATAAATGGTTGGCACCCGACTGATCAAATCATTGGCATAGACTCTGATAAATGGTTGGCACCCAGACTGATAAAAACATGGCATAGACTCTGATAAATGGTTGGCACACAGACTGATAATCATTGGCATAGACTCTGATAAATGGTTGGCACACAGACTGATAAAATCATTGGCATAGACTCTGATAAATGGTTGGCACCCAGACTGATAAAAACATTGGCATAGACTCTGATAAATGGTTGGCACCCAGACTGATAAAAACATTGGCAATAGACTCGATAAATGGTTGGCACCATACGAATAAAATCATTGGCATAGACTCTTATAATGGTTGGCACCCTGACTGATCATATCATTGGCATAGACTCTATAAATGGTGGCACCCAGACTGATCAAATCATTGGCATAGACTCTGATAAATGGTTGCACCCAGACTGATCAAATCATTGGCATAGACTCTGATAAATGTTGGCACCCGACTGATCAAATCTGGCATAGACTCTGATAAATGGTTGGCAACCCAGACTGATAAAATCATTGGCACAGACTGATAAATGGTTGGCACCCAGACTGATCAAATCATTGGCATAGACTCTGATAAATGGTTGGCACCCAGACTGATAAAATCATTGGCATAGACTGATAAATGGTTGGCACCCAGACTGATCAAATCATTGGCATAGACTGATAAATGGTTGGCACTCAGACTGATCAAATCATTGGCATAGACTCTGATAAATGGTTGGCACCCAGACTGATAAAATCATTGGCACAGACTGATAAATGGTTGGCACCCAGACTGATAAAATCATTGGCACAGACTGATAAATGGTTGGCACACAGACTGATAAAATCATTGGCACAGACTGATAAATGGTTGGCACCCAGACTAATCAAATCATTGGCATAGACTCTGATAAATGGTTGGCACCCAGACTGATCAAATTATTGGCACAGACTCTGATAAATGGTTGGCACCCAGACTGATCAAATCATTGGCATAGACTCTGATAAATGGTTGGCACCCAGACTGATCAAATAATTGGCATAGACTCTGATAAATGGTTGGCACACAGACTGAAAAAATCATTGGCACAGAGTTTGATAAATGGTTGGACCCAGACTGATCAAATCATTGGCATAGACTCTGATAAATGGTTGGCACCCAGACTGATAAAAACATTGGCATAGACTCTGATAAATGGTTGGCACCCAGACTGATCAAATCATTGGCATAGACTCTGATAAATGGTTGGCACCCAGACTGATCAAATCATTGGCATAGACTCTGATAATGGTTGGCCCCAGACTGATCAAATCATTGGCACAGACTCTGATAATGGTTGGCACCCACATCTGATAAAATCATTGGCACGACTGATAAATGGTTGGCACCCAGACTGACAAAATCATTGGCACAGACTGATAAATGGTTGGCACCAGACTGATAAAATCATTGGCACAGACTGATAAATGGTGGCACCAGACTAATCAATCATGGCATAGACCTGATAAATGGTTGGCACACAGACTGATCAAATCATTGGCATAGACTCTGATAAATGGTTGGCACCCGACTGATAAAATCATTGGCACAGACTGATAAATGGTTGGCACCACAGACTGATAAAATCATTCGCAGACTGATAAATGGTTGGCACCCAGACTGATCAAATCATTGGCACTAGACTCGTAACTGGCTGGCACAAACTGATAATCATTGGCATAGACTCTGATAATGGTTGGCACCCAGACTGATCAAATCATTGGCAAAGACTCGATAAATGGTTGGCACCCAGACTGATCAAATCATTGGCATAGACTCTGATAAATGGTTGGCACCCAGACTGATCAAATCATTGGCATAGAATCTGATAAATGGTTGGCACCCAGACTGACAAAATCATGGCACAGACGTTTGATAAATGGTTGGCACCCAGACTGATCAAATCATTGGCATAGACTCTGATAAATGGTTGGCACCCAGACTGATCAAATACATTGGCATAGACTCTGATAAATGGTTGGCACCCAGACTGATAAAATCATTGGCACTAGACTTGATAAATGGTTGGCACCCAGACTGATCAAATCATTGGCATAGACTCTGATAAATGGTTGGCACCCAGACTGATCAAATCATTGGCATAGACTCTGATAAATGGTTGGCACCCAGACTGATCAAATCATTGGCATAGACTCTGATAAATGGTTGGCACACAGACTGAAAAAATCATTGGCACAGAGTTTGATAAATGGTTGGCACCCAGACTGATCAATCATGGCATAGACTCTGATAATGGTTGGCACCCAGACTGATAAAAACATTGGCAGAGACGCTGATAAATGGTTGGCACCAGACTGATCAAAATCATTGGCATAGACTCTGATAAATGGTTGGCACCCAGACTGATCAATCATTGGCATACGACTTCGATAAATGGTTGGCACCCAGACTGATCAAATCGATTGGCATAGCTCCTGATAAATGGTTGGCACCCAGACTGATCAAATCATTGGCACAGACTGCTGATAAATGGTTGGCACCCAGACTGATCATCATTGGAGCCACAGACTCTGATAAATGGTTGGCACCCAGACTGATCAAATCATTGGCATAGACTCTGATAAATGGTTGGCACCCAGACTGATCAAATCATTGGCACAGACTCTGATAAATGGTTGGCACCCAGACTGATAAAATCATTGGCACAGACTGATAAATGGTTGGCACCCAGACTGATCAAATCATTGGCACAGACTGTGATAAATGGTTGGCACCCAGACTGATAAAATCATTGGCACAGACTGATAAATGGTTGGCACCCAGACTGATCAAATCATTGGCACAGACTGTGATAAATGGTTGGCACACAGACTGATAAAATCATTGGCACAGACTCTGATGGTTAGAACCCAGACACAGCTAAAATCAATCAACCCCAACCCCAAGCAAAGTAGGGAAAGTAGATTAGTTAATAAAATTCATACATACAATTTGTAATTTGCACAGCACACAGTCTGAGGCTGGCTGCTGGCTGGATCATGGATGGAACGGGATACCGTCCTTCCATTCTATTCCTGGGCTCCTGGCTACTTACCCTGCTCTTTACCAATACCTCTTGGGCTGGCCTTGATGACGCGCATGGCAGTGGATGGCCACAGGGATTTATGTCATGAGGCACGATGTCAATCCGATGAGCCCAATCTACTTCCGTGTTTGTAAGTATTATTAAGGTATATTTTGGACCCCACTTTCTTTAAGAATCCTGTGGTCTCCGGGCCCCAGAAGCCTCTCAGGCCTGGGACAAAAGTACCTCCCCCCCCCCCCCCCCCGATGGTGGCCTTGCGCAGCTGTACAGAACAAACATCACAAATCTGATTGGATCTGATTATTATGACTGACGAATCATTGTGCTGGATCTTGATGAAAATTGTGACTGTTGTCTAGTAATTCTTAGGGTAGATAAAAGCATGACTACTTTTGAGGGTTACCAAATATTTGAGGCTACTTTTGAGGGTTACAGAAAGTAGTTCTGTGTATTCGGTAACCCTTGAAAATAGTATTTTCAACGGTAACTTAAAATACCAAGTTCCAAGACCAGAAAGTTATAAAAGTTTTGAATAATTCGGACGGAACTTCAGAACCAGTTCTGAGTTGAAACCAGGTTTGAATTGGACCCAGATTCCATCACTATGAATTCAGTTTTTCCTGCTAACCAATTTTTGTGTAATTTGAAATAAAAAATTGGACCAAACCGGTTGGTTGTATCAGAAATTTCTATTGACATTTTGATCCCATCAACCAAAATATTGCCCTGGTTGGTCTATCTATAAATATCGTAACTTTTTTGGGCTAAACAAAGAAAATGAACTTATAATGTTTAGAGAATGTTAAATATTTGAAAATGATAGCAATTACTGTAGTCATAAAATGAAACAAATTGTCTGTAAAGTACACTAGCTTCTCGTTACGCTGAACATTGACAGAGCATTGATAATGGGTGAAATTAGAGTTAAATTAAGTTCCCCCCAAGTATTTTGTGTTTCTTGCCTGGACTGTGTCTCTGAGTGCCATTTAGATCACATTAAGCCCATTATGGAAGACAGAATTAAGTACAATCCTTTTAGAAAGTCATCAGAACTGAACCTGAATGAAGGATGCAGGGTTCTTTTTTCTTTTAGATTCATATTGCTGGGACTATATTTATTTTCAGTATATATATATATATATATATATATATATAGAAATATAGGGATCTGATGCACTCCGTTCACAAGTAGAATGCCCGGGTGCTGCCTGGATGGGAAATCTAACAGAGAGGTGTAGCAGGCGCACTCCACGGTCTTAGTCAAAAACTTTTTATTGAATAAAATAAGTAGGCCAAAAACTACCTACGCGTTTCAGCCCGATATCAATGGGCCGTCATCAGGGTTACACAGCAATGGCGTCAGTCGACATTTAAAGACAACACATGAGATACACACCCCCAACCCGCCCCCCACGTGATAGTGCAAACAGAGCTACGTATATGTGATGCGCTAGGGATGGAATTTCCCGAGTGCACTGCGCTGTATGACAGTCAATAAAACATGCCCATTTAAATAACAAAGTGTCCATCTGTGAAGCAGCACTATGGTAAGTGTCTATGAGACAAAGAACATACCTCTGAAGTGGCAGTGCATCGGAGAACCTAATAAATACTGAAATAGCAAACCAGGGATATGGGGAACTGCACGAGAACCTAAAAGCCAGGTGAACAGCGATCATGCCGGCACCGCTATGGAAGTAATAGATAAAATGTAGGGGGAAGAAAGTGCCCCATATATATTAAAGTGCATGGTGCCAAGTGAGTGCCCAAAGCTAAAAACATTGTAATAAAATACATATAGATAAACACATAATCAATCCATCGATACTAAAAGTTAAATATTACACACAAGCTTATAAAATTATACGGATGCAGGGTATTACTATTTACGGGATCAAGAGTCCGGAGGAGGGGAATAATAAATACATAATAGGGTGGTATTAAAACCACAGAGAATATGGAGCAGGGGCTTATATAAAATACAATGGAAAGCCAGTTATAGAGACTTATAAGAAACAGTGGAGGGCATATTGTTCATTTAATCCCCTAGGCGACAAAGAACCTAATCTCTTGATCCACCTAACTTCTCTTTGTAGGAGGGCCCGTTTACGGTCACGGCCCTCCCTGGGTGGTTCATAGTCAATAGCCATCCACTTGAATGTTGCAATTGAGTGCTTAGCAAGTCTGAAATGTCTGGCGACCGATTGCTCGCCAAATTTATCCGAGTCCCCGGCGTTGGTGTCACCAGTATTCCCAATAGCCTGGGCACCTGCCCGTATGGCCTGTCTATGATTAGCTAGACGTTCGCGTAAAGTGGTGATAGTTTTACCTACCCACTAGTAATTTGCCACATGGGGCAGGTGATGAATATAATCACAACCTGCTCAACAGTTGAAACGGCCCTTAATTGTAATTCGTTGGCCAGTGTGAGGATGCGGGAAGTCACTGCCCGTTAGGCACTGCTACTGCACCACATCCTTGGCATTGTACAACCATCCCTTAATTTGGGGAGCCGGTTTTCTTTGGAATCATGGTTCCCTAATGTCCGTTCGCATCAGCATATTGCGTAGATTGCGTCCCCTTTTGTATGCGAACCGGGGTTTGCAATCCCTGAATGGTAAGTTGGGATCACTGGACACAATGTCCCACCTAGATCTAATACTTCTCCTAAGAGTATCACTCAGGGGGGTATAGGTGCTAATGAACGGGATAGTTGTAATCTCAGTGAGGGTAGGGTTAGTCCTCAAGGGGTATGTGCTATTAGCCAGATTAATCGCCCGTTTTACCTGTTGGTCGATTATCTCCTTGTTATAGCCTCGGTCACCGAATTTTTGTTTGAGCCCTTGGAGTTGTGTGAGTGCTCTATCAGGATCCGTATTATTCCTAAGGACTCTAAGGCTTTGGGAATAAATAATACCTTTTTTGTGTGTTCCTGGATAGTAGCTACTGGCGTGCATAAGTGTGTTGCGATCGGTAGGCTTGGTGAAGAGTGTGGAACCAATGGTTTTTCCTTCCTTGTATATTAGAAGGTCCAAAAATTCTATGGACTCGGTGCTGGCATGCATCGTAAGTTTAACCGGTGATTCGATAAGGTTTAAGTTATTCACAAATGTCTCACATTCTTCAATGGACCCCTGCCACAAGAAGAATAGGTCGTCAATGTAGCGCTTATACAATAAGATATGATCACCCGCCATGGGGATGATGTATTTGGTCTCGTAGTCCTCCATAAACAGGTTGGCGAACGAAGGTCCAATATTGGACCCCATCGCCGTGCCTGCAATTTGTTGGAAATACAAGTTTCCAAAACGAAAATAATTTTGTTCAAGTGAGAACAAGAGAAGGTCCAATAAAAACTCTGATGGAGGAAATTTATGACCCAATCTTATCATGATCTAATACTTCTCCTAAGAGTATCACTCAGGGGGGTATAGGTGCTGATGAACGGGATGGTTGTAATCTCAGTGAGGGTAGGGTTAGTCCTCAAGGGGTATGTGCTATTGGCCAGATTAATCGCCCGTTTTACCTGTTGGTCGATTATTTCCTTGGTATAGCCTCGGTCACCGAATTTTTGTTTGAGCCCTTGGAGTTGTGTGAGTGCTCTATCAGGATCCGTATTATTCCTAAGGACTCTAAGGCTTTGGGAATAAATAATACCTTTTTTGTGTGTTCCTGGATAGTAGCTGCTGGCGTGCATAAGTGTGTTGCGATCGGTAGGCTTGGTGAAGAGTGGGGAACCAATGGTTTTGCCTTCCTTATATATTAGAAGGTCCAAAAATTCTATGGACTCGGTGCTAGCATGCATCGTAAGTTTAACCGGTGATTCAATGAGGTTTAGGTTATTCACAAATGTCTCACATTCTTCAATGGACCCCTGCCACAAGAAGAATAGGTCGTCAATGTAGCGCTTATACAATAAGATATGAGCACCAGCCATGGGGATGATGTATTTGGTCTCATAGTCCTCCATAAACAGGTTGGCGAACGAAGGTCCAATATTGGACCCCATCGCCGTACCTGCAATTTGTTGGAAATACAAGTTTCCAAAACGAAAATAATTTTGTTCAAGTGAGAACAAGAGAAGGTCCAATAAAAACTCTGATGGAGGAAATTTATGCCCAAATCTTATCATGGCCTTCCTACATATATCAACCCCCTGTCTTTGGGGGATGATGGTGTACAGACTGCTAACATCGCACGTCATGAACACTGTCTCAGCTGATAGATTATCATACTGTTTAAGTATTTGTAATAAGTGCTGGCTATCCCTGAGATAAGACTGCATATTCTTCACCATCGGTTGCAAAAAAGAGTCCAAATATATAGCTACTGGCTTAAAGAGAGAAGAACAAGCGGCCACAATTGGTCTCCCGGGAGGGGCAACAAGGGATTTATGGATCTTAGGGACCGTGTATATAGTAGGGGCCTTGGGGAATTCCGTGATGAGGTACCCTTTGGTCTCTTCAGAGATCCATCCACTACTGGCTGCCATTTGTATTTTCGAATCCAGCAACTTCTTGGTAGTTATTGTAGGATCACTATTCAGTGGTTGGTATGTAGAGGCATCTGCCAATTGCGTAAGTAATTCAGATTTATAGTAAGCGGCATCCAATAATACAATTGCACCGCCTTTGTCAGCCGGGCGGATCACTAATTGTTTGTCATCCATAGGTGTTCGTATTGCCAAGTTCTCCTCCCTAGATAGATTAGACCACTTACCCAAAGTAGTTTTGGTTGCCTTGGGTAAGGTGTTAATATCATTCCTAACCATATCTCCAAATACCCTAATGGCAGGAGGCACATTGGGCGGGTCAAATTTGCTTTTCCTTTTAAACCCTTGATTTTTATTGTCTGGGTTGCGGAATAAGTCTCGTAATTTGAGGGACCTTTGAAACTTGAACAAGTCAACCTCATCATTGAAGGAATCACATTTCGGGGTAGGTACAAATGACAAGCCCCTGCTAAGTAACTTGTGTTCAGCTGGGGTTAATGAATGAGAGCTTAAATTATATATCACCTCCTCCGTGGGGGTTTGGGTGGTAGACCTTTTAGATTTAAAGCGGCCCCCCCTCCTGGTTGTGTTCCTCTTCCGTGATTTTTTATTTTGGAGGTAGACCTCGTGTGGACCCCTAAAAAAGGCGAGGAGGAATCCTTGTGGTCGTCCGATGTATTGTTCTTGGGACCAGGACCCGGTGCTTCACGTTCGTTATCAGAGGGATTGGACTCATCAGAACTATCCAGCGTGCGGAGTGTCCTGCGTCGGAATCGTTTTTTATACGGTACTGCATCATATGTCTTGCCGTAGAGCCAACCATACACTCTCTTTTCCCTGTAATCATTATCCACTTTAGCTAGTTTTTTCTTTTTGAAGGTAAGTAAATCCTCCTTATATTTTGCCATTTATATATATATATATATATATATATTATATATATATATATTATATATATATATATATATACATAGAAAAGATAATCAATGCACATTCCTAGGCCCCATACAATATCATACAATATCATATTATGTGCACACTGGCATACTTTATAAACAAAGGGGTTTTAGTCACATGAATGAAAAGCCTTCCAACCACATCAAGGCTTTTTAAAATCCCTTTTGGCTTTATAAATCTCCCGATCGCGCGCCCTATCTTTTGCATTGGCGCGCATACGCCTAAGATCGTACGACGATTGTACAACAAAATTGCATAGTGTATGGGCCCCTTAAAAGAATCTGATTGTAACTAATTCTTATTGGTTACAATTAGATTCTTTCAGAAAGTATACCAATAAGATTCTTTCTAAAGGGGCCCATACACTATGCAATTTTGTTGTACAATCGTCGTACGAACTCCACGATTGTACATCAATTGTATCGTTAATGGTATAGATAAAATCTGGTGCAATTAAATTGAGAAGATCTGATTGAATCTGAAGGTGATCTGTCAGAACGGAAAATTTTTATCTGCTACAATAAAATTGTTTATGTGTATGGATGATTGTCCAACAAATGTCTTCTAACTCAATCCTGAAGTGTCAAATTAACAACTTCCTGGAAAAAGCAGAGCTCACAGTCTGAAAGGTGTGAGACCATAGAGTGTATATTTGGTTCATGATGGCAATGTGTGATGCGGTACACATGACAACAACAGGCGCATTAATTAATGTACGAACACACATCGACATTCGTTAGCAAATAAAATATGAAAGAAAAAACAGCAAACACAATCGCAAATTACTTCATTCTTCATTACCATTCGAGACCTCAACCCCAAAAAGTGCTTTTTACATTCGTCATTTTCGCCATATTACACTATCCGCAACAATTAAATCTGCCCAAATATAGTGAATTGGTTGCTTTCTAGCGGCACATTCTATTCTGCAACAATTTAGATCTTACACAATCATATCTGCCTATTAATGCCAGATTGTGCACAGAAAATGGCAACAATTTTATTGTGTTCGTTCATGTCCGATTGTATGACGATTGTTTCCAATTTAAATCTGGTCGGTAGTTCATAGTCCAATTTCATTGCATCGTGTATGGGCCCCTTTAACAAATTCCGATTGGATACAATCAGATTCTTTCAAAAAGAATCTGATTGGTATACTAACCAATCAGATTCTTTTCTAAACAGAATTTGTTACATTCAGATTCTTTCAGAAAGATTCTGATTGGTTAGTATAAATATGATTCTTTTCCAACTAGAATTGGTTACAATTAGATTCTTTCAGAAAGAATCTGATTGGTTAGTATACCAATCAGTTTCTTTCTGAAAAAATCTGATTATAACCAATTCTGATTGGAAAGAATCGGATTATCTGTTTCCCAGACCATTCTCCTGGCCCCAGAGCCATTTACAGTAAGTAACTGTATCATTTTACAAAATTTTCAAAAATTCCTTTAAAATTCAAATTTTTCTAAAATAGAATGTGTAATCTCGAAAAACATTTTGATCGTTTGAAAAGTTATTTTTTTTACACTTCTGGATGTATGTACGTTTTCCCAGACCATTTTCCAGGTCCACAGGCGGAACGGATTTTAGCAGTTTCGTCCATCTCTCAAAACCCTGGATTTAAATATCTTCCTGTATAGATTTATCAAAACAAATCAATAAACAAAACAGAAACATGTGATAGTGTTATATAACAAATATAAGATGGATAGTGTCTGTCTTATCTAGATGTTAGGCTGCACTTTATGTATTTTTAACATTATTTCTAAAGCACTGACACTTCCAGTACAATCCAAAAGATGTGTGTATATATGTCCCCTATAATACCTATTGGGTACACCTAATAGGTTCCCTTCTGCCTCTGTATATTGTGTAAAATATTTATTTAGGGGATGTGACACTAATAGAACCAAGATTTCATAGGATTTCTTTTATTTTAACATACAATTCATTGTATTGTATAATGTCTGAAGAAGGTATCCCACAGACACCAAAACGTCACAAGTTAAAATAAAAATTCTTGTGTTTCAAGACTGGTGTGGGCTATGGACTTTGTTACATTTTACAAGTTCCATATATTCTTTGTACAGAATGATCGCTCAATGTGCCCATATATGGTCCAATGTTATTTACTGTAGTAAAGGGAACCAGTTATGGAAATTTTCCATCTAGCCCGATAGGTCCCGATACCATGTTGGGACATATTTGTGTGTACCCAGCCTTAATGAATATACTTTATACCAGAATTAAAGGTGATAGCTGTATTGGATCACTGTGATGATAATTATGAAAAGAAGAGAATATATATAATATTATATGATCTATAAGTAATAGAATATATGGATGTATTTGGTCATGAACTTCCTACTGTGTTTGTTCAGTGGTGGGCCCAAATTTCACCCATCCAGATATTGCGGCTCCGCTCTGCGTAAATCTCCCTGTTGGTGTTCTAGAACTGTAATAAAATGCTAATTCCATTGCAGTAATATTAATACAAGCCAAATAATATTCTTCAGTAATATTTATAAAGACTGAACACCCCCCCCATAGCCTCATACCCCTCACATTAATCCAGATGTCTCTGCTCATATTTAAATATCTTTGGTAATGGTGTTTAAAGTTTAAATCACTAGTCGCAGGGTTCCAACCAGCAGAAAAGGCAACTAAATGCTTCCATACTAAAGTCACAAACACAATGGGGGAGATTTCCCTAGAGCCACTATCGCTCCATTCAAATCTCCCTTTCGAGATTCAAGATCGCTAATATGGAGTTAAAGTTGCGGTAAGCAATAGTGAATTGGTTAGCGCGATTTAATGCCATATTATTGCCCAGTAGCTCTGGGTAAATGAGCCACAATGATATTAATAAAGACTGTCCCATTACAAGAGACCTTTATCAAGCTTGGTAAAGGTCTCAGGTAAAAGACCGAAATGTTGCCGTCTAATAAATGTTTTTTTGCTTGACAGATCCTGCAGTGCTCCATATACTTCCATATTTTCTATTTTACTAATCAATTGGACAGCACCTGGGCAATTATTAACCATAAGTGAGTGCCTGCACCAAACCTGAATATATATATATCAAATTATTATTATAATAGTATAATAATATTATTACATGGTAACATTAATGACCCATTTTTAATACTGAATCAACAGAATATAAACAGCCACATTGTTGTCAATACAAGAAGAAGGTTCACCAGTCCTTCTAGGCGTTTGATAATGTTATGAGCAGGATGACTTACATAACTACTCAATGTCTTCTAGATTAGAGACTGGTCCAGCGCCAGATGTTTGCTATTTCTATGAGAAGCCGTGATGTCATTGGCTACTGCATATTATTACCCTGTGTTCCTGATTTCACATCTAGATTAATTATCCACTCCGACTAGCCAATCTATTAATAGTAGTAATTATATGTTCTCCGAATGGCGCTGATTTTCATTCAGTTTGATTAGTGATGTGGACGGCAGGGTATTCTTTCTGGTTTTTACCCATGGAGAATGTTTAACGTATTTTATCTGATAGAAGAATCTGCTTGTCTTGTTTCCTCTAGAACAGATTCCCCCACATGATATTTGGGATATTGGTGTAGTGCAGTTTTTAGGAGGGATTCACATCTAACAATCTTTGTCCAGTATTAATACAAATCTGATTAAATAGTTTTCATTTTCTTCTTTAAAACAAAATACACTATTGATAAATTCTATTGAAAACAATTGTTCATAATGGACATGCAAAACATGTTTGTAATGTTGCCCAGTATGAGCAATGAATGTCTGTTTAGCTTTAGAAACTTATCCAGGCCAGTTTTAAAGCTATTCAATGAACTTTCCATTACCACATCTGCTGGAAGACAGTTCCACAGTGTCACCGTTCTCACTGTAAAGAAACCTTTCCTAACCTGAAGATGAAACTTCTTTTCTTCCAACCTTAAGCTGGGTACACACGATGAGATATTTTGGTCCGATCGACCGATAGTTCAGTGTATTGGTCGATCGGACCGAAATTATCGCATCCGAATGCAGCCATGTCCGACTGATCGTTTGTCCGAATCGGACGAAAGGACGATTGGACATGGTGGAAAACCTCGTCTGATCGTGTGGTCCTCTGTGGACCGCACGATCGGTCGTGGTAGCTGTTTTTGCCGCGACCGACAGTCCTTCCTCCTGGCCGACCGGTCGAAAGTATCGAAAGGTCGGTCAGGAGGAAAAATCACTGGGTGTGTACCTAGCTTTACAGGATGTCCATGAGTCCTCTGATATGACATATTAGTAAACACTGCACCAGAGAGTTCATTGTATGGCCCATTAATATATTTGTATAAGGTGATCATGTCCCCATGCAAACGTCGCTTCTCCAATGTAAACAGCCCTAACTTGTCTAATCTGCCTGCATAGTCAATAACATTGCCACATTTTAACACACGATCAGATTGTGTGTTAAAAACCGCACACTAGTGTTGTCTAATTGTTGTGGCCACGCTAGGTGCTCAGTGATCCGCTAATCAGGGAGCATGCAATATTCATTCTTTGTGCTCCGATTGTGCAACATTGTGCAATTGCAGCGCACAGCACACCGGAAATATGCTATTTTTCCCACTGTGTTCACACTGAGCATTTTTAATAAAATAATATGGCCTCTGGAACTTAGGTTTTCCCTGCACTTGCCAGACACGCTGCCTAGGTGGCAGCATCACACATTTGGGTTCATTTTAGCCGGTGAAGAACTAGGTATGACCATTATGGTATCATCAGCCTTATCTCCAGCCCAGGTCCACATGAATCAGTTCCAACACCAGCCATTGACTAATCTGGTTAAACTTAACCAGATATAATAAAGTTATTAATTATACAATATGCAATAATATGTGTCAAGTTGAATTCTTTTGTTTATCGTGTTTCTTGATAAATGCTTATTATTTTGCACTGCACTAAAGAAGGCCATTAAGAAACCAACCAATATTGTATCGGATTAGTGAATGAGTAGATAATTCCTGCAATTGGTCTTTCGCATGTGTGTAACTGCAGGGGCCCCAGCACAAGATTGGAGGCCGGGCCCCCAACACTCCCCCCCCCCCGAGCATCCGCAATCAGATGTTTTTAAACAGCTGATCACACATTTAAAAAGACCCGAACCGGAAGTTTTAAACAGCTGATCGCCCATATCTTTTCTGCATACACGTGATCAGCTGTTTATAAACGGCTATTACAGATGTTCTGGGAAGGGGATTGCGGGTCCTCTCCCCGGGCCTCCCCTCCATTGAAGGTCCTATAGTTACTCCACTGGCCTTTCCATATATATTCTCTTTCTGGTTAACAAAATGAGTCAGATAATAGTTGAGAAGAAGCATTGCTACTGGATCTATGGTGGGTGTGTCAGGGAGACCACCTGGATTATGTTACACTCCTCTTGCTCAGTCCACA
Source organism: Hymenochirus boettgeri (assembly GCA_019447015.1). NCBI lineage: Eukaryota > Metazoa > Chordata > Amphibia > Anura > Pipidae > Hymenochirus > Hymenochirus boettgeri. The sequence continues at coordinate 246,287,254 of CM033474.1, forward strand.
CCTTTCTATGATTGGAGCTCTCCTCTACCAGCAAAACTTTAGACTAATAAGAGTTATTTTGAGGGCCGTTAACTCCATTTTTCATGGATCTACTTCCTCCACTTCATCCTGTAACATTAAAGGAACACTAAACTTAAAAAACAAGTCTTTGCCATCCGTTTCTATTATTCACAGGGAGGTGAGAACACTTATTCTCGCCTCCCTGTGAATAATAGTTTGCTCAGGGGACCTGGAACTTACCTTACCGCCGCTCCTCTCGCAAGCTGCTCCTTTACTGAGAGCTGTTCTGTCCCGATGGCACGCCCTATCTTTTGTATTGGCGCGCATGCATCTAAGATGCACAGTCGGGACAGAGTGGCTGTCAGTGAAGGAGCGGCTTGTGAGAGGAGCGCGGTAAGGTAAGTTCCAGGTCCCCCGAGCGTAATATTATTCACAGGGAGGTGGGAATAAGTGTTCTCACCTCCCTGCCAAATACTTTTAGTGTTTTAAGTTTAGTGTTCCTTTAACGACTGAACATATTTTCACTTTTTCATGCCATGTTGTTTTAGGCTGGGTACACACATGGCTATTATATGTCCCGACTAAGCGTGTTCGGCTGGGAAAAATGACTGTCGGTGGTGGCAAGAATTGCCACGGCCAACAGTGCGCAAAACCGATCGTGTGGTCCCATAGGGAACTGCACAATCTGCGCCGTGATTTATCAATGGACCCAATCGCCCATTCATCTGAGCTCGGTCACGGCCGGCCGCCCCACACCATCAGATATTTCCAGCTGACCAATGGATCCACGGCACTGGTTTGTTCTGTGGTTAATTGTTTGCACTGGTTTTGTTATAATTAAACAATATTTAAATTATCAAGCTAGATCTCTGACTGCTCTAATAATTAGAACTACGGAACTCTACGTTTACTAGTATATTCTATTCTATTGTATTCTGGTTTGTTCCTATTCCTATGTGGTAGTGAGTAAACAGTCATTATTATTAGTTTTATTGTACAGCTGTGCATGCTGGGTAGGTTTGTGTACCTGTAACACACATGGTGGCAGTTACAGAAGGTTTATGGTAAATATATATAAGTGACAGGCAACTCACAGTTGGGTTTCGGTGGTTGTTACAAGGAGATAAGCGTGCACAGAGCGCCCCTGGCCTGAGAGTTCTAGTGGGTCCATCACATATGATTGGCAGCTCGGGGCAGCTTGTCCTGGCCCGCAACGTACAATGTGTCCGAACATTAGTTCCGGCCGATAATCGGCCCGTGTATGGGCCCTTTACCGGCCGAAACGGACGGTCACTCGGAGATTCGCCCGGTCGCTCATGCAAAGATCCCCGATCTAACAGCTGTTTTAGCCAATAAAGTGCCCAAAATGAAGATCAGGCCAGGCAGATGATTTTCCTCCGACCCCATATATAGATAGGAAGGTAGGAGCCTCAAACGGAAATCCAATCAGAAGAACATCTGCTCATGTGTGGCCAGTTATACTTTCCAATTTTAAAAAGTAAATTTTAGAGTATAGTTATCCTTTAACTGACCGCAACCAGGAATAGAGCGGCTGTCAGCCGCAGAGCAGACCGGGCTAGGTAAGTCGCTTTAGGGGGATGTTTGGCATTTCTGTATAATGTGAATCTGGAGTTTGGGGGATTGCTCTGCATTTATATGAAAAGGTTTTTTTTCCTGGACCGTTAAATATCTGGTTATAAATGCCTGGAATAAACCGGTTAAAATAACAGGTGGGGTTCCCAGCAGATACCTGACAAGTCACCAGATTTTTGTTTGGAAGGTGGACATGTTTGTTTGATTCCAGTACGTTCACTGTAGCTTTGTTTACAAAAGTCACCTGAAGAGTCTGGACTAATCATCCAATATCTGTGACCTTTGTCTCCTTCTCTATAATGGTAGTTTTGTGTTCTCTGAAAATGATTGTGGAAGATAATGTCGGTCACTTGAAGTTTAAGGATTTGGAAAGTCGCTGCATCCCCCTAGGAGACAGAGTTATGGCTCCTCCGAGTGCTCTTCATGACATTTGTCTACCAGTCCTTCTAAGACAAAATCTATATCCAATATCATTGCACTGAATGTCATTTCATTGGATATTGTCACCAAACCCCATAGGTATTCACATCTCGTTCTCTAATCAATGCAAGAAAAGTTTTACATTTTAATGTAAACAAACATGGAGTTTACTTCTGTCTTCAGATTATTGGCAGGCTGTTCCTATGAGGCCTGAAACCAGTCACCCAACCCACATAACTGAGGGAGACAAATAGCAGTACAAACACCTAGTACTATGGAGTTTATTATGCATCATTAAGTGCATTGATTTTTATTCTGTCCGTTATCGGCTTGTTGGCGACCTCACATGTAACTTTACACCACGTTCTGTATTTTTATTGCAGCGTTGTAAGTTTATGACCACAGCATACAATAAGGTTGTTGGATTTTTGCAGGTACGTTCGTTTTAAGTAATACAATATATGGCCCAGGTATACCATGTAGTATTAAACCTGGGTATACCATTCAGTATTAAACCTGGGTATACCAGGAGGGAGGCAGGGAATCGAGAGGGCGAGCGGAGGCGGAGCAGGAGAAGAGAAGATATTTTCTTCTCATCTCTCTTTCTTCACCTTTTATTTTCTATCACAATGACCATTAGTTTTTTAATCAACGTGACTAAACAAAATTTTGTACCAGGTGGTTGTGGCGGGTTGAAATATCAACTGTTTGTACCTTGCCTAATAATCATTGAAGTGTAAAAGGGTTAATCTCAATTGACTGTGTCTTTTTTCCATGAACAAAACTATGTTACTATGTTCCTACTAGTAAACAGTTATTTTCTTGAATGAATTCAAGTTATTATATGCTTCAAGGTTTGTTTTCTTGTTGTGTCCTTTCTACTTTTTCTAACCTGGCAATCTTTTGATTCTCAGGGCTGTATTTATAAAGGGCGGTTTTGCTATTTTGCTATACCAAGGCTGTAAAGTAGTTTCCGATACTGCAGGTTTCTAAATACCGCGCTCAGTTAGCAGTAATGTGACTTCTAGATTGATGTGGCCCTTTTAATAAAACCACAAGTTAAAATCTTGTTTCGGTCATATTTCACCCGTAATCACCTGCAGTATTATAATAGCAACATTACTGGTAGATAAGGTGCCTTTTTATTGTATAACAAAACATCCCAGATACCCAATTTTCTTTTTATCCTTGTGGAGCCCTTAACATGTGTTGGGGAACCAAAGCTTAAAAATAATTATATATTCTTATTTATCTCTTCTTTCATTGGCCAAAACACACAGACTGGAAAGGCATTCAGTAGTGACTCGTTCTTGGGCGTGGGGGTGCAAAAGCACTGTACTAGGCATAATCAACAATTCATTATAAGACCTTTTGATTGGAAGCTCTACAGGGCGGGAACCTTTTTTCTTCTGTCTTAAGGTTTATATTATTATTTATTATTTATTTCATATCCCTTGTATGAATTTGTGTTATAATACATTCCCACGTGGCGCTATATAAACATATACAAACATACAAGCAAGCACATATCTATATTAAAAATAGCACTCAAATTCATCAGAATGATGGATCTGTACTGTTCCTGTCAGTAACTCTTGCTAAAACCTTACCAGCCCCCTCAGGCACCCTAGCAACCTGTTACAGAAACACAAGGCAATGTAAGACAATACATATCTGTCTTATCTCCTGACTCCTTATTTTTATTAAATATGTTTTTTCTTTTTTCCCTTGACACTTTCCCAAATTTGAACAATTTTCTCTCTTCCCTCATGGGTGCGGAGGGTTTCCCCAGTATTTGGTGGGTAAGTCTGACCCTGAACCCTGGCTGAGAAACAACCATCTAGATAGAGCTCTGCAGATTGCGTAATGTTTCTGTGAAATGCAGACGTCCCCCACTGCCCCTGAACTACAACTACCAACATGACAATGTCTTGTATTTGTAGTTTGAGACAGATTGGAGGGCCCTGTTTATGCACAAATGTTCTTACCCCGTGTCTATTACTTGGAAGGCAGTAAAATCACTATCTGGTAAGAGAATGCAAACTAATTTTATTCCTAGGTAGGATTCATCGCTCATTTACTCTGTAAGTCTTCCAAATAGCGTTCCAAAGAGCACCTCTTCTCAAAAGAACATTCCAATCAATCATCATTATAGGATAGCAGGAACATTAAGCAATCATCAGACTCTCGTTCTACAACGGCCTCTTCTCGCGGAAATATGTTGGAATTAAACTCATAATCTTAACTTTGTTTAGAAAGACTTTCTTCTTTTTTTAGATTCAAAAGGGAAATGATTGAATGTGATAAAAGGGAAAGCCTAGGAAATATGCAGGCTCGTTTATTTTCTGATGCAAGAGGTATAAGATTCTTAAGCTGTTGTAAACAGTTTAACTGATAATAAGTTGAGATGTAGCATCTCGCTGCCTCCTGTGTACAGATAATTTCCTTCACTTCGACTTATCTTCTTTAAAGCTACACGCAGCAGAGATTCTTGCAAAGGCATGTTTGCATTAAAGGTCAAGTCCACTCTTAAAATAAAAATGTATATTTATAAACCTGGACCTCCCCAAACTTGAGTTTGCCATACTTACCCTTTCTTCAACGCTCCTGAGCATACTTCGAACACTGATCCTCCATCCGCAAGTTCAGTCTCCATCTTTAAGTCCTGGCTGATGGGAACTACCCTAAACCATGCCCCATATACCATGAGGCAGGGTGAGACATTTGTCTCAGGTGGCACCTTGCACTGAAGAAGAAAGGCGGCAGACAGGCAGTGGTGAAAACATTTTCCCTTGACCGGCACCAGATGCGCCTGTGGCCACGAAAAGTGTGAGGCGCCTGCATATATACACGGTATCTTGAAGTTGCTTCAACTCTGCTTCTGCTTCTTAAGAGAGTCAGGATTTAGGAATAAATCTATTAATTTAAATTATTTACAGGTTTATAGATAAATGGTTTACCAAGGTTTAATGATGAATGGTATACAGGTTTAGTAATAAATGGTATACCCAGGCTTAATGATGAATGGTAAACCCAGGTACAGTGATGAATAGTATAGCCAGGTTTAGTTACAAATGGTATACCCAGGTTTAGTGATGAATGGTATGACCAGGTTAATAAAGAATGGTATAACCAGGTTTAATGTTGAATGGTATAACCAGGTTTAGTGATGAATGGTAACCCAGGTTAAGTAATAATTGGTTACCCAGGTTTAATGATGAATGGTATACCCAGTACAGGATGAATGGTATAACCAGGTTAGTGATCAATGGTATACCCAGGTTTAGTGATGAATGGCATACCCAGGTTTAGTGATGAATGGTATACCCAGGTTAGTGATGAATGGTATACCCAGGTTAATGATGAATGACATACCCAGGTACACTGATGAATGGTATAGCCAGGTTAAGTTATAAATGGTATACCCAGTTTAGGATGAATGGTATGACCAGGTTTAATGTTGAATGGATAAACCAGGTTAAGTGATTAATGGTATACCCAGTTTAGTGATGAATGGTATACCCAGGTTTAGTGATGAATGGTATACCCAGGTTTATGATGAATGGTATACCCAGGTTTATGATGGAGGGTATACCCAGGTTTAATGATGAAGGGTATAACCAGGTTTAATATGAAGGGTAAACCCAGGTAAAATGATGAATGTTATACCCAGGTTTAATGATTAATGGTATACCCAGGTTTGGTGATGAATGGTATACCCAGGTAATGATGAAGGGTATACCCAAGTTTAATGATGAATGGTATTATACTCAAGTTAATGATAAATGGTATACCCAGGTATAATGATGAATGTTATACCCAGGTTTAATGATGAAGGCATACCCAGGTTTAAAGATGAATGGTTTACCAAGGTTTATTGATGAATGGTAACCAGTTTTAGTAATAAATGGTATACCCAGGTTTTAATGATGAATGGTATACCCAGGTTTAAAGATGAATGGTTTACCAAGGTTTAATGATGAATGGTATACCCAGGTTTAGTAATAAATGGTATACCAAGGTTTAATGATGAATGGTAAACCCAGGTTTAATGATAAATGGTATACCCAGGTTTAATGATGAATGGTATACCCAGGATAATGATGAATGGTATCCCCAGGTTTAATACTGAATTGTATACCAGGTTTAATGATGAATGTTTTACCCAGGTTTAATGATGAATGGTATACCCAGGTTTAATGATGAATGGATACCCAGGTTCAGATGAATGGTATACCCAGGTTTAATGATGAATGGTATATACCCAGGTATAATGATGAATGGTATACCCAGGTTTTATGATGAATGGTATACCCAGGTTTAATGATGATGGTTACCCAGGTTTAATGATGAATGGTATACCCAGGTTTAGTAATGAATGTATACCAGGTTTAATTACATGGCATACCCAGGTTTAATGATGAATGGCATACCCGGTTTAATGATGAATGGTATACCCAGGTTTAAGATGAATGGTATACCCAGGTATAATGATGAATAGTATACCCATGTTAATACTGAAGGTATTCCCAGGTTTAATAATGAATGGTATACCCAGGTTAATGATGAATGGTATACCCAGGTTTGTAATGAATGGGATACCCAGGTATAATGATGAATAGATACCAGGTTAATACTGAATGGTATACCCAGGTTTAATACTGAATGGTTTACCCAGGTTTAATACTGAATGGTATAACCAGGTTTAATACTGAATGGTTATACCCAGGTTTAATGATGAATGGCATTACCCAGGTATGATGAAGGTGATACCGGTTAATGATGAATGGTATACCCAGGTATAATGATGAATAGTATACCCATGTTTAATACTGAATGGTATACCCAGGTTTAATATGAATGGTAACCCGGTTTAATACTGAATGGTATACCCAGGTTTAATACTGATGGTATAACCCGGTTATTACTGAATGGTATAACCAGGTTTAATAATGAATGGTTATAACCAGGTTTAATAATGAATGGTATACCCAGGTTTAATACTGAATGGTATACCCAGGTTTAATACTGAATGGTATACCAGGTTATTCTGAATGGTATAACCATTAAACCTGGGTATACCATTCAGTATTAAACCTGGGTATACCATTCAGTATTAAACCTGGGTATACCATTAAGTATTAAACCTGGTATACCATTCAGTATTAAACCTGGTTATACCATTCAGTATTAAACCTGGTTATACCATTCAGTATTAAACCTGGTTATACCATTCAGTATTAAACCTGGGTATACCATTCAGTATTAAACCTGGGTATACCATTCAGTATTAACATGGGTATACTATCATCATTATACCTGGGTTACCATCCTCATTAAACCTGGGTATACCATTCATCATTAAACCTGGGTATGCCATTCATCATTAAACCTGGGTATACCATTCAGTATTAAACCTGGTTATACCATTCAGTATTAAACCTGGGTATACCATTCAGTATTAAACCTGGGTATACCATTCAGTATTAAACCTGGGTATACTATTCATCATTAACCTGGGTATACCATTCATTACTAAACCTGGGTATACCATTCATCATTAAACCTGGGTATACCATTCAGTATTAAACCTGGGAATACCATTCAGTATTAAACATGGGTATACTATTCATCATTATACCTGGGTATACCATTCATCATTAAACCTGGGTATACCATTCATCATTAAACCTGGGTATGCCATTCATCATTAAACCTGGGTATGCCATGTATCATTAAACCTGGGTATACCATTCATTACTAAACCTGGGTATACCATTCATCATTAAACCTGGGTAAACCATTCATCATTAAACCTGGGTATACCATTCATCATAAAACCTGGGTATACCATTCATCATTATACCTGGGTATACCATTCATCATTAAACCTGGGTATACCATTCATTGCTGAACCTGGGTATACCATTCATCATTAAACCTGGGTATACCATTCATCATTAAACCTGGGTATGCCATGTATCATTAAACCTGGGTATACCATTCATTACTAAACCTGGGTATACCATTCATCATTAACCTGGTAAACCATTCATCTTAAACCGGGGTATACCATTCATCATAAAACCTGGGTATACCATTCATCATTATACCTGGGTATACCATTCATCATTAAACCTGGGTATACCATTCATTGCTAACCTGGGTATACCATTCATCATTAAACCTGGGTATACCATTCATCATTAAACCTGGGTAAAACATTCATCATTAAACCTGGGTATACAATTCAGTATTAAACCTGGGGATACCATTCATCATTATACCTGGGTATACCATTCATCATTAAACCTGGGTATACCATTTATCATTAAACCTGGGTTTACCATTCATCATTAAACCTTGGTATACCATTTATTACTAAACCTGGGTATACCATTCATCATTAAACCTTGGTAAACCATTCATCTTTAAACCTGGGTATACCATTCATCATTAAACCTGGGTATACCATTTATTACTAAAACTGGGTATACCATTCATCAATAAACCTTGGTAAACCATTCATCTTTAAACCTGGGTATGCCATTCATCATTAAACCTGGGTATAACATTCATCATTATACCTGGGTATACCATTTATCATTAAACTTGAGTATAATACCATTCATCATTAAACTTGGGTATACCCTTCATCATTAAACCTGGGTATACCATTCATCACCAAACCTGGGTATACCATTAATCATTAAACCTGGGTATAACATTCATCATTTTACCTGGGTTTACCCTTCATCATTAAACCTGGGTATACCCTTCATCATTAAACCTGGGTATACCCTCCATCATTAAACCTGGGTATACCATTCATCACTAAACCTGGGTATACCATTAATCACTTAACCTGGTTATACCATTCAACATTAAACCTGGTCATACCATTCATCACTAAACCTGGGTATACCATTTATAACTTAACCTGGCTATACCATTCATCAGTGTACCTGGGTATGTCATTCATCATTAAACCTGGGTATACCATTCATCACTAAACCTGGGTATACCATTCATCACTAAACCTGGGTATGCCATTCATCACTAAACCTGGGTATACCATTGATCACTAAACCTGGTTATACCATTCATCACTGTACCTGGGTATACCATTCATCATTAAACCTGGGTATACCAATTATTACTTAACCTGGGTATACCATTCATCACTAAACCTGGTTATACCATTCAACATTAAACCTGGTTATACCATTCTTTATTAAACCTGGTCATACCATTCATCACTAAACCTGGGTATACCATTTGTAACTAAACCTGGCTATACTATTCATCACTGTACCTGGGTTTACCATTCATCATTAAGCCTGGGTATACCATTTATTACTAAACCTGGGTATACCATTCATCATTAAACCTTGGTAAACCATTTATCTATAAACCTGTAAATAATTTAAATTAATAGATTTATTCCTAAATCCTGACTCTCTTAAGAAGCAGAAGCAGAGTTGAAGCAACTTCAAGATACCGTGTATATATGCAGGCGGCGCTCACACTTTTCGTGGCCACAGGCGCATCTGGTGCCGGTCAAGGGAAAAATGTTTTCACCACTGCCTGTCTGCCGCCTTTCTTCTTCAGTGCAGAGGTGCCACCTGAGACAAATGTCTCACCCTGCCTCATGGTATATGGGGCATTGTTTAGGGTAGTTCCCATCAGTCAAGGACGTAAAGATGGAGACTGAACTTGCGGATGGAGGATCAGTGTTCGGAAGTATGCTCAGGAGCGTTGGAAGAAAGGGTAAGTATGGCGAAACTCAAGTTTGGGGAGGTCCAGGTTATAAATATACATTTTTATTTTAAGAGTGGACTTGACCTTTAATGCAAACATGCCTTTGCAAGAATCTCTGCTGCGTGTAGCTTTGAAAGAAGATAAGTCGAAGTGAAGGAAATTATCTGTACACAGGAGGCAGCGAGATGCTACATCTCAAGCTTATTATCAGTTAAACTGTTTACAACAGCTTAAGAATCTTATACCTCTTGCATCAGAAAATAAACGAGCCTGCATATTTCCTAGGCTTTCCCTTTTATCACATTCAATCATATTCCCTTTTGAATCTAAAAAAAAGAAGAAAGTCTTTCTAAACAAAGTTAAGATGTATGAGTTTAATTCCAACATATTTCCGCGAGAAGGAGGCCGTTGTAGAAAGCGAGGAGTCTGATGAGTGCTTAATGTTCCTGCTATCCTATAAATGATGATTGATTGGAATGTTCTTTTGAGAAGAGGTGCTCTTTGGAACGCTATTTGGAAGACTTTACAGAGTAAATGAGCGATGAATCCTACCTAGGAATTAAAATTAGTTTGCATTCTCTTACCAGATAGTGATTTACTGCCTTCCAAGTAATTAGACACGGGGTAAGAACATTTGTGCATAAACAGGGCCCTCCAATCTGTCTCAAACTACAAATACAAGACATTGTCATGTTGGTAGTTGTAGTTCAGGGGCAGTGGGGGACGTCTGCATTTCACAGAAACATTACGCAATCTGCAGAGCTCTATCTAGATGGTTGTTTCTCAGCCAGGGTTCAGGGTCAGACTTACCCACCAGAATACTGGGGAAACCCTCCGCTCACCCATGAGGGAAGAGAGAAAATTGTTCAAATTTGGGAAAAGTGTCAAGGGAAGAAAAGAAAAAAACATAGTTAATAAAAATAAGGAGTCAGGAGGATTAAGACAGATATGTATTGTCTTACATTGCCTTGTGGTTCTGTAACAGGTTGCTAGGGTTGCCTGAGGGGGCTGGTAAGGTTTTAGCAAGAGTTACTGACAGGAACAGTACAGATCCATCATTCTGATGAATTTGAGTGCATATTTTTAATATAGATATGTGCATTGCTTGTATGTTTGTATAATGTTTATATAGCGCCACGTGGGAATGTATTATAATACACAAATTCATACAAGGGATATGAAATAAATAATAATAAATAATAATAAACCTTAAGACAGGAAGAAAAAGGTTCCCGCCCTGTAGAGCTTCCAATCAAAAGGTCTTATAATGAATTGTTGATTATGCCTAGTACAGTGCTATTTGCACACCCAACGCCCAAGGAACGAGTCACTACTGAATGGCCTTTCCAGTCTGTGTGTTATTGGCCTATGAAAGAAAGAGATAAATAAGAATATATAATTATTTTTAAAGCTTTGGTTCCCCAACACATGTTTTAAGGGCTCCACAAGGATAAAAAGAAAATTGGGTATCTGGGATTAGTTTGTTATACAATAAAAAGGCACCTTATCTACCAGTAATGTTGCTATTAATAATACTGCAGGTGATTACGGGTGAAATATGACCGAAACAAGGATTTTAACTTGTGGTTTTATTAAAAGGGCCACATCAATCTAGGAAGTCACATTACTGCATAACTGAGCGCGGTATTTAGAAACCTGCAGTATCGGAAACTACGTTACAGCCTTGGTATAGCAAAATAGCAAAACCGCGCCTTTATAAATACAGCCCTGAGAATCAAAAGATTGCCAGGTATAGAAAAAGTAGAAAGGACACAACAAGAAAACAAACCTTGAAGCATTATAATAACTTGAATTCATTCAAGAAAATAACTGTTTACTAGTAGGAACATAGTAACATAGTTTTGTTCATGGAAAAAAGACACAAGTCAATTGAGATTAACCCTTTTACACTTCAAATGATTATTAGGCAAGGTACAAACAGTTGATATTTCAACCCAGCCAACCACCTGGTACAAAATTTTGTTTAGTCACGTTGAATTAAAAAACTAATGGTCATTGTGACCGGCAGACTACTGAGGTTTATTGATTGGTAATCTGTTGGGAAGACACAGTAAAGGTCTCATTCCTTACCTATCTAATAGTTGTGCAAGACTATCTCAATTTATATTTATATAAATATTTAAATCCTGGTTTATACTGGGCGCCTATGTCTGGCCATAAAGTACTGATCATATTCACCACATCCTTAGTTCCTATGTAGGATCACCCAGTCCTGTCTTGAAACTATAATAACTACTGTTCCTATCATATAAATGGCTAAAAATATCTAATCTGAGATAATCAACTCATTAGAATGTTTTTTAAGGAGAATGTTTTTTAAGGAAGAATAATGTATTAATCCACTGGTTTTCAACTGGTTCCTTTTTACAATGGTAAAGACATTGTGATAGGGCGACTGGGGGGATGTGGGGATGTACAAGTGACCAGATTCTGGTCAGATTGACCAGGCAATCAGCTGTGATTTCAAGACTGGAAGATTGCGTGCCAGCCTTTAGACTGTAGGGGCTTGCTAACACTAGACTTGTCTTTGTCCATTTTACATTTGTTAACGGATCGGATTGACAGAAAACGGGCAGCGTTTTAATTAAAAACGAGCCCAAGATCTTTAGGTGGATCTTAGTGTGAATAGGTGAACTAATTATGAAGCTGATGAATAAATCAGTTGAAGGAAATACACATTCCTGGATCTGATTTATACAATTACAGGCGCTTTCTACTAACTGCAAAAAAAAAAACAGTTCAAAGGTTTAGTGGGCTTTCCATATCTATAGAAACCCAAGGTTGGTAATCGGCTCTCTACAAATAGAGAAGAAAGAGAGAATGCATTAAAAATGCTCAATACACCGTTCTAATAATAAAGGAAAGAAATAATTTTCTACATCCCCTTCAAGGCTTGAATTAAACTGCAGCACGGTTAATTCTCCAGCTAATGAATGTGGCCCAATCCTTTTATTGCTCATTGTAATATTTGTTCATTAAAGGCAATAACATGGCCATGTCTTCTCTCTCTGTGTTGCTGTTTATATTGGACTGCACATTTCGCTGTAGACAATTTGTCAAGCCCTGCGTGGGGAAATAGCTCATTATGTTTGAATAATACAGTAGGCCACATGAGCAAGGCTCCATAAAGACATCCATTGAATTTCTGTGTATTTATATTGTACTCTATCCTTGTTTTATGCTTTATTGTAATTGTAATCCTTTGGTGAAATTAGAAAAAACAATTTGTAATAAAAATGGTCGCTACATATTATTTAATTTTTGGAAATTGTTTAAAGATGAACTAAAACTCCTTTAAACAATATGAAATGGAGGACTAAATAATCCCAAGATAAAGGGTTGCCAGTTGTGTAATTTACATACCTAAGGGCCGAGAGGGGATTTTGGACCTAGGCCACCCTTTGCATTAGTACTAAGGCTCGGCAGCACCAAAAAAAATAATAGGATAACTAATCTTGTTGTCACAGTAAGACAAGCCAAATAAACCATTTAATAATACCTTCCCCAGCCTTCTGGAGGTTGTCTTTAAAGGAACAGTTCATTAAGAAAGTGAACTTTTCCTTTAATCCATTGATTGAAGAATGGGAGGTAAAGGACCTATGCCTCAGCTTTTGTTCTTTAATCAATTGACCAGGAGCCAGGAACAAAGGTAAGTAAATTTACCTTGCACACGATCCACTGCCAGCTCCATTTACAGGTCCCGACCACTTATGGGTTTAGTTTAACTATAGCTCACATTATTGTGCATGCGTGCTATAGTTAAATGAAAGCTGTCAATGGAACGGGAGTGGATCATGCGCAAGGTAAATTTACTTACCTTTGTTCCTGGCTCCTGGTCAATTGATCGAAGAACAGAATGTAAGGCATAGCTCCTTTACCTCTCGTTCTTCCCTCTGCTCTTCAAAAGGTTTCCCTCTCCTCTTCAAGCATGTGTAAATGATTGCTCAGGGCACTGGCTAACCCTGCAATGGAAGTCTATGCTTGTGCCAGCCCCCTCGCCCATAAGGAGCAAGGGAAGTAACATCAGAGGTGTTTTGTTATAGGTGCTGCTCCCCCTCGAAGCACCACTGTCGCCAAGTTCTACAAGCCCATTGCGAGTTTGCACATGCTCAGAGGAGGCAGCCAGGGGAATAGCATTTAATCACTAACTGTAAAGTCAAATGTAATCTTAATGACTGACAATTGCTTGTCAGAAGAACCAGAAAACAGAATAAGGGATAACAGGACATAGGGCAGCATTCATGTTAGACTTACATCTCACAGCTGTCTATCTATTGCAGTTTTGGGGTTAGTGACGGGATTTACCTACATACAATGTTTCATTTAAAGGGGTAGATTTGTTCTTTAATAATGGATCTCATATTACCAAGTCATTACAAAGCAGACAACGGGAGTTGTGGGCCATATTTATAAAGCCGAGGTCACATAAAATAACAATACAATTTAATAACATTCATCCTTATGTGAAGTAATGAGAGTTAGCTACTCCACTGACCCATTCTTTGTTTGTGTAGCTCACCATGTACAGATTTGTAAGATAAGAAATAAATAAAAGATGTTTTTAATATAACTCTAAACCAAGCTCTTGATAACTCAGCAGTGCAACCCACACAGTGCGAGTTTTTTGCCATATTGTTATTTTGAGGATGTAAAATGATAACCGTTATTGTTATATTACAAGTGGATATAAAACAAGTCATTAATAACAATGTTGTCATTCATTAATGATTAGTATCATTACATAGTGCCCATTAAAGTAAATCAAGGAACGTTTGAGTAAAATAGTGTTGAATACCACCTGATTATTTATTATAAAATAATGCTCATTATTGTAAAATAACACCACTAGTTTTAAATTATAGCTGCTAGTGTAAATATTCACCAATATATCAAAATCTTCCTATTCATCTATGTTGGGGATGTTCCTAGGGTTTTTGGCACCTGAAACACAACTTTTGAAGGCCTCCACTGTAAGGTTTCGACAAGGAGAGTGGGCGTGGTTTGTGGAGGTGGGTGTGGTGTGCTGGCTGGAGGGGTGATTGATTCTAGTGGACCACAGGGGTGCGCCGTGAGAAACTGTTTCACGTGGCTTCATGGTAGGAGCATCCCTGATCTTTGTCGGTCATAGCCATTTCCTTGTACCGATCCTATGAGTGGCTTAACTAGGAATCACTGGGCCCCTGATGGGGCCCCTATCCATGCTCTATCCACAGTTGTTTTTAGGGAGGAGGCTATATCTGCTCCCCTGGCAGTTTCTATCTACGCATTAAAAAAGAAAACATGAAGACCCACTGATTAGACAAAAACCCATTTAGCAGAATAAGTAGCTAACAAGTAGGTTACATGAAAGCATAAACGATAGCTTTAATTTTTGCTTTTCAATTGGGGTATTAAAATCTTTATGATTTATACATCAAAGGAACGAGTGAAAATATATTGTAACGGTACTGTAGGAAATGTACATATAGAAATATAGACATTTAGGAAATATTTCAGCATTTAAAGAAACTTTTTTAGGGGAAAGAAATCCCACACACTGTCCGTCTTGTTTATGTGGAAGCGGTAATCTACTTCCCAGCATGTTTTATTGAACTGACCAACTCGTACATCAGAACATTTGGGCCCCTGGCAGTGACCGTTCTGTCAGTTAACGTTCCTGTACAGACACAAATTGTATCTCCCAGGAGCTTGGCGATGCCTGATCGGCCTTCAGAATTACAGTCAAAACGCTTCATTCAGACAGATAATTTAACATCCTTGGGGCTTTTATTTCATTCGCTTCATACGATGTCAAGTTTCTTTCGTAAGGTAAACAGAATAGTAGGTGCCCAAAATCACCTTTGTACAGATCATTACTGGCAGGGGTAGCAGGAAAGGAAAACTAAAATACGAGAGAAGAAAAAGCAAAGTACACAGATATAAACAAGATAAGACGTTATCCTGCTAGAATTCCGCATTAAAACATAAGATGACTGTGCCTACCAGAATTGTACCTGGTTAACATTTAGATTTTGTGTCGGTCAGAATTGGATTTAGTTGTTTTTTCTATTTTTGTGGTGTGTTTTCGGCTAGAGGCCAGTTCTATATCATACAACCCTTTATTGGCTATGGCATATGAAGGGAACTCTAAGGATATGTACCCACCATGCAAATTTCAGCCTGATAGACCGTTAGTTCAGTGTATCGGTTGATCGGGCCGAAACAATCGGCCTGTCCGACTGACCATTTGTCCGAAGGAGGAACCATTGCATGATGTGTACCATGCTTAAGGCTGGGTACACACAGTGAGATATTTTCGTCCGATAGTGCCGTGTATCGATCGGTTGGCAAAAAATATGTGTGTCCCTCATTCGTCCAATCGTGCCCGTTGGTAAATCACAGCCGATCATGCAGTTCCCTATGGGGCCGCACGATCGGTCATGCTAACTGTCTGCCGTGATTGCTGCTAGTAGCTCGATCGGGATGATAAATTTCCCTGTGTGTACCCAGCCTAAGGGGCATATGCAATAAATGATTCTAATCTGCAGCAACCAATCAAATCCTATTTAACTGCAGTAAAACAATAAAAAACTAACTTCTCATTGGTTGCTGCAAATTAATGGCATTGGCAAACATTTGCACCTCTTACTGTATCAGTCCCTAAGAGCAGTGGGCTTTCTGTACCCCTGAAATGAATTCATGTTTTCCACATCTATAAAAAAAACCTAGTTCTATTAAAGACCAACTAGAAGCCAATTTAGGGAGCAAAATCAACACCAAGTGGATGTATTGGAAGATCCAGATTTAAGGGAAACAACACTGTCCCAAACAACCCCCAATTCCTTAATAGTATCCAAAGTGAGGACCTAACATCTGGGTTATACCCCAGACCCCAAACATCTGTCCTCTAATGTCTGTCTCGGACTTTTATCATATTTATCTACATTAAAATGGACACATGTTTTTCTTTGCATCAATTAGATGTGAATTCCTATGTGGGTTGCAGATGGCTTTATGTATGATGCCACAATATCCAATGATATGACATTCAGTGCAATGATATTGGATATAGATTTTGTCTTAGAAGGACTGGTAGACAAATGTCATGAAGAGCACTCGGAGGAGCCATAACTCTGTCTCCTAGGGGGATGCAGCGACTTTCCAAATCCTTAAACTTCAAGTGACCGACATTATCTTCCACAATCATTTTCAGAGAACACAAAACTACCATTATAGAGAAGGAGACAAAGGTCACAGATATTGGATGATTAGTCCAGACTCGTCAGATGACGAGTCAGATGATGTCTGTCTAAATGTACTGGAATGACATAAAACAAAAGCTTAACTACAGATCTTTTTAAAGGGTAACTGTGGTCTCCATGCAAGTGAGATTATTAAGAGCACATTACTACCTTTCAATTGTCTCCAGGATCATGCTTCTAGCTGCAATCTATCCAAACCTATATCAGTATAAATGGTGGTGTTTCCAGCTAACACTGTGAGCTGTACCAACAACAAAAAGACAGGATAGACATCATGGCACTCTCAGATGCATATGAAACATATACAATCCATACAGCATGGCTGGTAAATAAACATCCTCAAGAATCAGCGTCACTGTACTATATAAAATGGCCAAGTGCCTCAAAAGTGAAAAACAGTGCTAAAGTGAAAATAAACCCAAGACTCAAATAAAAGCAATATATGATAGGCTTTATGGAGGGCTCTGCAGAGTATAATAATAATATTTAATAAAGGGCATGTCCACCCCCCAAACTAAAATTTAACCAACTACTGGCCCCACTGTACAAAAGAAAAATATCCTTACCTTACATCCCTGCTCTTTATGGTTCTCCTGTTCTGCCTCTTTAAAGTGCAGGAAACTGCTGGGTAGGAGCTGTCAGTGCCTCTTCCTGTGCCTGTATCTTGGCTAACCTCATCAAGGTATGAGGCATGCTCAGTAGAGCCCTTCCCCCCTTCTCCCTCCTTCCCTCCTGATCACTCCATGCCAGGAAATAATGTAGCTATAAAAGCTTTTGTGACAATGCAGGGGATACCCTCCCACCCCCAACCGCTATATTCATTGCTCTAAAATCGTTGTCAATCTCTACTTACAACTACTCGATCCTGCGCTGTCTACAGTGAAGTCAGCCGCGGCTGCCTCTCAACCAATCACAGCCACGGCTGCCGGTCCGGCCCCCTGCTTGCAGTTCCGGCGGGCAACGGAGCTGGACCAGAACAGTGTAGGATCAAGGAGGTGTAAGTAGAGATTGACAACGATTTTAGATAAATGAATATAGCGGTTGGGGGGGGGAGGGTATCCCTTGCTTTGTCACAAAAGTTTTTATAAAGGGTGGACATGCCCTTTAAAAGTATTTAACTAGTATTTTAACCATAATGGCCTCATAAATAAGGATCACAAATATATCACATAGAAGGTAAGTATGAGGAACAGTATAGTGTACTAAAAAACAAATCCCCCCTACAGTATCTATGCAACACCACCATATGTCTTGTCCTATATAAAATAGAATAGAAATACCCTCAGAGTCAGACTCATTACTAACAGTGGGGAGGGAAAAATAAAAAACCACAAGTTAATGCTGTCCCCTCAGACAACTTAATGCACATGCATAAGGTAAATCAAAGGCATATACTTATGGTTGAGTAACGGAGAGATCCATAGCAGGCCCCCAAGGTCCTATCAATTAGCTGAACGCGTTTCTAACTTCGGTAGGCTTCTTCCGCAACACTGCGAGCTGTGACACCAAAAAGTAATGAGGGAGGTCCAGACGTTGAGCTGAAAGTGATAACTGGATAATTTATTCCATCAGAACAAATTAAAAACAGTGACAACGTTACGGGCCACATTCAGCCCTTTCTCAAGCCTATATGGTGTTGTATATTGGTATTGGAGGGCTGGGGCAGCGAGCCCACATCAGGGAGTTACAGTACCGCATGGGACAGTTTGGTACACCTTTGTATTTTGGACTGTGAGCTGTGACATCACCAGCACCATTGCTCTAACCCCCTTGTACTGAGCATGCCCAGTTGTATCCTGCTACTTTAACTGTCTTTAAAAAGCTTTGGAAAGCAATTTTTTGGGGGGGAGAGGGGGGGCTGGGGGGTCTTGCAGTGTGACTGTCACACACTTCCTGGTGTTACCTGACTGAGTGTAACATTAAAAGCCTATAATGTAAAACCCAGAGAAGCTGTAGACATCCTCCTATTTTAAATAAAGGACACTGGTATGGAGACCACAGATACCCTTTAAGGAGTTTAAAAAATGTACATTGTCAATAAATTATCAAGATTGTCCATTATTATATTTCAGGATTATTAAATAAAAGTAAAATTTTGCCCCAACCAATCAGATGCTTTTAAATGGTAAATAACATCTGATTGACTGGGACAAAATTTGCACTGCTTTTAACAATTTTTAACTTTTATTACATCTCCCTGTTTGTAACTAAATAAATCAAAATTATTGATCATGTTAATTTGAATATTTTGGATGCTTTTATTTATGACAGTACAGTAAGCAAACTATTAATGTTCCATAGATTTAGAAGGGTGGTTTGGAAATTCCATAATGAAATCCAGCCAATGGTACTGCAGGCTGCCTCCCTTCTTCAGGTGTGGTAAAGTGGAGGGAGCAATGACATGTTCAAGTGACAATTTAAATATTTCAAAACACCTTATACAGTCTTTCCGTGGTATAACTGCTTAGTATTGGCCCATTGCGGCCACAGGCAATATCCCATGATGTTATTGTACAATAACACCATGGACAGTAAAAGTTTAGTGTTAAAGGGCATGTTCAGCCTAAATAAAGTAACCTTAGAAATGCCAGTCACCCCCCCAAACCCTACTTTCGCATTATCTATACATTTCAAACTTGCCCCAAAAGTTCCTTACCTGACCTGCTCCTCCTCTGCTCTGCAGCTGACAGCCACTCCTCCTTGCTGTGACCAGAAAGTAGAGTGGCTCGAAACAGGAGCAGGGGGCAGCCCCCAGCTGGCGAGGGACCGGGTAAGGTAAGTGCCTTCGGGGAAATCTTTGAAAGGTATAGATAATGGGGAAGTGGGGTTTAGGGAAAGGATTAACATTTCTAAGGTTATTTTTTTTAGGCTGGACTTGCCCTTTAAAGCCTTAAGAAAGTAGATAGAAAACTGCAATTCATTTATTTCACGCCAGTCTCTTTACTGTTATGTAAATTTTATTAATTTGGATTTAACCACCAATAGTAATGCTGCTTCTCAACTATCTCCTATTTCAACTCCTGTCTCATCTTCAGGTTAGGAAAGGTTTCTTTACAGTGAGAACGGTGAAACTGTGGAACTGTCTTCCAGCATATGTAGTAATGGCAAGTTCATTAAATAGATTTAAAATTGGCCTGGATAAGTTTCTAAAACTAAAAATATTGAGAATTACTGGTATTAAAGGAATAGTTCACTCTCAAATATATTGATTGAAGCCCAGGAGGTAATGGGGCTATGCCTTACCTCCCGATCTTCAATCAGTATTGCAGGGCCCGGAAACAAAGATACCAAAGACCTTACCTTTTACGCGATCCACCGCAGCCCAGTTGGAATCTCTGACCGCTCTTCTGTACAGGAGAATGAAGCGGTCGGAGATTCCAGCTGGGCTTTGGTGGATCGCGTAAAAGGTCTTTGGTATCTTCAATATATTAAAGGAATAGTTCAATTTGAGAGTGAACTATTCCTTTAATACATATACTGTAGTTCTGGTTGGTACAGGGATACTATATAATATTGAGAATTACTGGTATTAATACATATACTGTAGTTCTGTTTAGTACAGGGATGCTATATGATGTTGAGAATTACTGGTATTAATACATATACTGTAGTTCTGGTTGGTACAGGGATGCTATATAATATTGAGAATTACTGGTATTAATACATATACTGTAGTTCTGGTTGGTACAGGGATACCATATAATATTGAGAATTAGTGGTATTAATACATATACTGTAGTTCTGGTTGGTGCGGGGATACTATATAATATTGAGAATTACTGGTATTAATACATACTGTAGTTCTGGTTGGTATAGGGATACTATATAATATTGAGAATTACTGGTATTAATACATATACTGTAGATCTGGTTGATCCAGGGATACTTTCCGATTGCCGTTTGGAGTCAGGAAGGAATTCCCCCCCACCCCCCTTTTTAGCTGTTTTTTTTCCCTTCCTCTGGATCAACTGTTAGGTAGGGTTAAAAAAAAAAAGAAAAATAGGTTGGACTTGATGGATGTATGTCTTTATTCAACCTCAATTACTATGTTACTATGTTGTTAACCAGTTGTTAACTCATTTTTTTGAAGACCAATCACTGGAACCATCTATTCACTCACACATACAATATTGGTTTCTCCTTTAGTGCAGGTTTATATTAATATACATTAATAATACACGATAAATCCCAAGTTCTATCCCCCAACACAAATATGTTCCGATTATTATCCATTTGTTCATGGTAATGTTCCTTAGATCACTTTTTACTTGGGGAATAACGATTAGTCCATGAGTTACTATGTGAACAGTGATCTGAGACAAGGTAATGTGTATTTGATCAATATTAGGGGCAGGTAGCGAGAGTTTAGCACATCTAGTCCACATGGCAGGACAGTCTTCTGACAAAATATAATCCCACACAACCCTATATTTTTCTTTCTTACTCTGCCTGTAGCTGTTGTTAGGATTACACCACAGAATAAATGGGGCCATACACATTTCCCAATACCCCACAATTCGTTGGATTTGCAGAGTAAGGTGTGGCTGCCGAAAATGACCAGAAACGATGCGGATAAACTACCAAGGTCACCACCAGTTCGCCGTTCCCAACAGAAAATTTCCCTTTGTCAATTTTGGCTCCTACTACTATAGACGGCAAACCAATACCCATACCGCATATGATCGGGGCCATGTATGTGTTTACCACTGAGCGTGTAACACCAGATACCTATGGAAACTGCCTGTACTAATGCGATCATAATCACATGTGTATGCAGCACTGAAGTCCTGAGTTCAATTCCACCTTTGGACACATCTGCAAGGAGTTTGTATGTTCTCCCTGTGCTTCTGTGGGTTTCCTCCTCCACAATCATACACAATCAAAAGTCATACTGATAAGTTGTATGTGCTTAGATTGTAAGCTCTTGGGGGAAGGGCCTGATGTGAATGTATCCATGTAATTGTAAAGCGCTACGGAAGATGTTGGCACTATATAATAATGCGCAATAATAATGTATATGGCGTCCTTGATTTACCTCTGAAACCCCAAATAATATTCTGACTGCAAACCATACCAAACCAACCAGGAGAACATGCGTGAACACCACGAAGAATCCAATGTGACTTATATAATTGTAACTCTTGTAGCCAGACAGAAGATATATTTATTTCAAAAATGCTGATTTTTAAAAATTTCCCCAAAGAAACTGTCAACATGCGGAATTTGAATTGATTTTCATTGCATATTTGTAGTTATAACATGATAGTTCATCATAAGGATCCAGGAGAAGCATATAAACAAAGGTTTCAATGTACGCCCCAAAGAGTGGAGCCTAAAATGTTATTCCTTGTGTTAAATTATCAGAAGCTGCAAAAGAGTAAAACTGCAATGTACAGGAAGTAGCTAGTGCAATATTCATTCCCATTTGGATTAGTCAATGGACAGTAAGGAAACAAATCCATACAGACATGGGCTGTAGGTAAGGTTGATGACCCAGAATGTCATCTACTCACACAAGTGCATGTGAATGTATGATGTCACCAACTACAGGGGGAAAGCATTGTGATGTTTTAACCATTCCAGTGGCAAGTAGCAGAGGCCTGATTATCAGTGTGATTCTACTTTAATGACAATGACTGCTTCTACCTATATCAATGCTTTTTGTAGAAATTAGTTTCCAACCAAAATTGTTTTCAGGTGCCTCCAGGCGTTGTGATTCCATCTTCGACCTATTAACAATATATAGAGAGGACCTGGGCACTCTGTGTGTTCATAATTACCGGGATTTTGTATTCAATGACTCAACACTTCACTGAGTGTCTTCATCAGGAACAATTGATATAAATTCACTCATTGAAGTTTTCTGATGAGGACACATTGAAGCTCATTGAAACGTCAAAACATTAAGTAAAAATATGTAGGCCCTATGCACTTTATATATTGTTTTTCTCCTGATGAAGACAGTGACGTGTCAAAACCTTCAAAAAAGAATCATACTGAATACACAGAGTGCCTGGGTTTACTCTCCCCTATAGGGAGCTACCGCGGCTGAGGGAAATGTTACCTCTTTCCTGAACGAGCGATCAGCAGACCCGAACGTTCAGCGGCCACTCACTCGCTCTGGAAAACTAGGTACACACAGTACCCATAAAGCCCCAATACCGTTGTATCCAACGTTATTGGGGCTTTACTGGTACTGCATGTACCTAGCTTTGAAACTGAACCCGAGTTCAATCTGAACATTCATAGTTCGGACGAAGTTGACCTTTCCAAACTCCAAACTAGTTCGGTTTTCCAAACTCGCGGACGTATTTTCCATAATTATCAAAAATTCGATTATTGTCGAACTTACATACCGTTCACTATGCCTCGATTTCGTCTGTAACCCTCAAATGCGGCGTTTCAGCGATAACCCTCATATATATCTTTTGAATTTGATAACCTTAGAATGTTTCGTTTGGTAACTCGCAAATGTAACGTTTGGTAACCCTCGAATGTAGCATTAGTTTTCGGTAACCCTCAAATGTAATATTTGTTTTCAGCAACCTTCAAATGTAATATTCGGTTTTTGGTAACCCTCTAATGTAATGTTCAATTTTCCATAACCCTCCAATGTAACGTTTGGTAACCCTCGAATGTATCGTTCGGTAACCCTCGAATGTATCGTTCAGTAACCCTCGAATGTATCGTTCGGTAACCCCCGAATGTATCGTTCGGTAACCCTCGAATGTATCGTTCGGTAACCCTCGAATGTATCGTTCGGTAACCCTCGAATGTAGGATTCGTTTTTGGTAACACTCGGATGTATTGTTCAGTAACCCTCAAATGTAATTTTCGTTTTCGGTAAACCCTCCAATGTAGCCTTTGATTTCGGTAACCCTTGAATGTATTGTTCAGTAAACCTTTTAAGCAATTTTCCATTTTGGTAACCCTTGAATGTAGCTTTGTTTTCGAACGTAATGTTTGTTTTCGGTAACCCTCGAATTGACCATAACCCTCGAATGCAGCATGCGAAAACCCGACAATTGCCCGATTGAGGGGAAAAGAAGTGTTTAATCTGGTTTTGGTGATATGTACATGTCCCCAAGACCATTTCCCAGGTGCCACAGCCATTTACAGTAAGTTACCATTGCTATTTTACTGAACTTCATTGAACTATTTTCTCTCATAGATTTTAAAGGTTTCGTTTTCTAACTTTTACCGAAGTTCGGAAGTTTGGAAAGGAACCGAACTAAGTAAGTTCGACCATCTCTTCTAGTGACAACCCCCTACAGCCATCATCTGTTCATTATTTCCGCCCTTTCTGCTCATATCACTGTTTAAAAGCTGATTTCACAGAAAATAAATCTTGGTTTACTCTCAGCTTTTTGTTGACTACATTCAAACATTTATTTATCCAAGCAATTTAGTTCTCCTTTAAGACAGACGACATGGAGATTCCGAAGGCGGGTTCTATATCTGGTCAATCAGAGCAGCAATAGAACAAAGGATTAATGTGCATCTGACAATTCAAATCTGAAAACGCCTTTATTTTGTCAGATTTCACAGTAGGTATTTCGCTTTGGAAGCAGAATAATATCATTCATGTCACTTACTTACTCGGCTTGACAGGTAACGAGATAAACATGTCAGCAGGAGATTTCAAAATACTTTCCAATGAAAAGTTAGTAAAATAATTAGGTCTGGGAGTGAAGAATGCGGCATGGAAAGAAATTAACATGACAAACATTAATTTTCAAGAATTATCTGATTCCTGAATCCTGAATAAAATGACGCCAATAAAGCCGTTTGGTTGGTTGATTTGGTGGAAATGGCGTTGGTACTACGAACATGATTGGTTAAAGGTGAAAACGTTCAACACGTTTATCTCACCAATGATGTCAACCAAGTTAAAAGCTGATGGAAGCCAAAAAAAAAAAATCACATTTTTAAAAAAAAATTATCACAGATTGGAGACCAAATTCTTTCTGACTGTAAAGCTGGGTGGATTCTGTACCTTTCAAAAAATAGAATTCTAGTGCACAAACAATTCTAATTACAGGCTGTTTGTAGCAGCAACCCTATGGACATATAGCCAATATGCAATTAGAATTGTTTGTGCACTAGAATTCTATTTTTTGTATGTGTTATATTTTTGGTCTTTAGTTGCACTTTAATATGGATGTACAACAGCCCAATTTTCTATATATTGTAGATTCTGTACCTTTATCGGCTGCATGTGTTGCAGAATAACTGCTGATCCTGTAAACTTTTTTTAAAAATACCTTTCTGAAAACATTATATCCTTCCTCAGATATCTAAAATAGCCATAATAATCGCAATAGTCACTTCTTAACTATAGTGCTTGTATCATCCAAAACTTACAAAAAAATCCTTGTCTGTTTTCCCAAAATAGTCAGTTGCTCCCGGTGAGAGTAGATTTTTTACAGCTCTAGGCTTTTAAGACTTTTCATTTACCGAAGTCCTTAATGGGTGTCTCCTCTATAGTGAGCTCTGCCTGAAAGTGCCACCTCCTGCTTAAAGGATAGCTGTATTGCTTCAATGCATTTTTTATTTTTAATTGTTTTATAAAGAGTAAAGGTTTGCGGCCCTCCCCATACATTTTTTCCCTGATTTCGAGCCTCTCTCTGCCTTTAATTAGCCTTCAATTAGCCATGCTGTGAAGGGGGCATAACGATTCTGTCTGCTTCTAACTGTCAATCAAAACTAGCATGAAAGATTATGTAGACTTTATCCTAACAGAACATTTCAAGTTTGTTTGACTGACAGAAGAGGAGGAGAGAGGTTGTAACAGACATTCCCATCAGCCAATGACAAGTGTTATGTTAACCATGGCCCTGGGCCGGATAGGAGGTGGGCTTTTAGCACTCATCTTTGCTGTGGGATATCTAAGAGAGGACAGCACAGCTGTAAATGTGAGTAAGTGATTTCAGCAGATGGAAGTGTGGACATGTAATCGGGGTGATGTTATATTTTTTGATATTGTTGTCCTTTGATGCTATATGGGAGGGGCATCTCAGAAATGAAAGTGCCCCATTCAGAACTGTGATTTTGTATCATATTCTCACTTTCCTTCAATTTAAAGAATAGTTCACTACCAAAGTGAACTATTCCTTTAATGCATTGAAGGAAGACCAGGAGGACAAGGAGCTATGCCTTACCTCCCATTCTTCAATCAATGCAAGTGGATTCTCCTCCGCAGCACTGAAATTCCCGACCGCTTCTGGGTTCTGAACAGCTGTAGCGCGCATGTGCTATAATACGTGCTATAGCTAAACAGAACCCGGAAGCAGTCAGAGATTTCAGTACTGCTGCGGAGAATTGCATAACAGGTAAGCTTGCTCTACCTTCATTTTTGGCTCTACTTGCATTGATTGAAGAATGGGAGATAAGACATAGCTCCTTATCCTCCCGGTCTTCAATCAATGCATTAAAGGAATAGTTCACTTTGGTAGTGAACTGTTCCTTTAAAGATTGTTTATTGCCAACGTTCCTTATTGCTTAGACTCAGTATAACAATTTGCAGTATCTGAAATCTTAAAATAAAATTATACTCACCTCCCCCGCACTCCTCTTTTTCCCCTATCAGTAGTACCCTAAACCGCTATCAGCTGGAATATTTACATAAGGTTTCCCTTGTCACGGACTGTCACTGACAGTAGCAGAAGGGCAGAGCAGACCAGAGCAGTATACACATACATTACATAGTACAACATCTCTCAGTTTGATATGTCATGTTTGCTTAGAATGCGTCATCACACTGTTTATTTAATGGGAATTTGTGTCTAGCTTAATAATTCATTATTACAATATATTGATTGAATAAGGTCAAATTATATCTAATAGGGAAAATGAACCCATTTATAAATATTAACGTTAATAAGGTATCCGTTATCGTATTATAAGGGCTTCTAGGAATTAATGGAACGCATTGATTGTCTCTGCTAAACAGATATTGTGTAGAAACTTAAATGTAACATTACACTGTAGTGAGAAGACACTGGATTACCGTATGTACTAATCATGTTTGTGGACCATGTTAGGTGATCCAATACAATAGCACATGCCTGTTTTGTTTGTTTTTTTTAAAGCTACAATTTTTTTTTTTTTCCCTTAATTCATTTAAAACAACATAATTATGTGGTCAGTAGCCTTCAGTCACACAACAGAACATCAACAGAACACAAAATTGTATGTTAAAACAAACAAAACAAACCAACTACCAACTAGAGATTAAGTTCAGGTGAGATCCGAATCCAGTTCTGAATTTACGCCGGCATGTTCAGACCTCTCGGATCTCGGAATTTCCTGGTTTTCATTTATTTCTAAAAATTCAGAAATTATCAAAATCCTAAGTTATCACATTTCGATTGCTGATTTAGAGAAATACCAAATATACAAGGCCGGATTTCATAAAAAACTATTTTGTGAATACTTGATGTTAAATACATGAACCCTTGAATTCAGATTTGTGAACCCTCGATTGTTAAATGTGGAACCTTAAAAATAGCTTAAAAGAGAAGAAAGCCACAGGGAGATTCAATAAAAGTTCTTATCGTTAAAATTGAGCCATTTACCCTTCCATACTTTTGCTATTTCTACTCTAAATTTAAAGGGCATGTCCACCCTTATAATAAATTTCCCCCATATCATAGTACATCATCCCCCAGCCCCAACCACTATAAAATAAATTTAAGAAAGTGCCCCGATGTTTACTTACCTTCCCTCTCTCCTCCGACGCCCGGCCTTCTGCTTGCAAGACACTGCAAGCAGAGGGCGGGACCGGCAGCCGCGTCCGTGATTGGCTGAGAGGCAGACAATCACGGGCGCGGCTGCCGGCTTCTCAGAATGCTGGGGGAGAGAGGGAAGGCAAGTAGAGTTCGGGGGTCTTTCTTAAAATTATTGTTTTGCGGTTGGGGCTGGGGGAAGATATACTATTATATGGGCAAGGGGGTTTATGGTAGGGGGACGGATCGCAAAACGGGAGGGAAAGGGAGGGAGGGAGGGGGAGAAGGGCTGCAGTACGCATGCAAAACTCTCCCAGAGGCGAGACAGGAGGCAGAGTCCTAAATAGACTCTGCTATCCTCCTGGTGGGCAGTTTTTGGGACTTTGGGGGGACGACAACAGAAGAACCATACGGAGCTGGGATGTGAGGTAAGGATTTTATTACACTACATGGTGGGGCCATTAGTGGGGGGGGATTATAGTAGGGTGGACATGCCCTTTCGGATTTTTATCTCCCATTGACTTCTATGGGTCCGTTTTTTTAGAAAACCCAAAACTGAGCAGAGCATCTCAACTACCAACTAATAATATGTAAATAAAGGCTTCTAACATGGCTAAAGTATGGTACACACCATGCAACACCTGCCCGACTGTTTGGCCAGGAGGAAGGACAGTCAATTCATGTACTCTGTGCTGCCTTTCTCCTACCTCTGTCAGTCAGTTTTTTCATGGTGTCAGATCTCTCTGCAGTACTCCCCCCTTCCCCCTCCCCTCTGTTACCTCCTCCATGTCTTAACTCCGGCTGCCCGACAAGCTTCTCATGGGCAGTAGGAGTTAAAAGTTCAGCATCCTGAAAAACACACCCTTGCTCGCTCAAGCTGTCCTGGAGACACGGAAGAGAAGGGGGAACAGTAGTTTACTGCTGCAATATGATCTCTCTCTTTGTGACCCATCATCAATCAGTGAAAGCTATCAAGAAGGGGTGGTCAAGTGCAGCCTTATCTCTTCAGTCAAAGCTTCCTCTCTACCCCTGCAAATGTACTTATCTCTATGTTTGTTACAGAGCATAGAGGAGGGAGGGACTTGAGCAGGGAAGAGGGTCACATCTCAGGGATTTAATTGACAGTACAAGTAGGAGTAGAGGAATGCAATCAAGGTTTCTAATTTGTGTATCTCAGTACAGAGCGGGAAATTGTGAAGTGAAGAAGTGAAGACACTCTGGGGGTTGGGGGGAATTATATAACACATGGAAGGAAAGAAAAAAAAGTTTATTTTCCCACTATTGATGCCCTTTAAGTCATTAAATAGACTGGGGAATAAGAAGAAATTTAGTTTGAATGTAACAGTAACGGGACGGGTCAGATTTATGTTATTAATTTACATTTTCAAGAAACCTGGTAGTTGTATTGTGTGGATACATCTGGAGCAACACACATTTTCTATTCTATTTATATTGGTTCTTAAAATTAATGGGGGAAAAAATAGATCTAATATATATAAATGTAAGAAATTCACACTTCCTCTTGAACTAACTTACCCTATCTTTATTTACCCAACATATATTGGTTCCTTTCTATAATTATCACCAAACAAGACGCTATGGTTAGTTTAACGCAATGACTTACCAGCTAATAATTTTGGGAACATATTTTTCAATTTTATGAGAGTTAATTGCTATATTTTATTCTATATATCAAGCAGAAATGTTGGAATAGATGTTAAATTAAATGTATTTATTTTCCCTAATCATTGCCTCAATGTAGTTAGTTTGGCCAGTGAAATGCTCTTGGCTAACATAACAAATGCCATAACACTGATATTTTGGCTCAATACTTGATCTTGTGTTGTGTTCCTCCTGTTTGGAGAAAGTCGCAAACGGACCGGACCGGCAGCCGCTTCTGTGATTGGTTGAAAGGCAGCCAATCACAGATGTGGTTGTTTTCAATGGAGATGCCGTGGGAGAGAAGGGTCTGTAAGTATCGATCTAAATATTTTTTTTAAAAAATATTTTGGCGGTTAGGGGCTAAAAGCATTTCACAGTAGTTGCCACGGTTACAGAGGATGGATCCAGATGGTGGGGTGGGGTGCAGTAAAGGGCTCCCCTGCTCATGCCTCAGTCCTTAATGTGGTTGAGGAAAAACAGGAACCGGATGACTCCCTGACAGCTTCTACTCTTCACTTTCCTGGACTTTGATAAGGCACTGCAGGAGAACCATAATAAGCAGAGATGTAAGGTAAGGATTTATTTAAGACAACACAGTGGGGCCAGTATGGGGTTAAATTTTAGTTTTGGGGGTGGACATGACCTTTTAGCGGTCCCACTGTAAATAAACATCCGCAGCAGCAAAGACTTTCAGTAAGTATTGCAGCAGTTAGGGAAAGTACCTAGGGAGAGGACTTAGCGATTTAGGTCCTCATCCTGGGTACTATGCAGCTATGGAGAAAGAGGAGCAAGGGGGAGATAAGTAGAATTGTCCTTTAATATAAAAGCAGTAATCTGTGTCTTACCTTTCATTTTGATGCGGGTGCAGGAAAAGTTACTTTTCTAACATGGGGTTTGTGTTTTTCCCCCCAGCATTCCATTTTTGCACAGTGTGGTCACTGACCATTATGTTCTTTGCACATGCCCAATCTTAAGCTACTGCAGGAACTTGTTACAGAAGGCCACACCTATAAGTAGTCCCTAGCCAATCCTGTTACAGTCCATATTAGGAAGTGAAATATGTGACTAGAGTCAGTAGGTGCGATATAGAGCCAATCATCTGACCTGCAGACATAACATGTTTAAATCTTGTTAGATATCAGTGCAAGATACAGATTTATGGCTCTTTGGAGTAGGACTTGGGAGCACAATAGCTTGAACCTGGAAGTAAGAAATTACTTAATGTTTTTTAGATTTTGTGGGCAATGCTATTTATATAGCATGAGACTGCAAAATACCTTCTGTTATAAGTAGGCTCTGCTCCATTTTTATGCTCTGTGGAGGACTTTTTGCTCCTTTTGACCCAACTCACCTTAAGCTATATAGATACCTTGTTCATTGTGCTCCCAAGTCCTACCCCATTGAGCCATGAATCTGTATATTGCACTGACGAGATCAAACAAGATTGAAACATGTCATGTCTGCAGGTCAGATGATTGGCTCTATATCATAGGCTATATTGCAGGGCAGCATGGTGGCTCAGTGGCTAGCTCTGATGCCTTGCAGCACTGAAGTCCTGAGTTCGATTCCACCCTTGCAGACACATCTGCAAGGAGTTTGTATGTTCTCCGGTGCTTGTGGGGGTTTCCTCCAGGCACTCGAGTTTCCCCCACAATCATAAAGACATACTGATAGGTATGTATGTGTCTAATAAATGTGCTTAGATTGTAAGCTCTTCGGGGCAGGGCCTGATGTGAATGTATACATGTAATTGTAAAGTGCCATGGAAGATGTTGGCACTAGATAAATCCACAATAGTAATAATAATAAGTCAGCGATTCTGGACACATGCATTAGTCTTAGGACATAAAGGAGAATTTTGCATATCTCCGCCCCTTATTCCGGGGAACCTGGGAGTAAGAAATTATTTCCTGTTTCTTAGAGTTTGTGGGCAATGCTATTCATATAGCATGAGACTGGGATATATCTTCTGTTATAAGAAGACTCGGCTCTATTTACTGAAGAAGTAATTCACAGTTCATTGGTGTTCTTGGAGAGAATGCCTTCACATTATGGAGTACTAAAAGTTTGGTGTATTTCTCCTTTAAAAAATCTGCCAAAGCATTTTCTGTAACTTCAGTTTATAAGAAAGATCCAGGACAGAATGAGTAGAATCCTAGAATTTCTCTTTCTGACTTCCACCAGTGATTTGACACATTTTAAATATTTTATTATTGCTAAAGATACGTTTCCCTCGTATGATCCAATTTTTTGAAGGAAAAGATAATTGGAAAGTATTACGATGACATTTGAAAATCTTTTAAGTGAGGCACCAGTTTTGTAGAAAAAGGAAACATGACATTCACTGGGCTAAATGTTATTTGCTTGGCCCAAAAGATATAACAAGCAGAATTCCAGATAAAACATTGTGTAGTTTGTCATCTTCCCTGTCTAGCCCTTTACACAATAGGGCACCTGTTCTCTAAAACTCTATTCACTGCTCCTGGACACAAAGCTAAAAAATGAAAGCCGAAGGCATCTCAGGAACGGGAATAACTAGAAAGCAGGTAGGAGTTTTGAGACTAAACAAGAAGAGAATATTATGTGAAGTAACAGTGATTTATTTACCTGGGGCCATGTTCAGAGATGAACGGAACGAAACAATCCGAAAACCGACCCACAGAAGTCAATGGGAGATAAAAATCTGATCCATCCAATCAAATTTAAATAGCAATAGTAAGTTAGTGTAAATGGCTCAGGGACCTGCGAACATATCACTGAAATAAAAAAAACAACTTTATTAACACACAAGCTATTTTCAAGTTCATATTTTTATTTCTACTTTAAAATCCCCCTTTCCTGCATTTAAAGAAAAGGTGGAAGAAAAAAAATTGCATAACATTAGTGATTTTTTAATTCTAGGATATACTCCAAAGTCAACAACATATAAATACCACCATAAAAATTCAGGTGTTAAAAACACTAGTGGAATGGGTTACTTCCGCATGCCGGTGTGCTAGGGAATGTCTACTTGGGTAGGGCAGCTGCACTGCAAGTCCACTGAAATTAGAAAGATTGTAAGGATATCAGGTGTGTTGGCTTTTTTTTTTCACCTCCTGGTAGTGGGCGACTTACTGTATCATTCCAGTGTTATTAATTCTTCATCTTATCATTAATGGCTATCTTTTTGTTTGGCCATTAAATATTGTTTAAATATAAACAAAGTAGTTGGTTGTTGCAGATAGCACTGGAAACATTTTGCACCTTTTCATTAAATAGGCCACAATTTGGTGTTCAATCCTTTTTGTAAATACCCAAGCAGGTAAGTTCTACAACACAGACGAGATAACCACTTGCTTTTATATTTTGATAGGTCTTTAGGAATAGAGAATAATAATATATGTCACTGGAAAGAAAATATATTGAAGTGCCAAGCGGAATTGTGCCTATATATAATCACACAGTTAAAAACGGACAGGAAAGTATAAGAGAATAATAAAACATTCTAATTACCCTGGAAAATCCCAATTAGCATATCACAGCCAGGTGTTAAGGGTGTGATTGGATAGTGGCTAAGAGGTGAAAATAAAGAAACCAAGCCTAAATAGAGGTGGGGGGGTTCGACACCAACTGTGTGCCATGTACAATGCTGTTTTAACTAGGAGGAGAATAATCAAGATTCATTATAGTATGCGGACTGAACGCAAGGCCTCATTATCTGTACAGATCTCCGCAGGAAGACTGACAGTCATGTAGTTCACAATTATTATACAGGCAATTAATATTGTAGGATACACTGGGAATCTGTTTACAAGGATTTAATGGTGCTTGGCAAGGCAAGAACAAGGGTTAATACGTGAAATATAAAGATACCGTTTCTTTAAATGCGTCATTGATATTGATTACTGAAAATGATCCATTATTGGGCAGTGAAAGGGCGTGTTAGAAGAAACCATCATTTGTCATACAGTTATATGGGTGCGTAGAGGATAGATGGAACAATGCGCTTAGATTCCTTTTATAGCAAAATGTCATTAAATGTGAGTGCTGGACTATAATAAATCAATGTTAAATTACAATCCGTGTTAACACAAATCCCACCATTGCCCAGTCCCCCCCCCAAACAAATTACAGTATTTACTTTACAGGATACACTACACACGACTATTACAAATATTGTACTTTTACTTAAAGGGAACATTGATAGTGGCGAAAAATCACCAGTTCAGGGAGTGAGTACAGTATGAGTGTATTTTGTTATATAGCGCTGAGCTTATTAGCTTGGATGATGCTGCAAGATCAATAGCAAATAGTTATAAGCCATTGACAGACCCTGTCTGAAGAGCTTACAATCTAATACAATCTAATGCAGTTACCATTGCAAATGGGAATAGGCACATCAGGATTGTGGACAAGGTAATTAACAGAGCTTTCCTGTCAATATCCTACCTCACCGAACCTATGAGTACTGTAGACCATTTAGCCATTCTGCCCATTTTTATTCAAAGTGGGAAATGCAGCCATTCTGTCCATTTTATTTAAACACCAGACATTCAGCCATTCTGTCCATTTTATTTAAACACCAGACATTCAGCCATTCTGTCCATTTTATTTAAACACCAGACATTCAGCCATTCTGTCCATTTTATTTAAACACCAGACATTCAGCCATTCTGCCCATTTTTATTCAAATGCAGTAAATGCGGCCATTCTGCCCATTTTATTCAGGTGCATGAAATGCAGCTATTTTGTCCATTTTTATTCAAATGCAGGAAATGCAGCCATTCTGCCCATTTTTATTCAAATGCATAAAATGCGGCCATTCTGCCCATTTTATTCAGGTGCATGAAATGCAGCTATTTTGTCCATTTTTATTCAAATGCAGGAAATGCAGCCATTCTGCCCATTTTTATTCATGTGCAGAAAATGCGGCCATTCTGCCCATTTTTATTCAAATGCAGAAAATGCGGCCATTCTGCCCATTTTTATTCAAATGCAGGAAATGCGTCCACTCTGCCCATTTTTATTCAAATGCAGAAAATGCGGCCATTCTGCCCATTTTATTCAGGTGCATGAAATGCAGCTATTTTGTCCATTTTTATTCAAATGCAGGAAATGCAGCCATTCTGCCCATTTTTTTCATGTGCAGAAAATGCGGCCATTCTGCCCATTTTTTTCAAATGCAGAAAATGCGGCCATTCTGCCATTTTTATTCAAATGCAGGAAATCTTCCACCTCTGCCCATTTTTATACAACGCAGGAAATGCAGCCATTCTGCCCATTTTTTTTTTTAAATGCAGGAAATGCAGCCATTCTGCCCTTTTTTTTCACATGCAGGAAACGTGGCCATTCTGCCCATTTTTAATTAACTGCAGGAAATGCAGCCATTCTGCCCATTTTTATTCAAGCGCAGAAAATGCGGCCATTCTGCCCATTTTTATTCAAACGCAGGAAATGCGGCCATTCTGCCCATTTTTATTCAAATGCAGAAAATGCGGCCATTCTGCCCATTTTTATTCGGGTGCAGGAAATGCAGCCATTCTGCCCATTTTTATGGCTGTGATATGCTAATTGGGATTTTCCAGGGTACATAATTGCCACAGATTCTTGTACAAGTCATTCTGAATTGAGAAAACCAGTCGGATGACTAGCGAAACGTCTTCAAGAACTACATTTCAAGTCCAGTTAATCTAATTGAATACAACAGATATGTCAACTGTTTACCACTGAGAATTTCAACCATTTTACCAATGCCAGGGCTGGCTGGCACAATAGTGTGGGGGGAAAAAGAGAGACAGAAAGCCCCCTAACCTTGCATTAGGCAAAGTATCCTTTTATACATCGAGAGTAACTATCTTCATATGATTTGTACAATGATTTGGTTTATGTAGACAGACAACTATGGCAGTTTCCTTAGTGCACATAATTTTATTGTCGCATTTAAAGGTGATTTAAGACTAAGTGACTAGTCCAACCGAGGCCAGAAAGAGGCTTAGTTTAGATCAGTGCTATCTGATTTACTTGACATGATTGTGATTGTGTGCAGAGCAGTGCATGGCAGTGTGGGTGGCCATTACAATGTCCTATGCTGCAATCTGTTTTCGGAGAGCCTGTGATCACCATTTTTTTACATGTCGCATGCACTCCAATGTAGCGCAAAACCTAACCCCATTGAAGGGATAATCCAGTGCAGTTACCTGTCCATGCACTAAATCTCACACAGGGGTAACACTGGAGGAGTTTTGGGTCCTTTAATGCCCCCCCCCCTTGACTGGTTTCTCTGTCTTCAGTCTCAATTGGGTTATTTATCTGTATGACTGTTACAGTGACATTAAACCAGTGTTTCCAAATGGCTAGTTTGGCTCATAAACACAGGAAGTAACCGTTTTCTCCATTTATCCCAAACACGATAATACTATCAGGGATATTCAATAAAAGTTCTTATCGTTAAAAATGGTGCTAAATTTTGCCCCAACCAATTAGATGTTAGCTTTCAAATGTTAAATAAAATCTGATTGGTTGGGGCAAAATTAGCACCATTTTAAACGATAAGAACTTTTACTGAATCTCCCTGTATGTGTACATGTAGGTAATGACATGCCTTGTTAAAAGGGAGTTTAATTTTAGGGTTAAAAGCTTTTGGATTATTTTATCTCTCCTTAGCCTTCCATTAATGGCTGCATTTTTATAGACACACAGAGCATCTGAATATAATCCTATGTTCATATAGGAGGAGAATAATCAAGATTCATTATAGTATGCGGACTGAACGCATTCAATGCGGCCATTCTGCCCATTTTTATTCAAACGCAGGAAATGCGGCCATTCTGCCCATTTTTATTCAAATGCAGAAAATGCGGCCATTCTGCCCATTTTTATTCGGGTGCAGGAAATGCAGCCATTCTGCCCATTTTTTTTTCAAATGCAGGAAAAATGGCCATTCTGCCCATTTTTAATTAAGTGCAGGAAATGCAGCCATTCTGCTCATTTTTATTTAAGCGCAGAAAATGCGGCCATTCTGCCCATTTTTATTCAAACGCAGGAAACGCGGCCATTCTGCCCATTTTTATTCAAGTGCAGAAAATGCGGCCATTCTGCCCATTTTTATTCGGGTGCAGGAAATGCAGCCATTCTGCCCATTTTATTCAAATGCAGAAAATGCAGCCGTTCTGCCCATTTTTATTCAAGTGCAGAAAATGCGGCCATTCTGCCCATTTTTATTCAGGTGCAGGAAATGCGGCCATTCTGCACATTTTTATTAAAATGCAGGAAATGCAGCCATTCTGCCCATTTTTATTCAAGTGCAAAAAATGCGGCCATTCTGACTATTTTTATTCAAGTGCAGAAAATGCGGTCATTCTTCCCATTTTTATTCAAATGCAGAAAACGCGTCCATTCTGCCCATTTTTATTCAGGTGCAGGAAATGCAGCCATTCTGCCCATTTTTATTCAAGTGCAAAAAATGCGGCCATTCTGCCCATTTTTATTCAGGTGCAGGAAATGCGGCCATTCTGCACATTTTTATTAAAATGCAGGAAATGCAGCCATTCTGCCCATTTTTATTCAAGTGCAAAAAATGCGGCCATTCTGACTATTTTTATTCAAGTGCAGAAAATGCGGTCATTCTTCCCATTTTTATTCAAATGCAGAAAACGCGTCCATTCTGCCCATTTTTATTCAGGTGCAGGAAATGCAGCCATCATGCCCATTTTATTAAAATGCAGAAAATGCGGCCATTCTGCCCGTTTTTATTCAAATGCAGGAAATGCGGCCATTCTGCCCATTTTTATTCAAGTGCAGAAAATGCAGCCATTCTGCCCATTTTTATTCAAATGCAGAAAATGCAGCCATTCTGCCCATTTATATTCAAATGCAGAAAATGCAGCCATTCTGCCCATTTATATTCAAGTGCAGAAAATGCAGCCATTCTGCCCATTTTTATACAACGCAGGAAATGCAGCCATTCCGCCCATTTTTATTCAAATGCAGGAAATGCAGCCATTCTGCCCATTTTTTTTCAAGTGCAGAAAACGCGGCCATTCTGCCCATTTTTTTTCAAGTGCAGGAAATGTGGCCATAAAATGCAGCAAATGCAGCCATTATGTCCATTTTATTAAAATGCAGGAAATGCAGCCATTCTGCCCATTTTTTTCAAGTGCAGAAAACGTGGCCATTCTGCCCATTTTTATTCAAGTGCAGAAAATGTGGCCATAAAATGCAGGAAATGCAGCTATTCTGCTCATTTTTATTCAAATAAAACTGAAAAAACATAACCAAGAGCAAATAAAACCCAAAACATACTGGGCTTGGTAGTGTGAACAGACATGTAGTTCTGTAACAAACAGATAGGGAAAGACATCCCTACAGCCAGGTAATTAAAGATTTGCCAATTTGCCAGATTCCTGGCATAGTCTAACTGATTAGCCAATCAAAAATAAAAACCTTGATTGTCCCAATGAATAATACTTTCAGGGTCTGATACAGCTGCTTTATCAAACACAGCCTTAACCAAACACTAGTTTTATTATGACAACTGTTATGAGGTTAATATGCAGTGCTTCAGTGCCTCTAACACACTGCATCTGTTTTACATATCTACTTGCTATTTATATCTGGTTAAGTCTACTTTGGCCCTAGGATACATTCCTTGTGTAGTGTAACTGAAACATCAAAAATGTTAGCTTGTCCTAGAAAGGAAATGAGATTATTCGATTCGGGGCTAAAGATCAAGGATAGTAAAATGGAACTTGGCTACCTACAGACGTTAGAGAATGAATTGTAATGTGTTTAAAATGTTTAAGTGCTAAATTTACAAGTTTGCCAATTAAAGAACTACAGCATTACTATGACTAAATCGACCTTACGCTAGCAAGGTCATTATTCCAAGATTGCATCTAATCTTTTATAAGTACAGATTTTCTTTTCAAATACAGTATGTTTCATGTACATGTATGTATAAAATGTAACACGTGTGCGTGCCAGACGAACAGCCCTTCCCCTATTTTTTTTAAATCCCAAAATCTTTCCAATATTTCAGGATGTTTAAAAGAATTGAAAGGAAAAAAGTCTCCTAGACTCATCACTTGTAGAAAGTAATAAATTATAGATATTATTAGTTATAAACAGCTTGATCCCACGTATGCAATGTTTCAGGGCCTACAGTATGTATAGAGTCCTTGTAGACTATATATTTGGAGGTGCACTCTACAGCATGTAATTCACAGTACCTTTGAAGAGGCACAGAAATGGGGCGAGTCTCCCCGAAATGTCATACATGGTGTCAGCTAATTATTAAAGCACTTTATTGTATTCAAGGAGTGTGCCTCGTCTTATTATGGAAAGGCTTACATTTGTCCCTTCATCATGCAGAGGTACATCACTGTACAGTATGTTTGTGCTAAGGAATTTATAGAAGCATTTCACCATTAGCAAAAGTGCAGGGGCCCCGTGCAAGTTTCTTGGCCGGGCCCCTGCTGACACCCCACCCCTCCTATTTTACCGATATCAGCCGTTGTAAGGCTAGATTCAGACGCGTTTTAGGCATTTAGGCAGCGTTTTACTAAAGTTTCCAGATTTTTTGCTGAGAATAAAATGTTGCATGCTGCATTTTTGTAGCGGCAACACCAAGAAAACGCGGACATACCGACGAACAGCCATTCAGTCAGAATGGAGTTTGAATTTTACACACACTTTTCTGTTTAAATTGTGGTGGCCACACTAGTGCATTGCTGGGCGTCTATGATCCATCAATCATGCATCTGCCTGCCACAATTGCACAACATTGCATCATCAGAACGCAAGGGCGCAACGGAAATTTGTGCGATTGTTTGCATGTTTCCGGCGCGCTTGGATGCACTCTAGTGTGGCCTCAACCTTAAAAAATGACTTTGCCTAAATTTAATCTATTAAATAAACACATGTAAGCAGCACTTACTGTGATGTGTTTGTGTTGCTGCATGACTTCAATCCAGTACTTGTTTTGCTCAAGCTCAGTCCCTCAGTTCCCCAGCCCCCTACCAGAATATCTGACTCTCTTTGAGGACAAGCATGCTCAGTAATCCCTATGAGGCAGCATTGGGA
The DNA here is from genome assembly GCA_019447015.1 of Hymenochirus boettgeri. Lineage (NCBI taxonomy): Eukaryota > Metazoa > Chordata > Amphibia > Anura > Pipidae > Hymenochirus > Hymenochirus boettgeri. Next base: position 246,326,738 of record CM033474.1, read on the forward strand.
AAGGGAATTTCCCACCATGCAGTTCAAGTACTGTCACCATTCCAGCTACAGCAAAACTTTACATAACAGAAGATGATACTAAGGCACTTGATTGACAGGTAAAATGTAAAATGTTTCAGATTGGATATCTAAAGAAATAGGGGATAGATCAACAAAAAAATGGTACAGTGATAGTTGGCGGATATCATAGATTCCATGGGCAATGGGCAATAAAAAATAAAAAATTTCCCAGCGTGCATATCCTTTAAAAGTGATATTTGTGGGGTCTGGTAACAAAAACGAAATAACTATTTTCATGATGCTGTGTCCAAACGATTGATGTGAAAAATCTTGGCCCTACAAAACAGAATACATCACTATATTAAAAGCCAAATCAACAATACTGAATTACCATTGTAGGTCTGTGTGTTGTATCTATTGATCTTGTGACTGTGCAGATGTTTATAAACTCCCAGAATCCCAACCAGATGTGAGAGTTTGCTGTCACATTACCTTTTTTCCTGTACAATGTCTAGAGATCTGCAACCTTCTGATGAACCTTCTGTTGGACCTACTAACCCTCTGGGAATTTGTATTTTATTTTGTTAGGATTCATCCTTGTCTGGATGAAGATTTGTCATACCCACACACCTATCAATACTGGCACTTTATGAAAGATCCCTGTTAAATTCCACATTTCCTGTGATATGATCTATTATATTTTCGGTGTATCCATGTGATACACTGTTCATTTGCAATGAACTTGCCTTGTGTAAACTTATCCTTTTTCGAAGTTCTTGGCTTTCTGATGATTTTACAAAATCATAAAAATGAATCAGAACACTTGTTTAAGACACATTATAGCCATAGCATGTCACAGCGCTGTGTGATTGTATTATTTGTTAAAAGGAAGATTGTATTTTGTGTAAGGTTTGTAAAATGTATCAACCTACCAAAGAGAGATAGATAACACTCATAGACAAACCCTAGAAAGGGCAAGTCCCACCTCAAACTAACAATCTATATACTTAACCAGGATCCCCAAACCTAAGTATCAGGGATTTAAACCAAATACTTTGCAATGACTCCATAAATCTATTATTCTAAAATTAATGGCCTCTATTCAACAGTTGGGCCTCACTGGCCTTATCCTGTGAAATTGTCCCCATGTAAGAGGGGGGCAATGTCTAAAGCTGGACATACACTATAAACTCACACCCTGATGTGCTTGCAATGTTCCTAATCATTTTGCAATCTTATTATGATCTTAATGTTGACCGTAATTGCAATCACAAACACGATCCAGCCAGGTAACTTTGCAGGAATGTCGAGGTAGCGTAAGCAGCTTCTATTTATCCTTATTCGTTTTTATTGACAACACTGAATATACTGTAATTGTAATGATCACTAAAGTAGAAAATAGTCATTGTCTAGGCCATATCTTTAATGTGCGATGTGCTGCCAAGGCTAAAAATCTCCAGTTTTAACCTAAGCCCAATATTTATCCAAACATTCTTGCTGGCTTTTAGAACTCCCACCCTCTGCAGAAATGTTTCCAGCAATTCCCTTATGATGTTTAAAGTGCACACTAGTGTATTATAAGATTATGGGTTAGCATAGAGTAAAAACAGCACCGTTAGCAAACCAGCTTGGCTGAATTATCAACATTCACAATAGACTAGGTGGTAGTGTTATAATCAGATCTAAATAACATATTTAATGGCTCCTACATTTTTGTTCTATAAAGCTTCGTACACAAGTGCGATCGGGGACATGACCTGCAACACACGATTGTGTACCAAATGGCTGCTTTGGGCGACTATTGTTTAATGTATGGGCGCCTGATGCTTCGAACCTGGGGATCATCAACAATCCCTGACTGAGCGCCCATACATTAAACAATAGTCAGCTGAAATGCCCATTCAGTATGCAGGTCTACCCGCGATTTCACATGTGTACTGACCTTTCCCAATTCTTGTTATCGTATACCTATCTTCATTAAAAAGTCTTCTGATTCCAGATGTTAACATACACATATTTATTAACGGGCAAAAATTACTGATACATATCGCCACGGCAAAAACGTTATTCTCGCCATATTTATAAAGGCGATCCACATCGTGGCGAAAAGCATTAATAGCAACGTAGAAAAACACAGAGGCGCTGAAAAAAATCTTAATTATGCTGATCATCAGTTTTAAACAAATATCAGGTCACAATGTGCCTCTATATTAAACAGACACATTAAAAGATATAGAGATAAACTATACCCACCAACTCTTGTCTATTCAACATTTCAAGATATTGGGATATGCAGCAGCATTTACCAACATTGTAAAATACCACTCGGTATATGTATTTTATTTCATCCTTATAAGGAACATGGTGCAAAATACTGATAGAGCACAGTATAGGACATAGATGGCCATTACATTACATTACTGACGATACTGGTATTTTTCAACCATGGAAATAAACCACTGATATCCAATAGTAACCAATAATACTGTTTATAAATATGGCCAATGTTCAGGATAAAATTCTCTATTATTACCACAATCTCTCTAGTAATCTCCTTCACTGCGCAGTGATTATTTCTTTTCTGATCTGTACTGTAGTATAGGGAGCTGGGAGTGTAGCTGTGCCAAACAATGTCCCTGTACTTTATATAGGATGAACGTTTGGTACTGTGTGTAGCAACATCTTACAAAATCTGTTATCATTCAAACATTAGTACAGTGTGTACCCACTTTATAGTCTTTCAGCACACTGCAATTATAAACCACACAGTAAATACACAGATCTGAACTTGAATAGATTCTTTTCAGTTTCATCTATTCATAAATATTTTCATTACGTGACATGCAACTTTGTTGCGTGGAAGAGAGAATAACATCCTTTTATTGTTCTTTTATCTTTTGGTTCTGGCATGAAGAGTCTCCATGTGTAAGACACTGGAAACCCAGATTTTATCTGAACAGATTCAGCCCAACATCCTGTAAGCATTTTGTCATTTAAATTCAACATCTGCTTACATGAATGTATAATGTACACTCTACCAGGGAAAACACATTGTGCACCCAGGATTTCACTGGATGAAATATGCAGCCTGAAGGCTTTAGCTGTTCAGGTCTCAGCATTGCAATTTGAAAAACTATAATCTAAAACTGGTATCTGCAGATGTACTGGGAAGACATTTTTATACGTTGTATCATTCAATTCTATAGCTCGCTGGGAATAACTCACTTGTAGGATTCATGTTGGATTTAGTCCAGTGCTACAGACCAGTTGGTGACAAGATGACAGTCATTCATTCTGGGTTATTGATTAACAGATGAAAAGTATTTAAATCCACCCATAAACCGAAACACAGCCTTACAAACAAAACCAGATTTAGCATTAATTGCAAAACAGTGGAAAACAGTTGTAACAACAGATGTGAATACTTAATAAAGACGAGGAATGATTGTGTTAATAAGGAATATTAATTGATATGATATGGATGTTCTTTGATTCAATTTGTTCTCCTTTGGACTCCACAACAGCTGTAGGAACTGTTTCTGGCATCAAACTGTAGAATGGCCTCAATCCAGATACCTTGCACAAGTCCAGAGGGTAACCAATCTATGGTGAGGCGTGACAAGCCTCCTGGCATGTGGGGGCTTGTCTATTGATGAAGCAAGTTGTGTTAGATCAGGGTATCTGGGCTGAAAGGATACTCTGGGATCCTGGCGTTACACTTCACATGTTCACAAGTTGATTTGATAGACCACTGAATAAAAACCTCCACGTGTTCCCTTAAGCTCTATTTCTCCTCCTGGTTTCCATCAGCGCTGATCTCTACGGGTTCTTGACTCCTTTGCCAGCTCAGTGAGCCTTGACTGACAGCTGCAATCAGTAAGGAAGCTAGCACCAGGTGAAGACCACTGTGGAGAACCAAGGCTATTAGAGCTTCAGGGACCGTGGGGATACAGGTATACTGTAACAATCTCAGGGGTTGTTGGCATTCCAGAAGGTAAGTATAGATTTTAGTGGTTGTAGGAGGAAATGCCCTTTAAATGGATTCTCACAATTACACAAGTTGATACATGACTATCTATGGGCCTCATTTACCCAGAGGTGCAAATTGCTCCAGGCAAATGTGGCTTCAGGTATTTAATGCAGGATTTGCACCTGGTGGTAAATCCTAAAAGGAATTTTACCCCAGTGCCACTTTAAGACTAGGGATGGCCGGTTCGCAGATCCGAACCCGGATCCGCCGCGGATTTATCCCGTTCGCGAACGGTGGATTTTTCCATATTTTACCGGATTTTCCCGCCTTTCGAACCGCGGATTGCTTGTATTTTTGAAAATTTTTGAAATTACGAGATTTCTCATATTTTCGAGAATTTTCAAAATTACGTATTTTCGAGGATTTTTTTCATTTTAATGGGTCCGCTCGCGGATTTTCGAATTTGTTCAAAAATTCGCGGATCCTCGAGCGGACCGGATTTTACGAAGTTCAGACATCTCTATTTAAGACCAGCCATCAGCTGGTCTTAAATTGTGGAGTTAAAAGTGGTGCAAATCCTTTATTAAATACATTAAGCTGGTTGCACGGGTGTCTTTTTTTTTTTCACCCAGTGCAAATATGGAGTTAAATTTGCGCTAAATTATTCAATATTGGTTAGCACAAGCTTAACCCCTATATTTAGCACAGCACACGTGGGTAAATCAGGCCCTATGTGTCTAGAGACTTTGCATTTTATATACTTGATGTCATCTTATAGTAGTACATCATTGTCTCATTATTGGTGTACAGGGCACATTCCCCTACATGATTGTTCCAATACTATGTAACAATTGGGTGTACGAAGGTATAGTAGTACATCATTTCTCATATTGGGTTAACGGCATATTCCCCTACATGATTGTTCCAATACTATGTACTTGGGTTACGAAGGTATATTAGTACATTATTGTCTCATTATTGGTGTACAGGGCACTTCCCCTACATGATTGTTACAATACTATGTACAATTGGGTGTACGAAGGTATAGTAGTACATCATTGTCTCATTATTGGTGTACAGGGCACATTCCCCTACATATTGTTACAATACTATGTAACAATTGGGTGTACGAAGGTAGTAGTACATCATTGTCTCATTATTGGTGTACAGGGCACATTCCCCTACATGATTGTTACAATCCTATGTAACAATTGGGTGTACGAAGGTTAGTAGTACATCATTTCTCATTATTGGTGTACAGGGCACATTCCCCTACATGATTTGTTCCAATACTATGTAAACTTGGGTGTACAAAGGTATAGTAGTATCATCATGTCTCATTATTGGTGTACAGGGCACATTCCCCTACATGATTGTTCAATACTATGTAACAATTGGGTGTACGAAGGTATAGTAGTACATCATTGTCTCATTATTGGTGTACAGGGCACTTCCCCTACATGATTGTTCCAATACTATGTAACAATTGGTGTACGAAGGTATAGTAGTACATCATTGTCATTATTGGTGTACAGGCACATTCCCCTACATGATTGTTCAATACTTGTCACTTGGGTGTACGAAGGTAAGTTACATCATTGTCTCATTATTGTTGTCAGATGCAATTCCTGTTACAATACTATGTAACATGGGTGTACGAAGGTATGTAGTACATCATTGTCTCATTATTGGTGTACAGGCACATTCCCCTACATGATTGTTACAATACTATGTAACAATTGGGTGTACAAAGGTATAGTAGTACATCATTGTCTCATTATTGGTGTACAGGGCACATTCCCCTACATGATTGTTACACTACTATGTAACAATTGGGTGTACGAAGGTATAGTAGTACATCATTGTCCATTATTGGTGTACAGGGCACATTCTCCTACATGATTGTTCAATACTATGTAACAATTGGGTGTAGCGAAGTATAGTAGTACATCATTGTCTCATTATTGGTGTACAGGGCACATTCCCCACATGATTGTTCCAATACTATGTAACAATTGGGTGTACAAGGTTAGTAGTACATCATTGTCTCATATTGGTGTACAGGGCACATTCCCCTACATGATTGTTCCAATACTATTAACAATTGGTGTACGAAGGTATAGTATACATCATTGTCTCATTATTGGTGTACAGGGCACATTCCCCTACATGATTGTTACAATACTATGTAACAATTGGGTGTACGAAGTTATAGTAGTACATCATTGTCTCATTATTGGTGTACAGACACATTCCCCCTACATGATTGTTCCAATACTATGCAACAATTGGGTGTCGAAGGTATAGTAGTACATCATTGTCTCATTATTGGTGTACAGGCACATTCCCCTACATGATTGTTACAATACTATGTAACAATGGGGTGTATGAAGGATAGTAGTACATCATTGTCTCATTATTGGTGTACAGGGCACATTCCCCTACATGATTGTTACATACTATGTAACAATTGGGTGTATGAAGGTAGTAGTACATCATTGTCTCATTATTGGTGTACGGGCACATTCCCCTACATGATTGTTCCAATTAGTGCTAGTTTAACATGGGGTGTACGAAGGTATAGTAGTACATCATTGTCTCATTATTGGTGTACAGGGCACATTCCCCTACATGATTGTTCCAATACTATGTAACTTGGGTGTACGAAGGTATAGTAGTACATCATTGTCTCATTATTGGTGTACGGCACATTCCCCTACATATTGTTACAATACTATGTAACAATTGGGTGTACGAAGGTATAGTAGTACATCATTATCTCATTATTGGTGTACAGGGCCATTCCCCTACATGATTGTTCCAATACTATGTAACTTGGGTGTACAGGTATAGTAGTACATCATTGTCTCATATGGTGTACAGGGCACATTCCCCTACATGATTGTTCCAATACTATGTAACAATTGGGTGTACGAAGGTATAGTAGTACATCATTGTCTCATTATTGGTGTACAGGGCACATTCCCCTACATGATTGTTCCAATACTATGTAACAATTGGGTGTACGAAGGTATAGTAGTACATCATTGTCTCGATATTGGTGTACAGGGCACATTCCCCTACATGATTGTTACAATACTGTGTCACTTGGGTGTACGAAGGTAAAGTAGTACATCATTGTCTCATTATTGTTGTACAGAGTGCATTCCTGTTACAATACTATGTAACAATTGGGTGTACGAAGGTATAGTAGTACATCATTGTCTCATTATTGGTGTACAGGGCACATTCCCCTACATGATTGTTACAATACTATGTAACAATTGGGTGTACAAAGGTATAGTAGTACATCATTGTCTCATTATTGGTGTACAGGGCACATTCCCCTACATGATTGTTACACTACTATGTAACAATTGGGTGTACGAAGGTATAGTAGTACATCATTGTCTCATTATTGGTGTACAGGGCACATTCTCCTACATGATTGTTCAATACTATGTAACAATTGGGTGTACGAAGGTATAGTAGTACATCATTGTCTCATTATTGGTGACAGGGCACATTCCCCTACATGATTGTTCCTACTATGTAACAATTGGGTGTACGAAGGTATAGTAGTACATCATGTCTCATTATTGTTGTACAGGCACATTCCCCTACATGATTGTTCCAATACTATGTCAACAATTGGGTGTAGAAGGTATGTAGTACATCATTGTCTCATTATTGGTGTACAGGGCACATTCCCCTACATGATTGTTACAATACTATGTAACAATTGGGTGTACGAAGGTATAGTAGTACATCATTGTCTCATTATTGGTGTACAGAGCACATTCCCCCTACATGATTGTTCCAATACTATGCAACAATTGGGTGTACGAAGGTATAGTAGTACATCATTGTCTCATTATTGGTGTACAGGGCACATTCCCCTACATGATTGTTACAATACTATGTAACAATTGGGTGTATGAAGGTATAGTAGTACATCATTGTCTCATTATTGGTGTACAGGGCACATTCCCCTACATGATTGTTACAATACTATGTAACAATTGGGTGTATGAAGAGTAGTAGTACATCATTGTCTCATTATTGGTGTACAGGGCACATTCCCCTACATGATTGTTCCAATACTATGTAACAATTGGGTGTACGAAGGTATAGTAGTACATCATTGTCTCATTATTGGTGTACAGGGCACATTCCCCTACATGATTGTTCCAATACTATGTAACAATTGGGTGTACGAAGGTATAGTAGTACATCATTGTCTCATTATTGGTGTACAGAGCACATTCCTGTACATGATTGTTCCAATACTATGTAACTTGGGTGTACGAAGGTATAGTAGTACATTATTGTCTCATTATTGGTGTACAGGGCACATTCCGACTAATTGTTCAATACTATGTACAATTGGTGTACGAAGGTATAGTAGTACATCTTGTCTCATATTGGTGTACGAGCGCATTCGTACATAATTGTTCCAATACTATGTAACAATTGGTTGTACGAAGGTATAGTAGTACATCTGTCTCATTATTGGTGTACAGGCACATTCCACTACATGATTGTTACAATACTATGTAACAATTGGGTGTACGAAGGTTAGTAGTACATCATTGTCTCATTATTGGTGTACAGGGCACATTCACTACAGATTGTACCATACTATGTAACAATTGGTGGTACGAGGTATAGTAGTACATCATTGTCTCATTATTGGTGTACAGGGCCATTCCACTACATGATTGTTACAATACTATGTAACAATTGGGTGTACAAGGTATAGTAGTACATCATTGTTCATTATTGGTGTACGGGCACATTCCACTACATATTTGTTACAATACTATGTAACAATTGGGTGTACGAAGGTATAGTAGTACATCATTGTCTCATTATTGGTGTACAGGGCACATTCCCCTACATGATTGTTACAATACTGTGTCACTTGGGTGTACGAAGGTATAGTAGTACATCATTGTCTCATTATTGGTGTACAAGTGCATTCCTGTACATGATTGTTCCAATACTATGTCAATTGGGTGTACGAAGGTATAGTAGTACATCATTGTCTCATTATTGGTGTACAGGGCACATTCCCCTACATAATTGTTACAATACTATGTAACTTGGGTGTACGAAGGTATAATAGTACATCATTGTCTCATATTGGTGTACAGGGCACATTCCCACTACATGATTGTTACAATACTATGTAACAATTGGGTGTACGAAGGTATAGTAGTACATCATTGTCTCATTATTGGTGTACAGGGCACATTCCCCTACATGATTGTTACAATACTGTGTCACTTGGGTGTACGAAGGTATAGTAGTACATCATTGTCTCATTATTGGTGTACGATGCATTCCTGTACAGATTGTTCCAATACTATTTACACATTGGGTGTACGAAGGTATAGTAGTACATCATTGTCTCATTATTGGTGTACAGGGCACATTCCCCTACTAAATTGTTACAATACTATGTAACTGGGTGTACGAAGGTATAATAGTACATCATTGTCTCAATATTGTGTACAGGGCACATCCCCTACATGATGTTCCAATACTATGTAACTGGGTGTACGAAGGTATAATAGTACATCATTGTCTCATTATTGGTGTACAGGGCACATTCCCCTACAGATTGTTCCAATACTATGTAACTTGGTGTACGAAGGTATAGTAGTACATCATTGTCTCATTATTGGTGTACAGGGCACATTCCCCTACATGATTGTTCCAATACTATGTAACTTGGGTGTACGAAGGTATAGTAGTACATCATTGTCTCATTATTGGTGTACAGGGCACATTCCCCTACATGATTGTTCCAATACTATGTAACAATTGGGTGTACGAAGGTATAGTAGTACTTCATTGTTTCATTATTGGTGTACAGGGCACATTCCCCTACATGATTGTTCCAATACTATGTAACAATTGGGTGTACGAAGGTATAGTAGTACATCATTGTCTCATTATTGGTGTACAGGGCACATTCCCCTACATGATTGTTACAATACTATGTAATAATTGGGTGTACGAAGGTATAGTAGTACATCATTGTCTCATTATTTGTACAGGGCACATTCCCCTACAAGATTGTTCCAATACTAGTGAACATTGGGTGTACGAAGGTATAGTAGTACATCATTGTCTCATTATTGGTGTACAGGGCACATTCCCCTACATGATTGTTACAATACTATGTAACAATTGGGTGTACGAAGGTATAGTAGTACATCATTGTCTCAATATTGGTGTACAGGGCACATTCCCCTACATGATTGTTCCAATACTATGTAACAATTGGTGTACGAAGGTATAGTATACACATTGTCTCATTATTGGTGTACAGGGCACATTCCCCTACATGATTGTTACAATACTATGTAACAATTGGGTGTACGAAGGTATAGTAGTACATCATTGTCTCATTATTGGTGTACAGGGCACATTCCCCTACATGATTGTTCCAATACTATGTAACAATTGGGTGTACGAAGGATATAGTTACATCATTGTCTCATTATTGGTGTACAGGGCACATTCCCCTACATGATTGTTACAATACTATGTAACAATTGGTGTACGAAGGTATAGTAGTACATCATTGTCTCATTATTGGTGTACAGGGCACATTCTCCCTACATGATTGTTCCAATACTATGTAACAATTGGGTGTACGAAGGTATAGTAGTACATCATTGTCTCATTATTGGTGTACAGGGCACATTCCCCTACATGATTGTTCCAATACTATGTAACAATTGGGTGTACGAAGGTATAGTAGTACATCATTGTCTCATTATTGGTGTACAGGGCACATTCCCACAATGATTGTTCCATACTATGTAACTGTGTGTACGAAGGTATAGTAGTACATCATTGTCTCATTATTGGTGTACAGCACATTCCCCACATGATTGTTCCATACTATGTAACAGTTGGGTGTACGAAGGTATAGTAGTACATCATTGTCTCATTATTGGTGTACAGGGCACATTTCCCCTACATGATTGTTCCAATACTATGTAACAGTTGGGTGTACGAAGGTATAGTATACATCATTGTCTCATTATTGGTGTACAGGGCACATTCCCCACATGATTGTTCCAATACTATGTAACAATTGGTTGTACGAAGGTATAGTAGTACATCATTGTCTCATTATTGGTGATCAGGGCACATTCCCCTACATGATTGTTACATACTTGTACATTGGGTGTACGAAGTATAGTAGTACATCATTGTCTCATTATTGGTGTACAGGGCACTTCTCCCTACATGATTGTTCCAATACTATGTAACAATTGGGTGTACGAAGGTATAGTAGTACATCATTGTCTCATTATTGGTGTACAGGCACATTCCCCTAACTGTTGTTCCAATACTATGTAACAATGGGTGTACGAAGGTATAGTAGTACATCATTGTCTCATTATTGTTTACAGGGCAACTTCCCCTACATGATTGTTCCAATACTATGTAACTGTGTGTATGAAGGTATAGTAGTACATCATTGTCTCATTTTTGTTGTACAGGGCACATTCCCCTACATGATTGTTCCAATACTATGTAACAATTGGGTGTACGAAGGTATAGTAGTACTCATTGTCTCATTATTGGTGTACAGGGCACATTCCCTACATGATTGTTACAATCTATGTACAATTGGGTGTACGAAGGTATAGTAGATCATTGTCTCTTATTGGTGTACAGGGCACATTCTCCACATGATTGTTCCAATACTATGTAACAATTGGGTGTACGAAGGTATAGTAGTACATCATTGTCTCATTATTGGTGTACAGGGCACTTCCCCTACATGATTGTTACAATACTATGTAACAATTGGGTGTATGAAGGTATAGTAGTAAATCATGTCTCATTATTGGTGTACAGGGCACATTCCCCTACATGATTGTTCCAATACTATGTAACAATTGGGTGTACGAAGGTAAGTAGTTACATCATTGTCTCATTATGGTGTACAGGGCACATTCCCCTACATGATTGTTCCAATACTATGTAACTTGTGTGTACGAAGGTATAGTAGTACATCATTGTCTCATTATTGGTGTACAGGGCACATTCCCCTACATGATTGTTCCAATACTATGTAACAATTGGGTGTACGAAGGTATAGTAGTACATCATTGTCTCATTATTGGTGTACAGGGCACATTCCCCTACATATTGTTCCAAACTATGTAACTTGTGTGTACGAAGTATATGTGTACATCATTGTCTCATTATTGGTGTACAGGGCACATTTCCCCTACATGATTGTTACAATACTATGTAACAATTGGGTGTACGAAGGTATAGTAGTACATCATTGTCTCATTATTGGTGTACAGGGCACATTCTCCCTACATGATTGTTCCAATACTATGTAACAATTGGGTGTACGAAGGTATAGTAGTACATCATTGTCTCATTTGGGTGTACAGGGCACATTCCCCTACATGATTGTTCCACTACTATGTAACTTGGGTGTACGAGTATAGTAGTACATCATTGTCTCATTATTGGTGTACAGGGCACATTCCCCTACATGATTGTTCCAATACTATGTAACTTGGGTGTACGAAGGTATAGTAGTACATCATTGTCTCATTATTGGTGTACAGGGCACATTCCCCTACATGATTGTTCCAATACTATGTAACTTGGGTGTACGAAGGTATAGTAGTACATCATTGTCTCATTATTGGTGTACAGGGCACATTTCCCTACATGGAGTGTCCAATACTATGTAACAATTGGGTGTACGAAGGTATAGTAGTACATCATTGTCTCATTATTGGTGTACAGGGCATATCTCCCTACATGATTGTTCCAATACTATGTTACTTGGGTGTACGAAGGTATAGTAGTACATTATTGTCTCATTATTGGTGTACAGGGCACATTCCCCTACATGATTGTTACAATACTATGTAACAATTGGGTGTACGAAGGTATAGTAGTACATCATTGTCTCATTATTGGTGTACAGGGCACATTCCCCCTACATGATTGTTACAATACTGTGTCACTATTGGGTGTCAGAATAAATCATAATACATCACTGTCTCTCTTGGGTGTACAGAGGACATAATAATACATAATACTGTAGCTCATCATTGCCTCACTATGGGGTGTACAGAGGGTATTGTAACATACCATTGTTTAATTTTTGTTTCATTATTGGGTGTACAGAGGGAATCACAATACATCACTCTCTCTCTTCGGTCTACAAGGGCATCAAAATACATTATTTTATCACTATTGGGTATACAAAGGGTATTGTAATATAGCATTGTTTTACTATTGTATCGCTATTGGGCGTACATCCTTGTCTCAGTATTAAATGTACAGAGGCCATTGTAGTATATAATTCTCTAATTTTTATCTCGGTGTTAGGTTCCAGGGTTATCACATCAGTAAAAGGGGCATAACTCTCTAGTTCTGTAAAATAATTAGAAATACTTCCAAACAAAAAAACAAACAAAAGAAAACAATTAAACATTAAAATATAATCAATTTAATGCCATCATAATAATCAACTGAAAATGAAACATTCTCTTTATTTCAGGCAGAAGGAGATCTAGAGAAGAAGGTTTTAAAATCAATGTTAATATCACAATAACACTGAACCCTATAGCACCTAGGAGACCAATGAGATTTCTCAGCAGGAGAGATTCTTATTATTCCCCGTTCTGTATCCAACCAAACGATTCTGTGTTTTCCTTTCACAGGGAAGAACAAGTCTCCATCTTTCTGGGTTTTCATTACCTTGGCAACATCTCCTGCAGATCTGCAATTACATAGGACCAACAGTCCAAATAGCAGCACAGAGGTTCATCCAAACTGGATCCTGGACTGTCATTGTGTCTCCCTGGGAGTGATGAAACCAGAAATACTTAGTGTAGTCATCCAGGAGACTGGCACCTAGAAAATACACAATAAATATCACATGGAGGGAGCTCTGGTCAGTTCATAGTGAGAATATCTCATTGTAAACAAACAGTTCAAAGCAGCGGTGATTTGAAAGATGTTTATTTACAGATCTGCAGTTAGATTACATTCTGGAGTCATAACTGCATTTTGATATGCTGCATATGTACTAGGAAAATTAGTCTTTGTATTTGCTGAATGTGTATAAACAGTGTTAATACCAATTTGCTCTGCTTCTTCTAAATGTATGTTATCCAATAGTAGATGATACTTTATAGTGGGTCAGTGCTTTATCTATTTGGGTACTTGTAATATATTCAAAGCAATAAAAATTGTTATATGTGAGTGAATGATTCTATTATTTCCTGATGTTCCTGTTGAAAATACCATTCTATTAGTACAGTTTGCCTGAATACCATGTAGCCCGCTGTCTTGCTGCCTTCTGGTTCTTCCAGGTAGCAGCAACCAGTAACAGTCGTGATAGATGACATCACAGCCCATGATTGGCTGCTGTTAATGAGCAGAATTTAGAGAATGTAGGTTAGCTTTTTACAGTCTGAATAACAGAATTCCATGGATGTTGAAACAAAGTTGAGGAAATGTTTGTTCTGATCTTGTAACCAATAAAGAAGTCCCCCCTTAATGGAAATAACCTCTTTGAGAAAAATTGCAATTAGTTATATCAAACTTTTAAAGCTAAATAGGAGTTGTAATAACCCCCCCCCCCCCCCCAAAAAAAAAGAAAAAATTGCCTGGCATAATTGCCCCCCCCCCCCCCCAAAAAAAAAGAAAAAATTGCCTGGCATAATTGTACATTTATAACTGACTGTTGAAGACTGTGCTGATGTGGGTGCAAACACAACTAAAGGGCCTATATCAAAGGCCTATTCGGGACTAAGATAAACACAGATTGACAGTGCTTTGTGTCATTTTCAATATCTCATGCCTGTAATGCGGATACAATTCTGGCTACCCTGTGATAACCAATCATATTTATCTTACATTAATCTACATATATTCCTGTGAAATAATTCAAATCATTCACTATCGCAGCACCTGTAGTTACTTCCTCCCCCAACTTCAGCACATTGGATAGCTCCCGTCAATCTTTAGAGAAAGTAAACAGAGCATGCCCAAGTCAGTGGTGGAGGAAAAAAGGAAAACAAGTTGGAAGTTGATAGATTACTTAATTTCACAAAGCTGTATATCTGGTACTACTTTGTGTTTATATTAGACTATGAGGCAGGTGATGATACTACCAAGTAACTATTGAAAGCAAAGAAAACGAGGAAGGGAAAAAAGACTGCAAATAGGCTGGTATGTTTGATTTCTTTGTACCGCACCAAAATTTAATACTGCATCTGAAGGGAAGTAGTTTGATGCTGTAGTAGTTGAGGTAAAAAGAACCCCAAGACTACAGGTGGAAAAATGTAAGTAAAAAGTAAATGTTGGAAATACATTTAGTTTAAATGGATTTTCACCTCTTGAATGAGGCACAATGTAGGATTTCATTGATGCAAGGCCATGCCCATAGCACTGTGTGCTTTCTGTGTGCACATTCTCTTTAATTCAGTGATAAGTCTACTATAGAGCCACTAAGGCTATTATGTATTCTAGATGTGACCTGAAGCAACCCAGCCTGGGTGCGAATGGCAACCACTCAATAGCCTGTGTATGGCAAACACACAATGCCCCGTGTATGGCAAACACACAATGCCCCGTGTATGGCAAACACACAATGCCCCGTGTATGGCAAACACACAATGCCCCGTGTATGGCAAACACACAATGCCCCGTGTATGGAAAGCAAAAACAATGCCCCGTGTATGGCAAACAAACAATGCCCGTGTATGGCAAAACAACAAGCCCGTGTATGGCAAACACACAATGCCCCGTGTATGGCAAACACACAATGCCCCGTGTATGGCAAACACACAATGCCCCGTGTATGGCAAACACACAATGCCCCGTGGATGGCAAACACACAATGCCCCGTGTATGCAAACACACAATGCCACAATGCCCGTTATGCAAACACACATGCCCCCGTGTATGGCAAAAACACAAATGCCCCTGTTATGGCAAACACACAATGCCCCGTGGATGGCAAACACACAATGCCCCGTGGATGGCAAACACACAATGCCCCGTGGATGGCAAACACACAATGCCCCGTGGATGGCAAACACACTATGCCCTGCGATAATTACTAGGCCTGGGCGAATATTAGAACTGTATTTATGCTGAAACCTCCCCCCACCAATCTTCTGTGCATACCCCTTCAACAACTGTAACAGTTCCCAATGAATAATCCCTATCCGCGTGTCTACATCAAACATGACTAATGCGGATATTAAAAGCGAACTTATTATTATTATTATTTGTTTTACAGTATTAACAGTTCAACAGTTAATTTCTAAAATATCTTCTGTTCAGGTCTCCACAGGATTTTCAGCAGTGAAACGTTATTAAACCTGAGAAAGAAACACACAGTTCAATTACTAATATGGGCAGTTAATTAAACTGCAGACAAAGGGAAGATTCCCGACGCCACCTGAAAAATTCACTTGAAACAAATTACCACTGATAGCCTTTCACAGAACAACAGTGTCCAGAACGATTGTGGCTTAGAACAAGCTGTAGATACTTCACTGAAATAACTAAACCAATGTTGCAGCATTCTTTGGAGGTTTAATTTACACTAAGGGGTCACCCGCACTCGTTAAGGGTATGGCAGTCACAAGCAATCTCATATACTTTATCTTGTAACTGTGTGTAGCAACATCTTTCAGAGCTGACACTGTGGTACTGTGTGTACCCAGCTTTAATACACCACATAGTTCTAGCTTGTTTCTTTATAAACCCGGGGGTAAGAGACAGAGAGTGAGAGAGGAGTGTGAGAGAAAGTGAAGGGGGAGAGCGAGAGAAAAACAGGGGGAAGAGAGGAGGAGAGAGTGAAAGGAGTGTGAGAGAAAAAGAGAGGGAGAGAGATAAAGAGAGGTGGGGAGAGAGAAGGGAAAGGTCTTTAGATGCAGGGGGAACGATACTTCAAGGACACTTTAAGGAGAGTGATCGGAGGCCAGCAGGCTCTATTTGGTTCCTTTTACCAGTCAGAAAATGATTGTTTTGGAACTGTTGTTTTTCTCATATTCCATATAGGGGCTGATCCTGTCGGAAACAACAGAATTGGCCCTTTATCGGTGTGTACCCAGCTTTACACTCACACAAATAAACCCAAGGAATTTAGTAGGCAGGGTCCAAACTGGGGGTTTTATCTCCTGGCATAGAACCTGTAATATGAAGCTGGCAAAAAGCACCACACGGCTGATATTGATATATAGTCCGGTCGGCCCGTGATGGGGTTTTCCTAATATCACCAATGTGTATGGCCACCTTAAGGCCTAGATATCTTAAGGCTCGTACACACGCTCAATATGCAAGCGAGCGACGACCCCTGACGGCCGAACGCTACACGCGACGAACGCCCGTTTCAGCCGAGAATTGTCCATGTGTATGTGTTCGGTCGGGGGTCGTTTGTAGATCAGCGAACGACCCCCGTCCGAACGCATACACACGGATGATTCTCGGCCAAAACAGCCATTGGTCACGTGTAGAGCTCAGCCGTCGTTGCTCGCTCGTAAATGGAGCGTGTGTACACCAGGTGAAAAAAAGTCCACCATGATTCCCAGGTTAATATAATTATAATGGCTCAAGGTACAATTACTAATTTATCATAATAACATCTAATTAATGTGATCAGATCCACTGTAGAACCAGCTGCCTTCCTTTTACAGACACAAAGCCAAATCTTTCCACACCGCTCTCTCTATTCTCTCTAATCTTTCCACACCGCTCTCTCTATTCTCTCTAATCTTTCCACACCGCTCTCTCTAGTCTCTCTAATCTTCCACACACCGCTCTATTTCTCTGCTTGTGATACCCTCTGCTAACCAAATTCTCATTTATTTCTGGCTCATAGTCTACTGAATACGGTATTTGAGTGACAGGAAAATATCTGAGCCAGAGAGGGAGTTAGGGAAACCAGACCTTAGGAAATGTGATAAAATTGAGTTTCTGTTCGGTTCACGTCTCCTTTAAGGGAAAGGCTTGTGCTGGTCTCACACTATATTTAGATTTGTTTAAACATCTGGGAATTTAAAATGTTCCCAAAGATAACTCATTGGGAAAGCAGGTTAGTGGTCCATTTGCACATCCCTTCCAACAGATGTAAAGCTAAAATCAGGAGTGAGTTTACTAAGGCAAATTAACAGTGTCTCCAACTCACTGGAAAACATGTATCCACCTCATCAGAAGAAGCCTTAGGGCTGGTACACACTGGTCTATATATCACACTGACCTATCACCCAGCCTCAAACGGATGTGGATACACATCATATATCCTGGGTTGGCCCCCGTGGTCGCAAATGTATGAGCTTCAAGGTTAGTCACACAAAAGTGGATATTTTGGGTCGACCAACCGATAGTCCCATATTATCTGCAGGGATTTTTTGCCCGCAGTCAAAGCAGACGAAAGGATAGTCGGACATATCGGTAAATCACGGTTTTCTGAGAAACTTTAGCTGTAAATGATTCCATTTTGGCTCGGCTGACAGGTCAACCTTTAAACTGGTGTCCTAGCTGCCTCCGTTTGACACGATATGTGACACAATGTACTCTGCAGGACTTGTGATACATGAAGCATGGTCGTGCTCGGGGAGTAGGTTCTTCCAGGCATTTCTGGCCTATTCTGGTATAATTTACAGCTCAGAATTCATAAACACTGAGGGGGGGATATTAATAAAGGTTCATTAACTTTTCACCGCCGTTATCGACAAATTTGGGCTTAACCTAATTTTTAAAGCGCCGATAACCGGAGTGAATACAGGACTCAATGCATTGAATACGAGGATCTCGCCAGCACACACTGCCGATACTACCACTGCACATTGCTGCCGTGATGCTTTGCGCGGGACAATAATCTGCTTTATAAATATGGCAATAACGATCGTTTACTAGCATGTCCCTGGGTGATATTACCCAAACTGATAAACACAATCTAATTTACTGCTTTCTGCAGCAATGATGGTGGAACTTATGAGGATAAAGCTACCCATACACATGGACAGCATGCAACAAATCCTGTGTATTTGTCAATCGGGAAGATTCCAATGGAAATCTGATGCAAATAACGTATTTCATTTTTCATGTGAAAAGATTGTAAATAGTCAATAGTTATTAATTTCTCTTTAGGGACTGTTCTAAAAAAAATACCTTGCAGTTTCCCTTTAAAAAAAATCCCATTTCCGATGAATGTGTTATAATACTTCTCTTGGGGGCTGGCTCTGAACGATTTATGAAATAAATGACTTACAGGTGGTCAGAGTATGATAAATCGCACCATTAAAACCTACAGTGCTGTCCATGTGTTTGTATTAGATGCAATGTTAATAGTGTATCGGAGTAACCAAATAGCCCTCCTTATTGACTGTACAAATACGGCCAGAAAGTACAAGGGAAGGTTTCTATACAAATTCAGTTAGTATAGTATAGTAGTACATTATTTTGAGGCTGAATAAAGACACATGTCCATCCAGTCCAACCCATCGAGCAATATCCTCATTTCCTGCCTAACTGTTGATCCAGAGGAAGGCAAAAACCCCACCAAATTTATGAAGGGGAAAAGAATTCCTTCCGGGATCAACTCTACTTTATGTATCAGTATGTACCGGTAACCTGCAACATTCCTTAAACTCCTTATTTTCAATTATCTTTGTTTAACAAATTTAATAAAATCATTTATCTGGGAAAATGCAAATAATATATAAATGTATAATGCCTGTACCAATAGCAGTTGGGGATCTTGAATTTGGAAAAAGTATGAGAAACAGTTTGTAAACTTTATAAATATGCCCCCTAGTGTCTATTTTATTAACTGTTGGCATAATATGCAAGTTGCTCCCTAAGTAGTAAGTAGAAAAAAGAAATTCAGACTTGGTCCTTCCTACATTTGTGAATAAATAAAATATATGAATCCTCTTGTAAAATGTTAATCAGAACTGTTCTAGAGTAAAAATAATGTTCTGGGTAATTCCACCTAGTAGATTGAATGGCCTAGAGTTTATTGTTTAGTTATGGCCATTCAATTAGACTTCTTTATGCTGACAAATCAAAAAGGTTTAAATGACATTTTGGAAATATTAGAATCAATGCTGACACTCCTGACCTATACAAAAAACTGGATTCATTTAGGTTAATTCATTCCTTCTGTATTTTCTATAAGCTATTAAAAGGCACTATTCCGACAGATGTATCCTGAATATCAAGCCCTTGTGTATATTAATATTGAGATATATAATAATACACATTTCAAAGGGCCGCTGGAACTTTAATCAAGAACAACTTTTATTACAGCTTCACTTTATACATCCAGCACTGGGGAAAGGGCTATGAGATTACTGAAATGCCTCGGTAATGTGAAATATTTGATCAAAGCTACAGTTCAATGTAGCACAAAATGAAAGCTAATATTAAACATTCTTAGTGCAAATATCATCTTGTTCTGGTCAAAGCACCTGTATAAATGTGACCTTTTCTGATTCATCAGCTAGTTAACATACAGTGTAGATCATCTTCCTGCTAAAGAGCAATTCAAGCTGATAGCAACTTATTTAGCCAATTCTATAGCAGAACACTATTCTAAATACAGAGTGGCACATGGTGGATTCTTTTTAACAGTTTACAATTTCCAAATCATCACGGATCATTTACCATTGGACTGATTGCAGTGATAGGATCACAAGTAATGATAATCCTCAATTCTCTACCAAAAATTCACTCATCGTTTGTAAAGTCTCTTTGCCTTGTTTTTATTAGGGGAACTTTGGTCTCCAAACAAGTGTCCTTGATTTAAAAAAGCACACTCCTACCTTTCAAATGACTTTAGGATCAAGCATCTCTAGCTGCAGTCTATCCAAATTTACAGCAGTGTAAAGTGTGGTGATAATTGTGTGCTCTGTGAGCTGTGACATCCCCAGCAACATTTATTTGCCTGTAAGTCTTAGGTTTGAGCATGCCCACTTGTATCCTATCACTGGGACAGGGCATGATAAGCTTTACATCTTAAGCCCACCCCCAAACTTATTAAACATAAGCTAGCCACAGGCCTAAAAATATTTTTGGTTCTATTCCTAAGGTGTCCATAGGTAGAGGAAAAGACAGATAATGGTTGCAGGTCTGTTAATAGCTTAATAAAATATATTTTGTCTGGGGGGCGGGGGTGAGGCTTTTTACACAGCTTATCATGTGCCTGTCACAGACTCAGACACAGGATAGACAAGTAAAACCTTTAAAGCCTATAACTTAAGGTCCAAAGAAGCTATTAATTGTAGAGTGACATGATCAACCAAAATATCACAATGGCCACTCAGTCAAGTCAAAATATGAGTGTACCAGCCTTAACACAGCACAGGGCCAAAGCATATTTAGATATTGCTTAGACCCTGTATTAAGATATAACTTAGATATAACAAAAAACAGGACCAAGGTTTCATTCATTCTTTAAATCTTTTTGCTAAACAACAACATCAACTAAAGACAAATCCAGAGAGTGGTGGAGGTTGGCCTATCAGAGAGGAGCTTGAGTAAATGGAATTTTACTATCTTCTTATTTTATTTCACCAATACTCAAAATTATTTGTAACATTACATCGCTTGAAAATGAATACAAAAAAGTTACCTTCATTCCTGCATCTCTGGTGCACATAGGGGCATATGTAATATCAGTGTAATTCCCACCCCTCCTCCAGTATTGGTCCCACAACAGCAAAAGCCAATCAGTGCATCACCTGAGGAAACTTCCAGAAGAGGAGCATGGGACTTCAGTGTAATATTTGTGTTTAGTTTCCCCTTTAACCAGCATCTGTGTTCTTTATTGACATTTTTCATATATATACTGTACAGGTGTGAGTACCTTTCATTGAGTTTAGTGACAAAAGAACATTCTACAGAAAGGATGAAATAATGAAGAAGCAATAGGACAGACCTTCCCCTGCTATTTCCTTCACTGTCTGTTTTTCTAATAACTTGTTTGACATGAATGCACAGGGCTACATCAGATCATCAGACCAGGGCTCATATCTTCTAATCAGTATTTGAAGTACATGTGAAATGGCTTTCGACAATGTATCTCATCTTTATCCCCTTCCCAATTACTGGTCTCTTTCTTTTTTTCTTTTTTGGAAATGCAATTTCTCTGTAATATACTGGGAACAGAGAAGGCACAAGCTATATTCTGTACGGTGATAACCTTTACCGCAAGCAATCACAATACCAAACAGACCTAATCAGACACAGCTCAGCTCAGAGAAAAACTATTGATGGCGTTAATGGGTAGAACATCCCTGGCATTTAAATGGTGAACACTGTATACCGTGCAGGAATGTTCTGCACATCAGCGTCAGTGTGTACAATGCAGACAGGGATCTGTACTAGCAGGTCATATAGTGAAGGTGGATGAATGGGGGATATTCATAAGGGCTGAAAACAAAATCTGCCAACTTTAACGGTTTTAATCATTTTGACCATTTACAGATTAAAACTAATGGGGTTTAAAGGATAAGTAAAGACTGAAAAATAATATTGTATTTGTCTGCCTTTTTATTCCAGCTGGTCCTGAGATACAGCCCATTAAATTTAGAAAAAACTTTATATTAGAACACCAAACATCGCTAGACTTTCTTATAAATGCCTCAAACAGATACCGTATATACTGGAGTATAAACCGAGTTTTTAAGGTAAAAAAAATACCTTAAAAACCTAGGCTCGGTTTATACTCGAGTCACTGGGTAAATCTGCCTGAAAAAAAAACTTGTGTGTACCTTAATTTGATGACCGGGAGCTGTGAGACCAGGAGCTGTGAGTCTGGGGGCTGTGAGACCAGGAGCTGTGAGTCCGGGAGCTGTGAGACCGGCAGCTGAAGAGGCAGGGCTGTAAGATGCAGACCGGGAGCTGTTACAGGCAGAGCGCGTGGGACGTGCGTAACTTACGTCCCCGCGCGCTCTGCTGACGTCATCAGCCTGGACTCTTTCAGTACCGGACCCTTCCGATGATGGAGGAGACTGCAGAAAGGCCTACCAGAGAACCGGTTCCTTCTACCAGTAAGGGTGTCAATTTAATTATGCATGGGGTGGTTTAGGGGTGGGGGTGGGGGGGCTCACTTTACATAGGTATGGAGTAGAGCTTTACATAGGTATAGAGTACAATATCTATCTATCTATCTATCTATCTAATCTCTGCCATTCTATCTATCTATCTATCTATCTAATCTCTGCCACTCTATCTATCTATCTATCTCTCTCTCTATCTATCTAATCTCTGCTTTTTTATCTATGTATCTATCTATCTATCTATCCTCTACCATTCTATCTATCTATCTATCTAATCTCTGCTATTCTATCTATCTATCTATCTATCTATCTATCTATCTATCTATCCTCTACCATTCTATCTATCTATCTATCTAATCTCTGCTATTCTATCTATCTATCTATCCTCTACCATTCTCTCTATCTATCTATCTATCTATCTTGAATGCCACCCTCACTTGGCATTCAAGATGTTTGGAAACTACAACTCCCAGCTAATAAAGCATGCTGGGAGTTGTAGTTTCCAAACATCTTGAATGCCAAGTTTCTACCCTCGGTTTATACTCGAGTCAACAACTTTTATTAGGATTTTTAGCTGAAATTGGGTACCTCGGTTTATACTCGGGTCGGTTTATACTCGAGTATATACGGTAATTCCTTTATTATGGCTTACTGGAAGGTTTTTTTAGGGGATCGAAAGTCCATAAATGAATATGGCTGTAAATGAAATATTTGATGAATAAGGCTAGGTACACTGGTTGGTATTTCGACCTGATGACTTACATATTGGTGTTAGGTAGATTGGGGTTAAATATTGGGCAACGCCCAATGCCACCCAAACCTTCGCCCAAATCAGATGAAAGTTCAGTCTGACATGTCAAGAAATTTTTGACAATTGTGCGGCCATATATGGGCCAAAATATCGCCAGCGACAATTGTAATAGCGACCCGTTTGTACCCAGCCCAATGCAGAATCACAGTATGTCTATGACAACAAACATAAGGGTTTCTAAAGTTGCCACTGCGGGTAGACATGTTTGTTTTTTTACCACACCCACTCTTTGCCTTAGGCAAAACCTTAGGGAGTGTTTTAAAGAGTATTTCCACCCCCTAAATGTAGTGTCAGCTAGGAAAAGACTGTAAACCTCGACCTTGCGAGGTTTAAAGCTTCCAAAGATGCCCCCAGCCTTCTTTCCCCTGGCGCCTTCTGCTTAACTGCCTTTTCCGAGCATGGAAGTCAAGCAAGAGGGGCTCGACCGGCATCCGATCCCATGTACTATCCATGTACTTGTAGTGAGTGGGATTCAGTTTCACACAAAACTAAGTATAGAATGACCTGGATGAATAGAACGCAATATTTACTTATTATATTAGATATTTTTGTTAAACAGCTGAACTAGGGGTTTCTGTGAGACTAATGTGAATTTTATCATTCCTGACTGGGGATGCACCTCTAAACATGCATAAAGGTTTTTCATTATTTACATAAGAAGCATCATGCAGGCTGTATTGGTTTTAGCATCGCCATATACTGCATGAATATAAGCACTAGCAGTCATTATAGTTGTCATTTGTGTTTAGTTTAAAGGGGAAGAGGTGACAAACACCTCTTTTGCTGAATAGAGCTATCACAGCTCTGTATCAAACCTTTCATTAAATTTCCTACTGTAAAGAACTATTATTCTCACCTTATCCCCATTCAACACCTTAATAGTACCCAGGGTGAGGTTAAACCACTAGGTCTTCCCCCAGGGTACTTTACCGATCACCCGTTATACTTCCATAAAGTTTCCATCGCTCTGCTCCTCTGCTAATGTTAGTACTGGAGAGACAAGCCGCAAGTAACAGTTGATCAGTAAAGTACCTTTCATGCTGCATCCACAAGGAGACCATTTGGGAATTCAGGGCTGGGTTAAGGTCCCATTAAATGATTCACAATTGCTTAGCATGACATTAACCCCTTTCTTGCAGAATCATAAGGAAAGAAAAAAATACTTGGAAGTAAGAGCAAAACAGAATACTGGCCTGTTAGCCACCGGTGTGTTAGATTGTCTTTGATTTAATCTAACTGAAATATTATGCCCTTGAAAATCTTTTTTTTGTCATGCAGTTGGGTGATAAATTTTGTTTGCAATATAAAGAAAACAATAAGGGTCTTCAAGCAGCTTTATTAAAAATAGAAATCACAAAGCTTTCTAAAACAAATTACTGTGAATGTGTTGGCATTTAAAGAATCGCCATAGACAATATAAATGCAATTCAGCTGACCTTTTATGCATCGATATTATGTAAAACCATATTTATGGATCCTGAGAATTTTGGCAGTATTAAAAAACCCTGCTAGACAAATTGCAATAACATTCTAAAAACAGGATTAAACAGAACAATTGAAACTGTTTAATTTTGTGTAGGACAAGGTAGCAATATGGCAGGATTGCAGTCTTAAACTTAATCCCAGTACATAGAGGAAGGTAGGTGATGTCACCAAAAGTCCCAGCCTCCACGGCAATGGATTTGCAGCAGCTAAGCAAATATGCGTTTGATCTGCACATGTGCGGAATAAATGGTGGACCACCGGTCTCAAAAACATGGGTACTTGTAACATTGATACAAGTGAGTATCTTTAAAAAGTTAATATTTTTTCTTTAGTTTTTCTTTAAAATTTTTCTATGGCTCTATGTATTCAGGGGTGGGACTAGAACCACAGATTTTATTTGTTGAGTCCTTGAAGGCAATATTTAATAGCACCAACAAATTCCTCCTGGTTATATTCCTTACTGGTTATGGATATACCAAACATCTGATATTACATCTAATTTTCAGCTCATTATGTGACCTTTAAAACTCACTTATTGTAGATACATTATGTTCATGCACTAGTTAAGGCTATCTAAAAAATAAAGCATGTTAACTACCCATATCAACTATTATACTTACCTTTTCCACCCCAGGAAACCTCAAGACCGCAATATCAGCTTACCTTACTGTGTTCCTAAACTGAAATATTTGATCTGGAGTTCTGCTCCAGTCCAGCCTCTTCTTCTCAGTGCAGCAGTTAATCACAGTTGTGACAGATGACATCATGGGCCGTGACAGATGCCATCATGGCCAATGGCCGACAGCTTGTACAGCTTTAGAAGCAAGCAACTTTTGGACAAGAATATGGCACATTTTGGATCAAATATCTTAGTTCAGGAACATTTGAACTTTGTAGACTTGAGGTTTTTGTTGATTAGTGGACATTACCTTTAAACTATAAGAAATAAAGGAAAGATAAAGGCAGGACCCAGGAATCATGGATAAGGAAACATCTACAGCCCACAGGTGTTACTTTTTATGATCATGTTATAAAAAAGGAAGCCTGCTGTGTTTATATGTTTTAATACCCAATAACATTACAGATGGAGCAGACTTTATTGAAGAATTTGGCACTACATTGCTACACACTTTCCCCACTGAAATAAAAGGTATGGCCTCTGTCTTCAGGCATCAATAAAATTTGCTTTGTGACTAAAATAAATGATGAGCCTTGTTCACAATTTACACCAGATGCTTCCATAAACCCTGCCCCATCTGTATAATAGCTGTGCTAAATCGGTTAGCAAACCATAAATTTGGTCAGATTTTATGTGGCTTCCAAATAAAGAAACCCTTGTCCTGGGGACAGCAGCCTGACTCAAATCAGAAGACTCAAATAAGTCATCGGTTTACCAGAACATAATTGTAGAACGTTTGTGTCTTCAGAGCGCTGACATCATATATTTGGTTATGTCTGTTAATGTATTACGTCATGTAACAATGACAGACAAAATGTTACTAAAAAGAAAGAAAAATAAAAAAAATCTTAATGACATTGAGGAAAAAGTAAAAACTGCCTTTTCTTATATTATACCCTCCTAACTTTAATTTTTTTTTTAGAAAGAATGGCCCCTTTAACATATGTTGCAATTTTATGAGCTTGAGCATGCTCAGAGGAGGTAGGAGGATTAGCATTTAGTAACTGGCTGTTATTTCAACTGTCCAATCCATGACTGACAATTGGTAACTGAAAGAACCAGAAAGTAGAATCATGGGGACCACAACATTGTGCAGCATTTCATATTTCAGCTTTCTCACTATTGCAGTTTTAGGGTTCTGGGGAGTGCTTAACATATATAATTTTTTATTTGAGAGATGGACTTACTCTTTAAAGCAAGTCTGCCTTATGGAATGCTAAGTGAAATGAGAAATAATAAAAAGTAACACTATTTGGGAAATCCTTTTTTATATTGTTGATGAATAGTGATTAAATTACTAGTACCAAAGTTAAAACCTTCTACTAATCCTATGGAATCCGGTCAGCAAAATTCAAATTGGGCAAATTCAAAGGCAGAAACAAGGAAACGTTTGTTTAGTGGGATTTCTAAGGTAAACTCTTGTGCAGTTTTCTTTGGCTAAAGTATTTAAATTAAAAGGTGCTTCAAAAAGGACTCAAAAAAGCTTATTGTCCAACATCAGAGAGCAAACAGTATTTATGACAATGGGCTATTTCTACAGTATATTCTTCATGTCCACAAAAACAAGTGCACAGGGTCACATACAAATAATAATATATAGAAAATAATTCTAGCCAGGGGGATAATGTGTTAAAATTGATGGCAAAATAAACACCAAGCTGTAACAGGGCTGCAAACCACGGCCCAGTCTGCCAACAAGAACATAGAATATTAGGTTGTTTTTCTGTAGATCAAGTTAACCAATGTGGCTAACTTGAATACTGTATGTGCAGAGTCAGACTTGGACAGCTTGGTGTGCACAATATACAGCAAACCCGGGGCAAGAACCTAGCAGTTTAGGTCCCCATCCTGGGTACTATAAGGTCAAGGTTGGGGTGCTTTGGGGGGTGAAATACAGTTCTACTTTGTATTCAGTTACTGTAGATCAACTGGACTCGAAGTTTAGTTCTAGAAGACGTTTCACTAGTCATCCAACCGGATCTCTCAATACAGAATGAATGAGAAAGCCAGTCAGATGACTAGCGAAACGACTTAACGAACTAAACTTTAAGTGCAGTTGATCTAACTGAATACAACAGATATACCATGACCTGGATGAATGAGAACCTTCACAAACATACTTATACTTTAATTGTGGTAATATATTGATACTTTCAGTATAATTGTATACATTTAAATTATATTCTATCTCCAGTAATAAAGAATACACAATAAAAAAAAAGTAAATAAGAACAAGATTTTTATAGTCATTTTCTGTTCTTATTCCTTTTTGTTCACCTCAGATATCCTCAGGTTGCCATTTCCCTTATAAGAACTCTCACTCTTATTAAACTGCCCTTGATGTCTATAAGAGGATATGGTTGTCGTGTCAGACATTTAGCACCACATTACACAAAGTACGACAAGTAAGAAAACATTCTTTGGAAGACTGGAAATCTCATTCATATGTTCTATTTTTACCTGAAAGGTTACTGAAACACAATGAACACTGTTCTCATACCATATTTTACCTTTAACTACAGAATAGTCTGAAGAGGAAACTATATTGTGCAGATATAGAACATAGATAATATCTGACTGAGCTTATCTCTTCCTAACGAGTAGAGATGTCCGAACTTCGCAAAATCCGGTCCGCTCGAGGATCCGCGAAAATGTTATGAAAAAATTCGAAAATCCGCGAGCGGACCCATTAAAATAGAAAATATCTTCGTTTTCGAAAATACATATACCAAAAATTTTCGAAAATACGAGAAATCCGAAAATATGTATTTTTTGAAAATTTTTTGAGGATTACTCGTATTTTTTTGAAAATACGAGTAATCCTCGTAATTTCGAAAATTTTCGAAAATACGTATTTATGAAAATAAGAGAAATCCTTGTATTTTCGAAAAATTTTGAAATGACGAGATTTCTCGTATTTTCAAAAATTTTCGAAATTACGAGAAATCTCGTTATTTCGAAAATTTTCGAAAATACGAGAAATCCGCAGTTCGGAAGTTCGGAAGGCGGAAAATCCGGAAAAATCCGCCGTTCGTGAACGGGATAAATCCGCGGCGGATCCGGGTTCGGATCCGCGAACCGGCCATCCCTACTAACGAGTTAGTATAACCGTTCAGTAGAACTTTGTCCATTAGTGAAATGTTATTTTATCCGGCATATTGTAACCTTACAGTGCTTCATAGCACCAGGTGAATTAACCAGTCAATGACTGTTCCTGACCAACATTCAGGGTTATTCAATAAAAGTTCTTATTGTTTAAAATGGTGCTAATTTTGCCCCAACTAATCAGATGTTAGCTTTCAAATGTTAAATGATATTTTAATGGTTGGGGCAAAATTATCACCATATTAAACGATAAGAACTTTTATTGAATCTCCCTGATTATATTTTGATGCTGAGTAACTGTACACAGAAATTACACATAAAATGATTCTGGAATTTCATCAATCTTCATTAGCCGTTTCCGAGCTGTTACATCTGCTTGAAAATGTAAAACTTAAGCTATTTGTACTTCCACAGATTGTTACATGACATTGCATCAAAAAGTGTTCATTCGTATTTAATGTAATGGCCTTTTTAAACAAAGTCTTAAACATCTGTAGAAATGGGAGTCAACCATAAAGATGTGGTATCGGATTTGTAGCTGACTAGCATGTCTTAGTATGGACGTTGGTATAACAACAACAGACCGACATCTTTAATCTGACATAGAGAGCCCCTATTGTTAATTGTCCATAAATGGCCCCTATCTTTAATTTGGCCATAAACAGACCCTATCGTTAATTGGCCATAAAGAGCTCCTATCATTAATTGGCCATAAACAGCCCCTATCTTTAATTGGCCATAAACAGCCCAAGCCGCAAGTAACAGTTGATCAGTAAAGTACCTTCATGCTGCATCCACAAGGAGACCATTTGGGAATTCAGGGCTGGGTTAAGGTCCCATTAAATGATTCACACATTGCTTAGCATGACATTAACCCCTTTCTTGCAGAATCATAAGGAAAGAAAAAAATACTTGAAGTAAGAGCAAAACAGAATACTGGCCTGTTAGCCACCGGTGTGTTAGATTGTCTTTGATTTAATCTAAATGAAATATTATGCCCTTGAAAATCTTTTTTTGTCATGCAGTTGGGTGATAAATTTTGTTTGCAATATAAAGAAACAATAAGGGTCTTCAAGCAGCTTTATTAAAAATAGAAATCACAAAGCTTTCTAAAACAAATTACTGTGAATGTGTTGGCATTTAAAGAATCGCCATAGACAAATAAATGCAATTCAGCTGACCTTTTATGCATCGATATTATGTAAAACCATATTTATGGATCCTGAGAATTTTGGCAGTATAAAAAAACCCTGCTAGACAAATTGCAATACATTCTAAAAACAGGATTAAACAGAACAATTGAAACTGTTTAATTGTGTAGGACAAGGTAGCAATATGGCAGGATGCAGTCTTAAACTTAATCCCAGTACATAGAGGAAGGTAGGTGATGTCACCAAAAGTCCCAGCCTCCACGGCAATGGATTTGCAGCAGTAAGCAAATATGCGTTGATCTGCACATGTGCGGAAAAATGGTGGACCACCGGTCTCAAAAACATGGGTACTTGAACATTGATACAAGGAGTATCTTTAAAAAGTTAATATTTTTCTTTAGTTTTTCTTTAAAATTTTTCTATGGCTCTATGTATTCAGGGGTGGGACTAGAACCACAGATTTTATTTGTTGAGTCCTTGAAGGCAATATTTAATAGCACCAACAAATTCCTCCTGGTATATTCCTTACTGGTTATGGATATACAAAACACTGATATTACATCTAATTTTCAGCTCATTATGTGACCTTTAAACTCACTTATTGTAGATACAATTATGTATGCACTAGTTAAGGCTATCTAAAAAATAAAGCATGTTAACTACCCAATACAACTATTATAATTACCTTTTCCCACCCAGGAAACCTCAAGACCGCAATATCAGCTTACTTACTGTGTTCCTAAACTGAAATATTTGATCTGGAGTTCTGCTCCAGTCCAGCCTCTTCTTCTCAGTGCAGCAGTTAATCACAGTTTGGACAGATGACATCATGGGCGTGGACAGATGCCATCATGGCCAATGGCCGACAGCTTGTACAGCTTTAGAAGCAAGCAACTTTTGGACAAGAATATGGCACATTTGGATCAAATATCTTAGTTCAGGAACATTTGAACTTTGTAGACTTGAGGTTTTTGTTGATTAGTGGACATTACCTTTAAACTATAAGAAATAAAGGAAAGATAAAGGCAGGACCCAGGAATCATGGATAAGGAAACATCTACAGCCCACAGGTGTTACTTTTTATGATCATGTTATAAAAAAGGAAGCGCCTGCGTGTTTATATGTTTAATACCAATAACATTACAGATGGAGCAGACTTTATTGAAGAATTGGCACTACATTGCTACACACTTTCCCCACTGAAATAAAAGGTATGGCCTCTGTCTTCAGGCATCAATAAAATTTGCTTTGTGACTAAAATAAATGATGAGCCTTGTTCACAATTTACACCAGATGCTTCCATAAACCCTGCCCCATCTGTATAATAGCTGTGCTAAATCGGTGTAGCAAACCATAAATTGGTCAGATTTTATGTGGCTTCAAATAGAAAGAAACCTTGCCTGGGACAGCAGCCTGACTCAAATCAGAAGACTCAAATAAGTCATCGGTTTACCAGAACATAATTGTAGAACGTTTGTGTCTTCAGAGCGTGACATAAATTTGGTTATGTCGTTAAGTATTACGTTATGTAACAATGACAGACAAAATGTTACTAAAAAGAAAGAAAAATAAAAAAAATCTTAATGACATTGAGGAAAAAGTAAAAACTGCCTTTTCTTATATTATACCCTCCTAACTTTAATTTTTTTTTTAGAAAGAATGGCCCTTTAACATATGTTGCAATTTTATGAGCTTGAGCAGCTCAGAGGAGGTAGGAGGATTAGCATTTAGTAACTGGCTGTTATTTCAAATGTCCAATCCATGACTGACAATTGGTAACTGAAAGAACAGAAAGTAGAATCATGGGGACCACAACATTGTGCAGCATTTCATATTTCAGCTTTCTCACTATTGCAGTTTTAGGGTTCTGGGGAGTGCTTAACATATATAATTTTTTATTTGAGAGATGGACTTACTCTTTAAAGCAAGTCTGCCTTATGGAATGCTAAGTGAAATGAGAAATAAAAAAAGTAAACATATTTGGGAAATCCTTTTTTATATTGTTGATGAATAGTGATTAAATTACTAGTACCAAAGTTAAAACTTCTACTAATCCTATGGAATCCGGTCAGCAAAATTCAAATTGGGCAAATTCAAAGGCAGAAACAAGGAAAGTTTGTTTAGTGGGATTCTAAGGTAAACTCTTGTGCAGTTTTCTTTGGCTAAAGGATTTAAATTAAAAGGTGCTTCAAAAAGGACTCAAAAAAGCTATTGTCCAACATCAGAGAGCAAACAGTATTTATGACAATGGGCTATTTCTACAGTATATTCTTCATGTCCACAAAAACAAGTGCACAGGGTCACATACAATAATAATATATAGAAAATAATTCTAGCCAGGGGGATAATGTGTTAAAATTGATGGCAAAATAAACACCAAGCTGTAACAGGGCTGCAAAACCACGGCCCAGTCTGCCAACAAGAACATAGAATATTAGGTGTTTTCTGTAGATCAAGTTAACCAATGTGGCTAACTTGAATATGTATGTGCAGAGTCAGACTTGGACAGCTTGGTGTGCACAATATACAGCAAACCGGGGCAAGAACCTAGCAGTTTAGGTCCCCATCCTGGGTACTATAAGGTCAAGGTTGGGGTGCTTTGGGGGGTGAAATACAGTTCTACTTTGTATTCAGTTACTGTAGATCAACTGGACTCGAAGTTTAGTTTAGAAGACGTTTCACTAGTCATCCAACCGGATCTTCAATACAGAATGAATGAGAAAGCCAGTCAGATGACTAGCGAAACGACTTAACGAACTAAACTTTAAGTGCAGTTGATCTAACTGAATACAACAGTATACCATGACCTGGATGAAGAGAACCTTCACAAACATACTTATACTTTAATGTGGTAATATATTGATACTTTCAGTTAATTGTATACATTTAAATTATATTCTATCTCCAGTAATAAAGAATACACAATAAAAAAAAAGTAAATAAGAACAAGATTTTTATAGTCATTTTCTGTTCTTATTCCTTTTTGTTACCTCAGATATCCTCAGGTTGCCATTTCCCTTATAAGAACTCTCACTCTTATTAAACTGCCTTGATGTCTATAAGAGGATTGGTTGTCGTGTCAGACATTTAGCACCACATTACACAAAGTACGACAAGTAAGAAAACATCTTTGGAAGACTGGAAATCTCATTCATATGTTCTATTTTTACCTGAAAGGTTACTGAAACACAATGAACACTGTTCTCATACCATATTTTACCTTTAACTACAGAATAGTCTGAAGAGGAAACTATATTGTGCAGATATAGAACATAGATAATATCTGACTGAGCTTATCTCTTCCTAACGAGAGAGATGTCCGAACTTCGCAAAATCCGGTCCGCTCGAGGATCCGCGAAAATGTTATGAAAAAATTCGAAAATCCGCGAGCGGACCCATTAAAATAGAAAATATCTTCGTTTTCGAAAATACATATACCAAAAAATTTCGAAAATACGAGAAATCCGAAAATATGTATTTTTTGAAAATTTTTTGAGGATTACTCGTATTTTTTGAAAATACGAGTAATCCTCGTAATTCGAAAATTTTCGAAAATACGTATTATGAAAATAAGAGAAATCCTTGTATTTTCGAAAAATTTTGAAATGACGAGATTTCTCGTATTTTCAAAAATTTTCGAAATTACGAGAAATCTCGTTATTTCGAAAATTTTCGAAAATACGAGAAATCCGCAGTTCGGAAGTTCGGAAGGCGGAAAATCCGGAAAAATCCGCCGTTCGTGAACGGGATAAATCCGCGGCGGATCGGGTTCGGATCCGCGAACCGGCCATCCCTACTAACGATGTTAGTATAACCGTTCCGTAGAACTTTGTCATTAGTGAAATGTTATTTTATCCGGCATATTGTAACCTTACAGTGCTTCATAGCACCAGGTGAATTAACCAGTCAATGACTGTTCCTGACCAACATTCAGGGTTATTCAATAAAAGTTCTTATGTTTAAAATGGTGCTAATTTGCCCCAACTAATCAGATGTTAGCTTTCAAATGTTAAATGATATTTTAATGGTTGGGGCAAAATTATCACCATATTAAACGATAAGAACTTTTATTGAATCTCCCTGATTATATTTTGATGCTGAGTAAATGTACACAGAAATTACAAATAAAATGATTCTGGAATTTTCAATCTTCATTAGCCGTTTCCGAGCTGTTACATCTGCTTGAAAATGTAAAACTTAAGCTATTGTACTTCCACAGATTGTTACATGACATTGCATCAAAAAGTGTTCATTCGTATTTAATGTACTTTTAAACAAAGTCTTAAACATCTGTAGAAAGAAGGGAGTCAACCATAAAGATGTGGTATCGGATTGTAGCTGACTAGCATGTCTTAGTATGGACGTTGGTATAACAACAACAGACCGACATCTTTAATCTGACATAGAGAGCCCCTATTGTTAATTGTCCCTAAATGGCCCTATCTTTAATTGGCCATAAACAGACCCTATCGTTAATTGGCCATAAAGAGCTCCTATCATAATTGGCCATAAACAGCCCCTATCTTTAATTGGCCATAACACGCCCCAATCGTTAATTGGCCATAAACAGCCCCAATCTAATTGGCCATAAACAGCCCCATCGTTAATTGGCCATAAACAGCCCCATCTTTAATTGGCCATAAACAGCCCCCATTGTTAATTGACGATAACAGCCCTATCGTTATTGGCCATAAACAGCTCCTATCGTTAATGGCCATAAACAGCCCCTATCGTTAATTTAGCCTACAATACTCTATCTTTATTGCCCATAAACAGCCCCCATCGTTAGTTGGCCATAAACAGCCCTGTCGTTAATTGGCCATAAACAGCTCCTATTTGTTAATTGACCTAACCAGCCCCTATTTTTAACTGGCCATAAACAGCCCCAATCGTTTAATGGCCATAAACAGCCCCAATCGTTAATTGGCCATAAACAGCCCCTATCGTTAATTCACCATAAAACGATCCTATTGTTAATGGCCATAAACAGCCCCTATCGTTAATTTAGCCATAAACAGACCCTATCTTTATGCCCATAAACAGCCCCATCGTTAATTGGCCAAAACAGCCCCTATCGTTAATTGGCCATAAAACAGCTCCTATTGTAAATTGACCATAAACAGCGCCTATCGTTAATTTAGCCATAAACAGGCCCTATCGTTAATTTAGCTATAAACAGCCCCTATCGTTAATTTGGCCATAAACAGCCCCCATCATTAATTGGCCATAAACAGACCCTATCGTTAATGGCCATAAACTGCTTCTACTGTTAATTGGCCATAAACAGCTCCTATCGTTAATTGGCCATAAACAGCCCTATCGTTAATTGGCCATAAACAGCTCCTATTGTTACTTGACCATAAACAGTGCTTATCGTTAATTTAGCCATAAACAGCCCCTATCGTTAATTTAGCTATAAACAGTCCCTATCATTAATTTGGCCTTAAACAGCCCCCATCATTAATTGGCCATAAACAGCCCCTATCGTTAATTGGCCATAAACAGCTTCTATCGTTAATTTAGCCATAAACAGGCCCTATCGTTAATTTGGCCATAAACAGCCCCCATCATTAATTGGCCATAAACAGCCCCTATCGTTAATTGGCCTAAACAGCTCTATCGTTAATTGGCCATAAACAGCTCTACCGTTAATTGGCCATAAACAGCCCCTATCGAATTCACCATAAAAAGCTCCTATTGTAATTGGCCATAACAGCTCCTATCGTTAATTGGCCATAAACAGTTCCTATCGTTAATTGGCCATAAACAGTCCCTATCTTTAATTGGTCATAATCTGCCCTATTTAACTGGCCTTAAAAAGCCCCCATCTTTAATGGACATAAACAGCCCCTATCGTTAATTGGACATTAACAGCCCCTATCTTTAATTGGAGATAAACTGCCCCTATTGTTAATTGGACATAAATAGCCCTCATCTTTAATTGAAACTAAAATGACACTATTGTTAATTGGACATAAACTGTCCCTATCGTTAATTCGACATAAAGAGCAACAAACCTTTAATTGGCCATAAACACGTCCCATTTTTAAAGGACAATTATACTACTATTTCCTCAATCCATTCCTGCATTCCATACCTAGGGTGAGGATCTAAAATGCAAAGCCCCACCTCTGGGTACTTTACAAAACTCCCGCACTACTTACTTGTAATCTCCTTCGGCGCTGCGGTCGGATCCTCCCCATGGCACTGTCACTGGCAGTCTGGGAGACAGCCAATGGGAAGACAGCCTCCTTGCAGGCACATCTTCCATCGGCTGCCTCGTGACCTGTCATTCAAAGTGCCAGATTGGAGGATTAGACTGCAGGAGATTACAAGTAAGTAGTGGCGAGTTTTGAAGTACTCAGAGGTGAGGACTTTGTTTAGGTCCTCACCCTGGGTACTTTGCAGGAGTGGGGGGAAAGGAACGAGGGGGGTGAGTATAATAGTCCTTTAATTGGCCAAAAAACGCCCCTATCGTTAATTGGACATAAACAGCCCCAATCATTAATTGGCCATAAATAGCCTGATCTTAATTGGCCAGAAACAGTCCCCAAGTTTAATTTGTCATAAACAGCCCTATCGTTAAAGGCCATAAACAGTCCCCATCTTTACTTTATCATAAATGCCCCTACCGTTAATTGGACATAAACAGTCCTTATTGTAAATTGCCCATAAACAGCCCCTATCTTTAATTTGACATAAGCTGCCCTATTGTTAATTGGACATAAACTGCCCCATCTTTCATTGGACATAAACAGCCCCTATCGTTAATAGGCCATAAACAGTCCTTATCTTTAATTAACGTAAACTGCCCTATCATTTATTGGAATAAACTGCCCCTATTGTTAATTGCCCATAAACAAGCCCCCATCTTTAATTCGACAAAACGGCCTATCGTTAAATGTACATAAACTGCCCTATCGTTAAATGTACATAAAATGCCCTATCGTTAATTGCCCATAAACAGCCCCCATCTTTAATTTGACATAAACTGCCCTATTGTTAAATGTACATAACTGCCTATTGTTAATTTGACATAAACTGTCCTTTAATTAATTGGCAATAAACAGCCCCATCTTTATTTTGACAATAACTGCCTATTGTTAAATGTACATAAACTGCCCTATCATTAATTGCCCATAAACAGCCCCCATCTTTAATTTGACATAAAATGCCTATTGTTAAATGTACATAAACTGCCCTATTGTAATTGGACATAAACTGTCCTTATAATTAATTGGCAATAAACAGCCCCCATCTTTATTTTGACATAAACTGCCTATTGTTAAATGTACATAAACTGCCCTATCATTAATTGGCCATAAAAGCCCCCCCTCTTTATTTTGACATAAACTGCCCTATTGTTAAATGGACATAAAACTGCCCTATCGTTAATTGGACATAAACCGTCTTATCATTAATTGGCCATAAACAGCCCCCATCTTTATTTGACAAAACTTCCCTATTGTTAAATGTACATAAACTGCCCTATTGTTAATTGGACATAAACTGTCCTTATAATTAATTGGCAATAAACAGCCCCCATCTTTTATTTGACATAAACTGCCCTATTGTTAAATGTACATAAACTGCCCATCATTAATTGCCAAAACAGCCCCCATCTTTAATTTGACTAAAACTGCCCTATTTGTTAATGTACATAAACTGCCCTATTGTTAATGGACATAAACGTCTTATAATTAATTGGCAATAAACAGCCCCCATCTTTATTTTGAACATAAACTGCCCTATTGTTAAAATGCATAAACTGCCCTATCATTAATGGCCATAAAAAGCCCCATCTTTATTTTGACATAACTCCCTATGTTAAATGGACATAAAACTGCCCTATCGTTAATTGGACATAAACCGTCCTTATCATTAATTGGCCATAAACAGCCCCCATCTTTATTTTGAATAAACTTCCCTATTGTTAAATGACATACAAAACTGCCCTATTGTTAATTGGACTAAACTGCCCTATCGTTAATTGGACATAAACAGCCCCCATCTTTAATTTGAACATAAACTGCCCTATTGTTAAATGTACATAAACTGCCTATCGTTAATTGGACATAAACCGTCCTTATCATTAATTGGCCATAAACAGCCCCCATCTTTATTTTGACATAAACTTCCCTATTGTTAAATGGACATAAACCGCCCCTATCATTAATTGGCCATAAACAGCTCCTATTGCTAATTGGACATAAACAGTGCCTATTGTTAATTGCCCATTAATTGCCCCATCTTTAATTGATTGCTCTTGCACTTTTCTAGGTTTTAAAAATGCAATCTGTCTGTAATCTGTAGCAAGCAAAATTGATATAGTATTATGCTTGTATTAAGCAATAATATATTTTCAGTTAGTAACATGTTTGCAACCAATCAGGAACCAATAAGACTGCACTGGATCATCCAGCACCCTATCCTGTGACCTCCATTTTTATAGCATTCACCTCAAAAACAGGACAAGATGAAGCTGCAGATAAATAACAGTAGAAAGATAACTATTGTAGACCTAGTTACAGTTATAAAGTGGAAACAAATCACATGTTATGCATGTTATCATAGTCACTTTTTACCTGGAACACCAGCATCCATCCAGAAACTAATGTCCGTTCCTTCAGCATTGTCATAAAGTTTGGTGACATTGATGGGTTCTAGAAGCTTCATCACCTCTGCCATTATGGCTTGGGCTTCGGAGTTTCCCCTGAACTGTATACCAAGGGGCATAAACGTACCCATATCAGACTCCATTACAAGGTCAAAGTTAGAAATATTTTTCTGTTAAAAAAGAAGCAAAAATGCAATTATCACAAAAAAAGTCACATTTATTATAATAAGAGAAATACAGGATAGGAGAGCTAAATTACAACCTAAATCTCAGGATGACTCTAGAGCATTATGATACACAACGATATATCACTATTAATTACAGATTTCCCTGGTTACTTTTTTGCAAGAAAACAAGCAGGGTTATTCAATAAAAGTTCTTATCATTAAATATGGTGCTAATTTTGCCCCAACCAATCAGATATGAGTTAACATTTGAAAACCAAGATCTGATTGGTTGGGGCAAAATTAGCACCATTTTTAATAATAAGAACTTTTATTGAATCTCCCTGATGGTTTTTAACACTCCAAAAGTCAATTCTTTGCTTGTGTTTCATTGTGGATTAAATAACCCATTTCTTTTTGTATTTGAATTTTGTTTTCTCAGTCGACTTTTAAATGAAAAATATAGAGAAAACTGTGGAATAATGGGGGGATACAGGAAGATGTGCAACTCATTCATACAGTACCTTTCACACTACTACCATACAGCAAGCTCTCTGCATCTCAGGCTCCTAACACCAAATGGTCATACACGTACATCATCAGCATTAAGGATTTTTAGCATGGGTTTTAGATAAAAGAGAGTGCACAGTTCCTGCCTAAAGCTAGGTACACACATAACAGATGTTTAAAAGATGACAGACATTCGGGACGGTTTCCCATGACCTCGGCCGACTCCACTATACTTTAGTACACAGAGAGGCCTGTGGCAAAGGGAATTTTCCGGTGTTCCCTGATCGACTGCGAGGCTGACTGAAGCGCTCTTCTGCCTTGAGAAAATGCGCTACACACAGTAACGACAAATCACCAATACTGTCGGATCCGAAGGTATCTGGGCTTTATCGTTACTGTGTGTACCCAGCCTAAAGGATCATGTGACTTCCACAAAACATCTTAACAATGTAGAATTGGTCTCAGAATTTATAATTTATGTATGTTGGGCAAAAAAATATAAACGTGTTTTGTTTAAACCCAAATGAGATGTACTGTACACATGAACTTTTTCAAAACCAAAACTTTTCAGAACTGGAATCGAATTTTCAGTGGTATATCTATTATTTTATTGTCATTTTTCTATATCGAACATTCCAATGAATTGGAATTCGCACTTCATCTCCCATTGATTTCTATTGGGTTGGTTTGTAAAATTTAAATTCTCATTCTCCAAGCTAACCTTAATCCTTACATTCATAAAAGGCTACAAATGGGGAAGTTTACCAAGAGCTGAAATGGTTGCGGAAATATAAAAGCTGAAGTTTAAAGGGGACCTATAACCCCCCAAATCTACCCACCTCCTAGGCGATTACTCGGGGTGAGAACCTAAACCCCTGTTTTATTACCCTTCATTGCCAAATGGCTATGAAATGGTTGGAAAGTCCAAGAAAGTACAAAAAACCCCAGATGTAGTGAAGCTCTATGTACTGTAGGGATGTCCAGGGATGTTTAATCTCTGAAACATAGTGAGCTTACTATGGGCAATGGCAGATAAGACAGAAATGGGGGAATTTACAGAGGATTCTGTCCTTAATGTCGCGCTTACCGACTTACGATTGGTTAAGCGTGATGCTAAATCTCGCTTTGCGGAGGCTGCGTGAGTACCAGAAAAGGCACTGGTGCAGCAGTCACAAAGCGATTTACCAGCGGCTGCATGGGTCTTAGCTATAGTAGGCTTTAAATACTTACGTGCGGGTGAAATTCACCCAAAGCCACGCAGCCTCCGGTAAATCACGTACGGGAGATTTGCCCAGAGCATTTGTGGCTGTGGGTGAATCTCCCTGCAAGAAAAGTAATCTAGGAGAGAAGGGGAAACCCGCATTCATACTAGCATCCTTTCCTTATTTCCAGCTTCTGAGAAGGGGAGAAACAAACTTATAGTGTCTTGTATTTCTCTATAAAATGATTAACATTGCAAGTGGTGGGGGCCTATAAGGCTTTACGAAAGGCCTTCAAGGGACCAGTGGAGAAACCTAGTTTCATTTGATTGTGCAATATCCTGTGGTCAGGAACAGATGTCTCGATCTGTTGAGGTAGCAATGAAATGTCAGACATGGCAGTGGCCTATAGTTGTTTACACAAGTGTTTCAGCGACTGCCGGTCGCACTGCATGAAAAGTTCATGCTACACTTGACAGCTTTATTTTTAACCTATTTAGGGACTCCGGTTTTAAATTTCTATTTTCATTGGACTTACAAAGTCTACAAAACAACAGTTAAAGAAAAACAGGTTAATGTAAAATCAAAATACAATATTTTACTTTACTATGTCAACAATCACTGACTAATAGACATGTCTAAACAGGACACTGCAAACTCTGGTGTCCACTGTAACCAGAGATTCTAGCAGTGTAGTAATAGTTCTGCTGGGGCAACCTAAAATTCTAAATTTACATTCCTAGGTCTCATATGATTGTCTACTTAGTGGTTCCTAGTATCGTGAATGTTAGGGTCTGCCCTGTCACAAATATGGTCTGCTATAGAGCTACTGATAAGCAAGATGTTGTTTATCATACAATTTTGCACAATATCAAGATTGTTAGAAAAACACATATTACAGTTTAAATGATCATAGGGCAATCCCACTTCTCAAATGGAAAAAATGTATATAGGTACATCTCCTCAAACCACAATACAAAGTCACCCATCTTGCTTCCTGGTCATGTCAGTCTAGTTGACATCACAGCTGATGTCTGAATGCTATTCCTCTAGCTGCTAGGGATGTACTAGGACTCAAACTTGAACCCGAGTTCGAGACTAAATTTATGAGTCCGGAAGAACTCAGACTTTTTAGAACTCTCTGAATTACGAATTTTCTTGTTTTCCAAACTCATGGACGGATTTTCGATAATTTTTGAAAATGCAAGGGATCTCTAAATTTTGAATTGATAACCCTCAAATTTAGCGCTCTATAACCCTAGAATGTGGCGTTCAGTTCATTCAAGGGTTCTTGCCGAATTTGAGGGTTAGTGAATGCTATATTTGAGGGTTATCGCCAATGCGAAGGTTAGCAAACGCTATGTGTAAAAATTGTAAATGACCAGTATCAGGAAAGCAAGACTCTCAAAGGATGTCTTTAGATGCTAGTTTATTCACATGACATGTTTTGGTTTCAAAACCCTTTCTCAAATGTGTTAGCGAACGCTACATTCAAGGGTTATTGCCAATTCGAGGGTTACCGAACGCTACATTCAAGGGTTATTGCCAATTCGAGGGTTACCGAACGCTAGATTCAAGGGTTGTGGGTGAATTCAAGGGGTAAGCAAACAGGGCTAACCCTCGATTTCTCCCATAACCCTCGATTGTATTTTTCGTTAACCCATGAATTCGGAGAGCCCTCGAAAGTAGCAAAACTCAACGCGGAAGCCCTACAATTGCCCGATCATCAATAAAGTTAGTGTTTAAATAGGTTTTTTATGTGTTCCCCAGATCATTTCCCAGGTGCCAGAGCCATTTACAGTAAGTTACCATTGTTATTTTATTAGAACTTTCTGAACTTTTCCCCCCATTGACTTTAAAGGGTTTGTTTTCAAGCTATAGAACTTTAGAACTTTTACTGAAGTTCTGTAGTTGTGAAATGAACCGAACTTTAGGAAGTATGTCCTATCTCTTCTAACACCTTCTTTGAGCATGTGCAAGCTTGTAAAAATGTTGTAAAGCTTGGAGAGGAGATCTTTTCGGTTGTAGAGGGAAGGGAAAAAGAACATTTCACTGCATAACAGGTTAATCCTAAATCTGCCAGCTACTATTAAAGTAGTAATTATCATTTCTTTTTAAAACAGCCTGATTACAAGATAACATTGCCATTAATTGGAGCCTTTTACTTAATAATTATCTTTCTTATTCTGCCCTACATTTCCCCTTATTTCCCACAGCCTTTTGCCTAAACAATTAAAAAAGACGTAAGACGTAATATGTATATACATATCGGTTATCCTTTTAAGGATAAACAGCCATTTATCTGCCTATGTCTAAACTCTGGAAACACATTAGGATTTTATCTGAAAATCTGCTACATGAAATATTTGCTTTTGACATTTTCTAAGCCATTAAAGTTAATTGCTACATGTACTTTCTAGGTATTTGTGATAATATTTTACTGCGGTTTCCTCTAGACATTTGGAACTAGTTATAAATATGACACCGTTTGCACATTTTCCTGCATACAAACAACTTCGCTTTTTAACCCCTAGCCAATTTATGGCTAAGATTACAATAAGTATATGATGGCCAAAAACTGTAAATGAATAAGTTAGGAAAACAGATTATGTGACCACAGAACAGAGGTGGACTAATCATCACTGCAAAGTTGAGTTCCCTATTTACTAGGCTGCCAATGATGGGTAGGAAATGCTTCTCAATATGTGACATTGGTGGCTTCACATTTGAACCATATGATTGGTTGTTTCAGGGTAACTCATGATCACAAACCAATCATAGGGCCCAAGAGGAGGTACTTTATGAACCCCAAAGGGGCGTCGGAAATATCTTTCAATGTAAGATGCACCCCCGACACCACTATTATTAAAAGGATTCCCTTAACGCACCAGCATTCTGGTACCGCTGATACCCACAGACATTTAACTTAAAATTGTAAATTAGATTTATAAATGCCTTACTTTGGGTTCGGTTAGATGTTCAACAAACATCTAAAAACGAATGGCACTTTGTAAGGTTTTCCATCGCTATTACAAAATCTTTCAGGTTACATTAAGCGGACGATGCAATAAGAGTTGCAAAAGTTTACCTGAGCTTTTAATTTGCAGTAACCAATTAGATGTTATCTAACTGCAATAACCCAGGAAAGAGCTAAAACCTGATTGGCTTTGCCCTTTTTATTGCATCAGCCCCTTAATTGCTTTAAAAATGATGCATGGGATTACGCAGAGGTAAAACATTTCAGCACGCTAAACTGCAGAATAATCTTTATTCACAGCCTTCTTAAG
The DNA here is from genome assembly GCA_019447015.1 of Hymenochirus boettgeri. Classification (NCBI taxonomy): domain Eukaryota; kingdom Metazoa; phylum Chordata; class Amphibia; order Anura; family Pipidae; genus Hymenochirus; species Hymenochirus boettgeri. Next base: position 246,370,807 of record CM033474.1, read on the forward strand.
TATGTGCGCTTGGCATCTAACTCATATTATATACAGGGAACAAATGCAAGGAAAACAGTGCAGCACAGCCTTAAATGAATTCCATTAAAAAGACATTAGCAATCTGTTTATTGTACAGGATGATAATTTAAGAATTAGAAAAAGCAAATGTGTGTGTAAAATATGATCTGATTGAGCAGCTTCTGATGGAAAAGTACTAGATGGCCCAGTAGGTTTTTTATTTAGTTGTATTGCTGGAATATTCAAACTAGCTTCATTAATTCGAATTTGTCCATACACTCCAATTCCATCTTGATGTTCAAATGTAAATGCTGTGTATTTTTATTCATAGGGGCTGAAGCAACCAATTGGATGTCATTTAACTGCAGTAACCGCGTAAAAAGCTAAAATCTGATTGGTTGCCGCAAATTGAACAGGCAAACCTTTGCACCTCATATTGCATCTGCCCCTTAGTATTTAATATCTTTATTGCATGAAAAATATGAAAACTAACCCGTTGGTATAGTAAGATGTTTTTAACATTTTTAGCTTTTGTTTTTATAAATATGTCAAGCTAATTTCAGCCATGTCTGTGAAAATGTTCAGAGAGCTGCTAGCGCGCTGTTTCCCATAGATACCAAGGTTTTTTTTAAGTGACAATATAGCAGGCTAATTCCCAGCAGGACTTTTTGTCAGGTGACAACGATCATAGAAAACAAAAAATCAATCAGGGGGACAAGGTCATAGAAACCAGTTACCTTTATTGCTTACATTTCGCCAGTGTCTGTTGACTAACGATCAGATTGTGACAAATGCCCAACACCCTTGGTTCATTTCTAAGGACGTGTATCCAATGCTGCATTTCCTGTGCTCAAACAACATGGACAATCCTGTTATTGGTTGTTCGGTACATAGCATTCCCTGACACATAAATGGAAACATTTTTTTTCCTTCATTAACTCCTGATGAAGAGTCCTGCAGACAAATCATCTGCCTTAGGAATGCTGGGTTGTCTTTTTGTACAATTTGATGTTGCAACACCCAATTTTAAAAATGTAGACAGTAAGGGCTAGGCCACACTAGGCCTTAGCGCAACGCTATCGCTAAAATGGAAATCGCGGGAACATGAAAATTCCAGCGATTTCCGATGTGCATGCGATTGCGTGTCCGTCCACGTTTTTGCGTTCACCATTTTTGGTGCGTAAACGCATGCGTTTCCATAGCGGAAAAAAGCAAAATCGAATGCGCAAACGCAAACGCACGAGAATCGCGCACACAATCGCATGTGATAACGCATTGTAGTGTGGCCTCACCCCTGGGTAAAGTCTCTAAACTATCCCTCACCGTTCTGTACTCCACGTACTTTTAGTGTGTCTTCCCACTGGCCAGACCGCAGACAGCCATGAGATACAGAACTAGACAGGACCAGTGAACGTTTTAGTAAGTATAACTGAGTTCAGCTCAACCTGAATACTTTATATGGACAGAAGAGCGAGAAGGGAAATATCATTGTACAAAAGGGGGAATGCACTAAACAAAATGCAAATACGGTAACTGTCCACTACTGTGAGGTCAGTAAATTGTGCCTGAAAATATTGTTTGGCTGAATCACACTAAAAGTAGGCTAAGATGTCTTCTTGGCAGGCAGAATACCCAGAGTTACAGCTGGTGACTGTATTACGTATGGGCAAGTGTTCTTGGTTATGTATTTGTATATTTTGGTGTGTGAGGGACATGGACCAATTGGATGGAGAAAGCTGTACTGATTTGTTTGGTTGGGGAAGCTGGGTTTTGTATGTAGGATGAACATGATGGACTAATGTTGTAAAGAAACCGCATTATAATAACAATCTTAGGGGCATATTTATAAAGGTTTGTTACATTTTTCGCCTCTGTTACAGCCACCTTTTCGCCAAATTTGGACTTTTCGCAATTTCTTAAATATATAAATAACCAGTGGCGAAAATTCTCATTACCGCTACTTTTTGCCATACATCGCTGCCGTAACCGCTCAAGCATATTTATAAATTGGCGAAGTGTTTTATTGTGTTAACTTTCAAATTTGCCAAGTCTGAAGTGAGGAAAACGCATTATTGTCAATTTATTTAGCCTGCCAATGGGTCCATGGAAGTTGTCAGTACATTGTACAGTGTTTCTCAATACTAAGTAGAGATAGCCAAACTTCATAAAGTTCAGTCAATTTTCGAACTTTCAAACTTTGGAAAAAGTTCGAAAGTTTGAAAACAGACCCATTTAAGGGGAACTGTGGTCTCCAAACAAGTTTAAATGAAAGGCCAGTTTCCTACCTTTAAAACGAGCCACCTCTCTATGTGCTCCACAGCCCAAGATATAAAGAAATGACTGACCAGAAAGTTAATGGGTTGGAGGCTGACTTGTGACATTCCTGAGGCTTCTCCTGCACAGTGCCGCCGGCGAGCACAGCCTCAGACTCCCTCAGTGTGTGAGGGAGACAGGAAGTCCCTCCTCCTTTCTGCTGTGTGAAGGACCTGCAGCTGCAGAGAAGGTAAGGGAATCTGCAGCCCTTCTCTCTCACTTTGTGAAAACAACCTTTTCAGGCAGAGTTCTCACTCTGCCTGAAAAGGCTGTTTCCACAGAGTTTTCAGGGGGGGTTAGGGGGGTGTCAGAGTGGCCACAGCACCTGTGAGTGGGTAGGGCTTAGACACCCGTGAGTGGGTGGGGCTTAGGCACCCGCGAGTGGGCGGGGCCACATGGGGCTGTAAGGGAATGGGCAGGTTTCAGAGCAGGAAGTGCAGGGGACCTGGTGATGCTACTGCTATATCACACACAAAAATGTAAATATCGTCAAAACTATGCAAAATAAACAATGGAAATAAATTGCAAAAACTCTCAGGACAGCAATTCCTATCAATTTACCTAAAGTCATTTTTGGACCACAGTTCCTCTTTAAAGTCAATGGGGAGTGATTGTTAAAAAAGTTCGGATGTTTTACATTTAAACTAACAATGGTAACTTACTGTAAATGGTGGTGGCACCAGGGAAATGGTCTGGGGAACATGTCACTATCACCAGAACCTGTTTAAACACTTCTTACTTTATGATCGGGCAATTGTTGGGTTTGCGCAAGCTACATTCGAGGGCTACGGAAAATTCGAGGGTTACAGAACAATACTTTCAAGGGTTACCGAAAACAGAACCATAAATTCAAGGTTTATAGAAAATAATGATAAATTCAAGGATTACCGAAAGTTGAAGGTAACATTTGAGGGTTAGCGAACAATACTTTCTAGGGTTAGGGAAAACGATCTATACATTCCGAGGGCTACTAAAACGAACAATACTTTCAAGGGTTACCGAAAATCAAAGGCTACATTCGAGGGTTATCGAACGATACATTTTAGGGTTAGCGAAAATAATCCATACATTCGAGGATTGCCGAAAACAAATGATACTTTCAAGGGTTACCGAACGATACATTCTAGACATACATTTTAGCGAGTGGCTATGAATTCAAAAATGATCGATCTTTTCGAAAATACAGCCGTGAGTCAGAAAAAATTAACTAGTTCAAGCCCGAACTAGTTTGAATAGTTCAAAGTTCAGTAGTCAGTGTTAGTTCGCTCGCCAGATCCTAAGTGTGTGTTGTCAGCCCTCCAGATCATTAACCAGTGTTATCAGCTCTCCAGATCATTACCCAGTGTTAAGTCAGTCCAGTGTTATGATGTGGTTATTTAAACCACATCATACAATTGAAAATGTTGCAGGCAACCATGTAAAATGAGAATAGTAGTCTTAAAAATCGGAGTAACTGAAACAAAGTGTGTGTGACTTTGGTATAGTGGACGTGGTCACTTGGTTGTATTTGCCCCCCAGGCCAAAGTAGTATTAAATTGGTTAATACACACAGAACACCTATCTGTTATTTAAAAATAGCCTAACTAAGTCACCGCATTTTGCGAGAAAGCGAAAATCCGTGTTTTTATAAATACCGCAAAAACATCGCACTTTGTCATTGCAATGTTCTGCGATACTGAAATGGCGAAAATAGCGATCCTTTCTAAATATGCCCCTTAGTCTTAGAGTTACTTTTCCTGCTTTATGTTTCCAGTAATTGGGAGGATACAGGGCAATGGAATAGCTAAAATATCCAAACAATTTCTTAGTTGTTAGATATTTTATTAGCTGTGGTGCTGGGATAGTTCCAAGAAATAATTCAGATTCTAACAGTAAATAAAAAGGACACAATTGCATGAACTTGTGGTTTTCTTAAACCCTGCTGTTAAAGTGTGCTGCAAAAGTAATCTTATGTAAGCATATTCATAGTTCAGCAAGGTGACCTGAATTTCGGTTATTATTAGTGTTAATACTTCTTGATTCTCCATTCTGAACTAAGTACCCTTGTTATAGTGATAATGTTATCAAAATACAATCATACTCTCAAATAGCTGTTCCATTTTCCTTTTTAATACGTCCATTCCTGTGTTCTCTCAGAAGTGAAACCGTATATAATTGGGTTAACTCATATCTTACAGGTTTGCTTGGGATGACATAAACTTGTCGTCCTACTGTGCATACAATACAAATCCATACATAATTCAATATCCTTTATCTGGGTGCACAGTATATATAAAGTCTTCAAATTTAGTGACCCCCTGTTAAAGGGGAACGGTGTTCTGCTTTATTAAGCGCGCCAATCCTCTACCCGATGCGCCCCATAACAAAGCCACGCCCCTATACTTTCGAGCAACCAATCGGAATTAGGTGTGACGTCACTAACTCGCTAGAATTGCATGCCGGCTATTGTATTCTTTTTAAGGAAACGGAATTGTGGATTAACGTTTTAAAGACTGGTGATGCATTATTAAAGGTAATTAAATGGCCAAACAACATTTCAGGATTTCAGGGAGTTATAATAACATAGTAATTGAGGTTGAATAAAGACATCAAGTCCAACCTATTCACTATCTTTTTTTTAAATTTAATTTTAATTAAATTAGATTACAATTTTAATTAATTTTTACCCTACCTAACAGTTGATCCAGAGGAAGGCAAAAAAAAAAAACAGCAAAAAAGGGGGAAAAAATTCCTTCCTGACTCCAAACGGCAATCGGAAAGTATCCGTGTATCACCAGATCTATATGTATTAATACCAGTAATTCTCAATATTTTTTAGTTTAGAAACGATCAGGCCATTTTTCAAGCTATTCATAACTTGCCTTACCACATCTGCTGAAGAACAGTTCCACAGTTTCACACGTTCTCACTGTAAAGAAACCTTTCCTAACCTGAAGATGAAACTTCTTTTCCCACCTTAAAGGATGTCCACGTGTCCCTGATATGACCTATAGTGAACAATGCACCAGAGAGCTCATTGTATGGCCCATTAATATATTTGTACAAGGTTATCATGTCCCCACGCAAACATCCTTCTCCATTTAACAGCCCTAACTTGTCTAATCTGCCTGCATATTCAAGCCCCTCCATTCCCCTTATTAATTTAGTTGCCCTTCTCTGAACTGCTTCCATTTCAAGATGTCCCTTTTGTATATGGGATTCCAAAACTGCACCACATATTCCAAATGAGGCCTTACCACGTGCCTTGTAAAGAGGGAGAATAATATTTTTCTCTCTTTTGAATCGTATTCCCCTCTTTATACAAGACAATATCTTGCTAGCTCTAGCCGTTGCTACCTGGCATTGTTTGCTACAGCTAAGTCTGTTATCTACCAGAACCCCCAAATCTTTTTCCATTACAGATTCACTTAACACAGAGTTATTTATGGTGTAGGTGGCACAGGGATTATTAAATACCAAATGCATCACCTTACATTTATCAACATTGAATCTCATCTGCCATTCTGCTGCCCATTTTGATAATCTATCTAGGTCTGTTTGCAGCACTTACACATCATTTGAAGTTTCCAAAGCTCTGCATAGTTTAGTGTCATCAGCAAACACAGAGACCTTGCTCTCAATGCCCCCTTCTAAGTCATTTATAAACAGATTAAACAGAAGCGGCCCCAGTACAGAACCCTGAGGCACTCTGCTTATAACTTTAGCCCACATAGATGTAGCTCCATTTACCACCACTCTCTGCTTGCCATCCAATAACCATTTCTCTATTCATGCACAATTTTTTTTCTCAAGGCCAACAGTCCTCAGTTTATAAATTAGTTGCCTATGTGACACAGTATCAAAAAGCTTTTGCAAAATCCAAGTATACCACATCCACTTCTGTGCCTGAATCTAAATTCTTACTCACTTCTTCATAAAAACCAATTAAATTAGTCTGGCATGATCTATTTCTCATAAATCAATGCTGACTACTACTAATCTACTACTAATAAGATGAGCTCTGGAGTAAAGGATATGATCCCGTAACAAAGTTTCCATCACCTTCCTTACCACTGATGTTAGGCTTACAGGTCTATAATATGAAAAGATAAGAAACAGTGGTCTAGATAGAACTGAACTAAGCTCTTTTAAAATCCGAGGGTGTATTCCATCCGTCCTGGGGCTTTATTGATATTAACTTTGTCTAATTGTTTCCATACCATATCCTCCTTTAGACAATGTGAATACTCCTCATTTCTCCCCTGCATCTTATTACAATCCCTGCTGTAAGAACTAGGATTCTCAACAGTAAATACCGATGTAAAAAACTTGCTTTGTTCGGTAATCCGTATTTCATATTCTATTTTAGCTAATTTAATTGCTTTCTTGCACTCTTTATTAATGCTTTTATACTCCCTGTAAGACTGTTCTGTTCCCTCTGATTTCAAAATTTTAACCTGAGCATTAGGCCATGCAGGAGTGGACCTACTTTCTTTTTTTCCCTAAAGGTACAAATTTAGAAATGTCATATCCCTTTAAAAGTGGTCCACATCTGCTCAGTATCTTTACCTAGAAACAAGTCCCCCCAGTCTATGAGCAGGAGTGATTCCATTAACAGCACAAAACGAGCTTTCCTAAAGTTAAAAGGTTATGTTAACCCAGTGCACTTTAGTTTTTTGCAACCTATATTAAATGACACTATATCATGGTCACTGTTCCCTAAGCTAGATATTACTAAATCCAACAACGTATTCTGTCTAGTAGGGACTTCTACCATCTGTGAAAGAAAATGCTGATATAGGAAATTTAAGAACTTTATACCTTTTGAGGTGCTGGCAGTTCCCTTACTCTGCATATGGAGATTCATTTCCACCTCCTCCCCGGCATTTAGTGGCTTATAACATACGCCAACAATTAATTTACCCACCTTCTTGCTTCCTGTACACAGCTCTACCCATATTGTTTCTGCCATATCGTTTATGTCCCCATCTATTCCATCTTTTAGATTTGGCTTCAATTTCTGTTTAACATACATACATACTCCTCCTCCTTTCTTATTAACTCTGTCATGTCTAAATAAGGAGTATCCTTCAATATTTACTGTCCAGTCGTGTGAATCATTTAGCCATGTTTCTGCTATACCAATTACATCATACCTTTCCTTTAAAGCTATTAGTTCTAGTTCCCCGGTTTTTCCAGCCAGACTTCTTGCATTTGTAAACACATACAGGGAGATTCAATTAAAGTTCTTATCCTTAAAAATGGTGCTAATTTTGCCTCAACCAATCAGATATTATTTAACATTTGAAAGCTACCATCTGACTGTTTAGGGCAAAATTAGCACCATTTTTAAGGATAAGAACTTTTATTGAATCTCCCTGATAGTATACAAGGGAAAGTTTGTAGAAGTATCAGAAATGGGACCACAGTTCCCCTTTAAGGGATGTCCGCATGTCCACTGACATGTTCTATTGGTGAACAATACCCGTTTATTGTATTGCCCATTAATGTATTTATACACAGTGATCAAATCCCCACGCAAGTGTACATGATCGTAACATATCCAATCTGTCTTCATATTCAAGCTCTCCCAGTCCACCAGTATATTACAACACAAGAATAAGATGTCTAATTAAAGGGGATCTATTCCGAAAAATAGGTTATTTTAAATTGACCATAACTGGAAACTATAATTCTTCCCAACCACCACGGTGTCATTTTTTTGTTGATCTGACCTCTATTTCTTTAGATATCCAATCTAAAACTTCTTATATTTCAGCTGTCAATCAAGTTTCTTGCTTCCAAAAACTATTCTTCTGTGAGCAGTTTTACTGTAGCTAGAACGGTGACAGAGATTTGACAGTTGGAATGCTGTGCGCAGGCTTGACAGTTGGTTTGTGGGGGAAAAAAGTCAGGTCGGATGGAAGTGGGAGTGGTTAAATAAAAGAGGGTGGGATACTGCTCCTAAACAAAATGTGTGCTGGATTGAAGGCATGCAGCAACACACACAAATCAGAGTAAGTGCTACTTACATGTATTCAAATATAGATTAAGATGAGGCAAAGTCATTTTTTCAGTATAGTGTCCCTTTAAAATCTTTACAAGACAGCTGATTGGAATGTGATGTAAAATGCCCTTACCTTATGTAAGTCATAATATTGCTGGGCACCAACTCCACCTTGTTCTTCCCCAGTCCAAAGAACCATCCGGACCGTCCTTTTGGGACGCAGACCTAAAAATAGAGTCCAAGGGGTAATTAAATCATGCTGTTGGCTACAGTTTACTTTTGAATTGACAAAAAAAGAAAACAAGGTGTGTTTGTGTTTAAAAAAAAGGTTGACTCTTTATAATTATGTAACAGTATGTATTTTAGTAGATTATTACTATGGGGGAAATAGGGTAAGTATGTATGCACTGTACAGAAATATAATGCAATAGTTTGAAACGATAGAACAGAAGGTTATTACACATTGTAAGTAGTCCTAAAATGGAATTTTTAAATTGTAACTGTGGTCTTCATGCAAGGGTCCTAAATAAGCTCCCTTGTACCTTTCAAACAAGCCTAGGATGAAGTCTCTAGCTTCTCTGGTTCTTACGTTATAGGCTTGTAAAGTGACACTCAGACAGGATATACAAGGAAGTGTGTGACAGTCACATGATGTGTTCTGTAAGAAGCCCCCCCCCCCAAAACCCAATATTTAGTGAAGCTATTTGTATGTATGTATTTTATTTCTTATATAGCGTTACATATTCCTCAGCTCTTTACAATTATTTACTCAATTCACATCAGGCCCTGCCCCCCGAAGAGCTTACAATCTAATCTCTTTATGTACATATACATCCTATCAGAATGTCTTTATGATTGTGAGGGAAACCGGAGTGCCCAGAGGTGTCCAAAAGTTGAATCAGACTCAGGACCTCAGCGCTGCAAGGCATCAGTGCTAACCACTGAGCCACCGTGCTGCCATGATTTAAAGACAGTTACAGTCGTTGGGTGCAACTTGGCATGCTTGTGCCTAAGGCATGGGGAAGGAGCAATGGTGCTGGTGATGTCACTGCTAGCTTGAAAACACCACACTTTATACGGCTATAAGTTTACATAGATTGTAGCTAGAAGCATTATCCTAGAGTAATTATAAAGGTAGGAATGTGTTCTTCGAATTAAAGGGCACTTGTATAGAGACAGTTACCCTTTAAGTGACAACTTTTATTTATCTGTCAGAAACAATTTAAAAGACAACTGCACTGTTGTTGCTCTGCCTAGGGCATAACCAATGCCAGAGCTTGGAAAATACAGTTGTCCTACATTATATTACTGTATCACCCTTACAATGTCTCAGGTACAACCACCCACCCGTTCCATGTTGGACCTTTTTTAGCAAATGCATCCAATGAAAATGAAGTTCTACTGAAGAGAAACACATTATGTATGTAGGTTGCATGGTCAGCATTATGATGAATATATACTCTTGTTGAAAGGAGTCCTATATGCAAGTCTGTCCTAATGCTGACATCATATGTAAACTTCCCCTTATCTGATCTAAATAATGTACAATTCTCAAAAACTCCACACTAAAATAAAAATAAAACATGTCTCTGCAGTGGAACATACCATTTAACAGGCCGCTTGGGGGAAGGGGTCATTGCCAAATGAAAATGTCCTTTCCTGGTTAATGTTGTTTATCCCTCTTCATATTAAAAGCATAAGCTTAACTAATAAAACATGAGTAATGTGAAACTTCCCCAGCAAGGCTACCCTGCCAAATAGGCCTTATTAACAGTTCCAATTCTTGCTTTATTTATGTTCTATCCCCCACATATCCGTTACAAATTAGCACCTCGAAATCAGACGTGCCAGAATAGTTCTAATGGACATGGTTATAATTACAACATAAGAAATTAAATAACATTGTGTAATAACCAAAGCTGGAATAAATAAAAACGAAGAGTTATAGTCTCTGCAAATTATGCTGGAAAATACTGTTTTTATAAAAAAAAAAAAAAAATAAAGTCTTGTAAGTTGTTCCATTAGCTATTGGTAAAGTATATGTTCTTGCTTACAAATCTGGCTTCTTATCAAGTTTGAATCTGAACGTTCTATGTGACCGCATCCTAGGACAAGACTTAAAAAACAAATACAGATAGTGGCTGTTTTATTGTGAATATTTAGGATATGTTATTACTAAATACCTTTTGTAGACAAACAGCACAATACCTCAGAGATTAATATTATTGGTAATACATAGAATGAAATAATATATGACTGTATATGAGCAATGGTCCACCTGATAAACCTAAATGTGCCCTAAAAAAATGGTAAATAGATTGTTACAAGCATAGGACATATATGTAACAGTCAGGAATAGTGTAATAAACTCACAGCTGCATAAGACCCAGACCCTTCACAATGCAGACACTCTGTCCCCAGTTCAAAAAGAAAGAAACCACAGGCACCATCTTACAGCTTATTATCAATGGCCTGGGTGCACCTCTTCCTGAGCCCATCGTTTGGACTACCCAGAATATTAAAAAATAGTAGACAAAGAGAAATCAAAACTGGAAAAACTGGTCACATGTCGGTGACCTTATTAAAGGTCACAGACTTATTGCATTTCTGGTTACAAATTCATGTAATAAATTGGTGAAAATAGCAGTTGGTGTTGCGGGCAGATAACTGATACATTTTTGGATTCATTCATTGGTAATGGACATACAGATCCAGATGGATCGCCTAATGTTTTTTATGCCTAGAATGGCACTTACCGGTAATCACAGGTGGTAATATTATTGGTATTACAGTATGCAGAAATTTAAGGGTGCCATTTCCAAACATGACGACCATATCCACTCTCAAAACTAAATTTCATACACGTGAAGCCCCCCAGTCCTAAAACTGTAATATTCTGAATGCCGTTAAGTGCTTCTGAACGTATTCAGACAGATTTCTGCAGCTACAAAAGAGGATCTACTAGCACCAGTGAGCACAATGAAAGCTCAAAGAGCTTCCACTCATGCTAAGTAGACGAATCTACATGTAGATCCACTAGCCAATGCATGCGATGCCCTCCATCATGGCCATGACTTATTGGTCTATTTGTAAGAGCCAGGATCCTCTGTTGTGGTTGCATGCATGAGGGTTTTTCATTTGGGGATGCACACGCCCTTTAAACCCGCTTTATCAATATCAGATATAATTACCAAGAGAGATGGCAAAGCCCTTAGCCCAGTGTTACCCTTGAAGCAACTTCCCTGTCCTGGGAAACCCCTACACAAAAAAAAAGTGATTGAATATATTTATGAAAATACACAACTCATAAAAAATATATACAAAGAGATGAACATGTACAGTATAAACCTATATGGTCACTCAAATTCATCACAAGGGTGGATCTATACAATTCCTGTCACTTATCTCTTAAAGACCCCTAGCAAACTCTCAGAGCAACCTAGTTGAGAAACACTGCCTTAGCCCTTACAATTTCAGTGTATTTCTTGCTTTAAGTCCATTGAATAATTTCAGATATTTGTGTCAGTCTTCTATTAGGTTGGAATATCAGTGGAATAAGTGCTGCATGAATGCCATCCTCTGTATAGAGTAGCAGTATAGTCCAATACAATTTACTCTTTGGCACAATATTCCATCTAATCTGAAAGCTTTTAGGTTGGACAGAATGCTGCCCTGAATATTTGTATCAATGGATTACTCATGGGGATAGTAATACGGCTCTTTTAGAAACACATTCCTGTGATTTTAACAGCACCTGAACCATATACAGAAGAGTAAGAATGACTGGAATTACATAAAAATATAGTCCAGGACTAACCTGGAAAATGAAAACTCTATGTGCTGTAGCTCCTCAATGAAACAATATTGTGAGGTAGGAATAATCAATCCGACCTCCCTGCACCAGGTGCTTTCCATTTTTAAACAGTTAACTGTTAGAGTATAGTAATCCTTTAAACCCCAAGGGTCATATTTTTAAAGCATCGTTAACAATGCATTAACTCTTCGCGCCGATACTTACCTGTTACCGCCGCTTCTATTTATAAAGCGGCGGTAACTGTTTCGCATTGCTAGTATCGGCTGTTTAGCTTCGCCACCTTCAAGGTGGCGACAACCCACGGCGGGTGGTCGCACCTGCCCCGGGAGGCACGCCCACCCCGCCCTCGACCCCCCCGCGGCGGCCGCGACCACCCGCCTCCGCCTCTTCCCAGCAGCCCCTCCCAACTCCTTCCCCGCTCGCGGCAATCTCGTAACAGAAGGCTAGGAGGGGTTGCTGGGAAGGGGCCGCAGCGGCTGGTCGCAACCACCCGCCGTGCACCCCCTCCCCAGCAGCCCCTCCAAGCCCCCTGCCCTCCAAGTGCAGTATCGCCGCGAAGGGACTTAAAATTACTGCAGGACATCGCGGCCATTATAAATACAGCGATAGCGCTATTTTCATGGCCGCGATGTGCGGCGGTAATTTTTTTGCGTTAATAACGTTTTTTTTATAAATATGCCCCTAAGAAGTCAGTTTATTGCTGTATGCATCTGACTTTAATGGTATGTGAAAGAATCTCCCTCTGGACATAGAGACAAATGATAGAAACAAAATAACATTAGGTGTCTCTGTGTCACAGTAGAAAGTCCACTATGGCTTGAGGCCCTGAGCGCATGGGCTTGCACCAGCAATCGCACCGTTTGCGCTGCTATACCTGTCATTTTCAGGAATCAGAGGGCATGCGGAATTGGCCCCAGCGAACCTAGTGTGGTGAGTCTAATTGGCCAACATTAGTGCACACTTTTTGCCATGTAAACGGATCGTGGCAGCAAGGCATAGCCCTTATATAACCAATGAATGACAATTTACCGGGTGTGGTACACACAAGATATCACACTTACAAGCTGAAGCCACAGCTATGAGACAATACAAGGTGCAGTTCTCTACTCCTGGCCAAGGGAAATATATCCACTCAAATAATTCACAGGAAAAGGCACACTTGTTTAGTGCAATGCAAAATTACATAAATGACTCAGGGACAACCCTAATATTGTACATGTAAATTATATGTGTAAAATGAATGAAATGTTGAAAAACATTACGAGTAGTCAAGAAAATTGTGACACCATCAGGGAGATTTACCCACAATCTCTCTGGGTACCCCAATCCCCCTTCCTGTAGTCAATAGCGTCTTTGTGCTTTGGGTAAATCCCAAAAGGAATTCAACCTTTCTGCAACTTTATTAGTTGCCGGCGTTAAATAGTCGCAAAAAAAAACCCGCACTGAATATCGGTGGATATTCAGGATTCTTTTGCGATAATCATGCAACCGCTAATCGGGAGAATTTAACCCCAATTTTCCGATGCGCTATGCTGAATTGCGCTTCATATTTTATCCATGGGGAATAATCCAGTCAAAACTAATTATCAGCTTTGATCCATAAACATCCTGCCCAGTAGGGAAGAATAGAAATAATACACAAAAGCAGATTTCAAATTTGAAAAATACATTTTTACCTTTAACCTCTTCAATGCTTTGTGGCACAAGTTAAAAGGGCATGTCCAGCCTAAATAAACTGTTTTTATAAATGCACAGCAACCCCAAAACCCCGGTTTCGCATTATACATAATTGCCAAAGATGAACCCGGAAGTGACTTGCCTGACCTGGTCCCTTGCCATGCTACTCCACTGCTCTAAGGTGATTCTTCCTGGTAGCAGCTGTCAATCAAGGTGCCTCGTGACGTCACACCCAATTACCTGTTCTTGCTCAAAACAGGTGCAGAGGGCAGCACCCAGGGGGCAAGGGCATCTTTGAGAATCCTATATACTAAAAGGCAGGTGTAAAGAATGCGGATCATGGGCACATTCTCTCGGGTGCCGCATCATCAACCCTCCTCCCACTGTCCGCGCACACTCCACAGTGGGAGGAGGAGAGACACAAGATTGCAAAGGAACAGGTAAAGAAGACAGAAAGAGAAGTGGGGGAAGAAAGAGAAGGGGGGGGGGGTTCTTTTAAGGAACCTGGGGTTTGCTGGTTATGTATAATACGAAACTGGAGTTTGGGGGGGTTACTGTGCATTTGTATAAAAAGGTTTTTAAGCTGGACATGCCCTTTAGAAGAACTGACTACAAATTCAATGGTATTATATTGTATTTCAATTTAGATTTTAATAAATGACACCAATATTGCTCCCATTACCAGCACAGGTTTATCGAGACCTACAGGCTAACAGCTTCATTTACAGGAAGGTACTGGGCTCTTTGCCGGAGTTAAAGTCACACTAACTGATTTAATATTGGTGATCGTGACTTTAACTTTATCTTAGTGTTATCTGCGTGGGTTTTGCACTCGCGTTTTATCTACCGAGAGTTTTCAACGCCAGCAAAATCCCTTTCGTGAATTACTTAGGAGCACTAACGCGGGATTTGCGTAGAACGATTGCGTCTCTGGGAAAATGTCTCTATGCTAATTTAATACATGTTCCAGGCCCGTTTTTCAAGCTCTAGTCGACATAACCATCACTCTAAACCCAGGGGGAGACAGCAGACATTATTAGGAACACAAGGGGACATATTAGTAAAGCAGCAGGTAACAACATCTTAATTTTTGTTCCGTACTTACCACTTGTTGTTTGTTTAACAATATTTATAAAGAGGTGAAAATTCATTTTATTCACATTGTTTTTATTCCGCGCTTTGCAGCAAAATATATTTGAAAATCCAGCGAGATATTATAAAGCTGTGAACACTACTTTCGCCACAAGGAAAGTATAGAATAATTCAGCCAAATCTGGTAATAAGTATTGGTTTGTACATAGAAGGTGCCATTAACATAACTATTGCTGTAACATCGCCATGGGTGTTGTTACCTATATAACAATTAATTAGCTATGCTGAGTGATAGCCACAGTCTGGTACCCTATTAACAAAACAGAGAAAATCTGGCTAGGAGAGAGCTCTATATATGTATTAGATCATTTTCAGTGATGCAACAATAGGGTCCACAACTGGGGGGGTGGAAGTTACGAGGGCCCACAATCCCCTACAAAGATAACCCACGATTGCTTGTTTTTAAACAGCTGATCATGTGTATGAATTCAAACATCCCACCCTGCTGAACCTGGCTTCCGGGCAGGGTGGGGAGGAGGAGGCGTGACCGAGTGAAGTGACGTCACTAAAGGGACTGAGGCGGAGTTAGGGGAGCAATACATTATGTGACGTAAATTAAGTCACTTTAGAGGCATGGCTAGGGGCGTAGCTGGTCCGTGTGACGGAATTTACGTCACATAGGAGGCATGGCCAGTAGAAAGGAGGTGTTTCAGAGGTGGACTCTTAGGTAGGTTCGGGTCGCGGGAGTCTCCCTAATTTTGGGGGTGGTCTCCCGCACACCCGCGAGACCACCCCCAAAATCAGGGAGACTCCCGCGACTCCCAGGAGGGGTGGGATACCTGTGAAGTAAAGACACTCGCAATCAGTTTTTTAAAAGAACCGGCAAAAGTTTTAAACAGTTTAAGCAGTGAAACTGGACTCCATCCTTGGTTTCACTGCTTTCCTTCTTTGAACTTCCATCATTCCTTTGATTCATTACCAGGCAACTACCTGGGTTGCCTTGCTGTTTATCTGGCTATGACTGCACCTATCCACTGCACAGATAATGACCATACAGTAATGAAAAATTGGAAAGAAATCCAAGGTGCTGGGATATATGAAGGTTCTGTATTGTACCATCAGGGCCTGGTATGAACTAACCCATGAAAGAGTGACTGATTAATAAATTTGCCCTTTTGTTGGAGCAAGCTTTCATTTTAAAGTCTCTGTGAAGCTATGACATACACATACCCACATATACAAATCTATATAATGAATTCCTCAATGGATAGTGTGACATTTATACAAAAATAAAAGAATATGTAAGTCACAGAATAAAATGGCACTGGAGCTACAAGGTTTATATCCTGCCCTTTCAGTCACCAGCAATATGTTTATTATGTGACGTGTACCCTTTTTTGTCAGCCTGCAGTCTTTCCCTTGATCCAGTAACCCATAGTAATCAACCAAATATTCACCTTTAATATACAAATGGCAGGCAGTAAAATTAACAATCAGGCAGCTTTCTCTGGCTTTCTGCACCGTAGCAATGTTACTACAGGACGAAGAATTATGGTAACTGCTTGGAACAGTCATACAGGATTATTATCTTTTAGTTCAAAGCTTCGAGATTTGTTTTATTTGAGATATCGGATTTCCTTGACTTAAAGGGCATGTCCCACCCCAAAACTATAATCCCCCCAACTACTGGCCCCACCATGTAGTGTAGTTTAATCCTTACCTCACTCCCAGCTCCAGAGGTTCTCCTGTAACCCCCCCCCCAAAGTCCCAAAACTAACCACCAGGAGGATAGCAGGGCTCTGCCTGCTATCTTGCCTCCGGTAGATATTTGCCATGCGCACGGCAGCCCTTCTCCCCCCTCCCTCCCCCTCCCTCTCCCTACCTCTCCCTCCCTCTCCCTCCCTTCTACTATCCCTCCCCCTAGCATTAACCCCCTTAATATGCTGCTCCCCCATGTCCCCCAGCCCCAACCGCATGTTTTTTTTTTTCAAAAGCTCCCCAAACTCTTACTTACCTCTCCGCTTTCCTCCGCTGCCTGATGACCGGCACCGCGTCCGTGATTGCTGCCGCTCAGCCAATCACAGACGCAACTGCCGGTCCCGCCCCTGCTTGCATTCTCGCAAGCAGGGCCGGCAGTGCGGCGGAGGATCGAGGGGAGGTAAGTAAGAGTTGGGGAGCTTTTTGAAAGAAGAAACATGCGGTTGGGGCTGGGGGACATGGGAGCAGAATATTAAAAACCTATTTTAGAGGTGGACATACCCTTTAAGATAGTGGTAGATATATTATAACCGATACATGATGGATACACCAAACAGAGAGCACCTGCTTTGCACCTCTGGCATCAAGGGTAAGGTCCCACTATCACGCACAGTAGCGCATGTGTACTCCGTGTACGCTGCCTGCATTCCAGGGCATATCATGTTATTGGCACTCATGCAATTTGCACCAAAAGTCGTGCAGACATGTGAATCAATAACGGACCAGACTGCAGCAAAACTAGATGGAATTACCCGGTAGTATTGCATTGGCAATGTGAACCGAGTGCAAATCGCGCTCCGACAAACAGTAGTGGGACTTAGCTAGCCCCCCCGCAGCAGTATGACACTATTAGCATGAAATGACTAGTACTGTTTAAAACAACTAAAATGACAACATTACAGACAAAGACCGGTACAAAGAAGTTAAGTTTGGTGTTTGGAAGGTCTTCATATCTTGATATACCAAGTTAGAGAACTCCTTACTTTCTCCTTACTTAGGTATTTGTTTTCTGTCGGGCTTGATGAGTTAAAGGTTACCAATCCTAGTCTAGACCACTGTAAATATGCTGATTCCTCCCAGGAAACATACCCATATGCCATAGCATTCAAGGCTAGTGGGTCAGCAGCATCTTGGTACAGGAAATGACACAGCACTGCAGGATGTTATACTCAGCACTGACTCAGTGATAGGGTTGTGGGGATCTGACCTCTGTGGCTGGATAATAAATGGTCCCCTGTCATTATTACTTAATGTGAAAAGGGATACATACAGTATGTATAAATATCAGTATGTATATAATATGTATCAATATTATCTTCTAAAGGGGCAAAAGTGGCAGCCAGGTTATGGAAAATCGAGAATGGGAATCACTTCTCTATGTAAATACTGTTTGTTTCATACCCCCCCTTTCCACCACACACTCATGATCTTTAACCCTGCACAAAGCCTTGTTCTAGATTTCATGTTCACAACTCCTAAACACACCTCTGTGAATTACATTCATTACTATAAAAAAGTCAGAAAGTCACTGAAGGATATGAATTATCAGTTCACAATGCAACGATTTACAAAGGACCAATGTGCTATTAATTTATCTGTAAACACGTTACAGGACAACTAAACCCTTTATATCTACCAATCTACCCCCCTCAATTTAATAGTCCCCATGGTAAGGACCTGAGCTGCTAGGCTTCAATCGATCACTGGAAATACTGAAATATGCAGTCACTGGGTTAAGTCCATCTTGCCCCCTCCCTAAGCCTGTATTCTGCAAGAAGCATTTCATTCCTTACTCTGGGTACGTTAAAGGGCATCTATAATGAAAAAGATGTTGTTTTTTTTAAATTGGCCATTACTGTAAATTACAATTCTAATTAGGTTTTTGGGTTTTTTAATTGGGTAATTGGGTTTTGAACCTCATTTAAGTCATTTCTCCAGAGCGATCAGCTCTTGAGCGATCTTCTTTCAAAGGGATTTTCTGTTTTAAATGGATTTGTCTGTTTTTTAAGGGGAGAGCTTTAAGAAACAAAAGCGTTTAGAACAAGAAAGGGATTAAGAACAAGACTGCTGTTTCTCTGCTGTGTATTGTTGTTGGTGTGTATTGCTATTTAGTATGGACAGTTTTGTTGGGGCCACGCAATGTGCATCCTGCCGCATGTATGGGATCTGGAGCAGCTGCCCCAAGGGACCTATGTATGTGTCAGATGTGAGTGGGTTGCCCATTTAGAATCTGAGGTCCAGAATCTAAAGGGGAAACTTGCAGCATTGCAGGGCTTGGCAAACCTGGGGGAAATGCAGGTACTGGCGGGGGGCAGTAAACTGAAGGGTGGAAAGGGGCAGATAAGTGGTAAAGGAAGAGATTTGTAAGGGTCACCAGGGGAAGTAGGGGACGGAAGGATAGGGGCGCTTCTTCCCAGTTGGTCGATCCCAACAGATTTGCCATTTTAGGCGAAGATGTGGAGGACGATGGCTCAGAAGCAGCATATATGGAGCGGGCCTTTCCTTTGAGCACCCAGGGGACGGCCATCTCCAAT
This sequence comes from Hymenochirus boettgeri, assembly GCA_019447015.1. Taxonomy (NCBI): domain Eukaryota; kingdom Metazoa; phylum Chordata; class Amphibia; order Anura; family Pipidae; genus Hymenochirus; species Hymenochirus boettgeri. The sequence continues at coordinate 246,389,981 of CM033474.1, forward strand.
ACAAGGGAGGGAGAACTGGGGGCTAGGAAGGATAGGCAAGTGGTAGGGGACTCCTTTATTAGAAGGGTAGATAGGGTAATCTGTCGACAAGACCCTGCATGCCGAACAGTGTGTTGTCTGCCTGGTGCTAGGGTTCGACATGTGGTGGATCGTGTAGGCAGATTATTGGGGGGGCTGGAAGGACCCGGTGGTCTTGGTTCACATTGGTGCCAATGACAAAGTTAGAGGTGGAGGTGAGGTCTTAAAAATGATTTCTGAAAATTGGGGCCAAGTTAAAAGCAAGGACCTCAAGGGTAGTGATTTCAGAAAAAACTACCGCAGCCATGTGCTACTCTAGGGAGGCAACGGGAGCTCAGGAGTATAAATGCGTGGCTAAGGGAGTGGTGTAAGGAGATGGGGTTTGGGTTTTTAGAGAACTGGGCTGACTTTTCTGTTGGCTACAGGCTCTTTAGTAGAGACGGATTGCACCTCAATGGTGATGGTGCAACTGTTTTGGGGGAGAAGATGGCTAGGGGGTTGGAGGAGATTTTAAACTAGGTATGGGGAGGGTTGTTGAACTACACAGGGTAGATAGAAAGTTAGGGATCAGGGGGCTATTAACACAACGGAGGATGGAGAAGGGGGAGCATAGAGGATAAGGAGGCATGTACGACCATGTAGGAAGTAAATTAATTGATAATCTAAAATGTATGTTTACAAATGCAAGAAGTCTGGCTGGAAAAACCGGGGAACTTGAAATAATAGCTTTAAAGGAAAGGTATGATGTGATTGGTATAGCAGAATCATGGTTAAATGATTCACACGATGGACAGTAAATATTGAAGGATACTCCTTTTAGACATGACAGAGTCAATAAAAAGGAGGAGTAGTATGTATGTTAAACAGGAATTGAAGCCAAATTTAAAAGATGGAATAGATGGGGGAGTAAACGATACGGCAGAAACAATAGGGTGGAAACAAGGGGGGATGTATACAGGAAGCAAGAAGGTAGGTAGGTTAATTGTTGGAGTATGGTTATAAGCCGCCAAATGCCGGAGGAGGAGGAAAATTAATCTCCATATGCAGTTGGCGAAGGCTGCTGGATGGGGCATGTTCTGGTTATGGGGGATTTTAACTACCCTGACATAGATTGGAGTAAGGGAACTGCCAGCACCTCAAAAGGTATAAAGTTAAATTTCCTATATGAGCATTTCTTTCACAGATGGTAGAAGTTCCTACTAGACAGAATGCTTGTTGGATCTGGTGTATACTAATAACCCTGAGCTCTTTTGGAGATGAAGGTAATTGGAAGCTTAGGGAATAGTGGCCATGATATAGTGTCATTTATATAGGTTGCAAAAAACTAAGTGGCACTGGGTTAACATAACCTTTTAACTTTAGACATAACATAGACTGGGGGACGGGAATTGTTTCTAGGTAAAGATACAGAGCAGATGTGGACCACTTTTAAAGGGATATTAAACTATTACATTTCTAAATCGGTACCTTTAGGGAACAAGTGTAAAAAAATTAGGTCCACTCCTGCATGGCTTAATGCTCAGGTAAAAAAGGAAATGGAAAAAAAGAAAAAGGCTTTTAAAATTTTGAAAACAGAGGGAACAGAACAGGGTTTCAGGGAGTACAAAAGCTGTAATAAAGAGTGTAAGAAAGTAATTAAACTAGCTAAAATAGAAAATGAAATACGGATTGCCGAACAAAGAAAGTCCAACCCCAAAATGTTTTTTAAGTATATAAATGGTAAAAAGATGAGGACTGAGAATGTGGGACCATTAAATAATGGGGCTGAGGTGGTTGTAGAGGATGCCGAAAAGGCTAATCTGCTAAACCATTTTTTTACATCGGTTTTTACTGTTGAAAATCCTTATCCTTACAGTAGGGATTGTAATAATATGCAGGGAAGAAATGAAGAGTATTCACATTGGCTAACAGAGGATATGGTACGGAAACAATTATACAAAGTTAATATCAATAAAGCCCCAGGACCAGATGGATTGCATCCTCGGATTTTAAAAGAGCTTAGTTCAGTTCTATCTAGACCACTGTTTCTCATCTTTTCAGATTCGCTTTGGTCTGGGGATGTGCCGCTGGATTGGAAAAAAGCCAATGTAATACCAATATTCAAAAAAGGTAGTCGTTCACAGCCTGGTAACTATAGACCTGTAAGCCTAACATCAGTGGTAGGGAAGGTGCTGGAAACTTTGTTACGGGATCGTATCCTTGACTTTGTCTCCAGAGATCATCTTATTAGTAGTAGTCAGCATGGATTTATGAGAAATAGATCATGCCAGACAAATTTAATTGGTTTTTATGAAGAAGCGAGTAAGAAGTTAGATTCAGGCACAGCAGTGGATGTGGTATATTTGGATTTTGCGAAAGATTTTGATACTGTGCCACATAGGCGTCGAATGTATAAACTGAGGACTGTTGGCCTTGAAGAAAACGTTTGTTCATGGATAGAGAATTGGTTATTGGATCGCAAACAGAGAGTGATGGTTAATGGAGCTACATCTATGTGGGCTAAAGTTCTAAGCGGAGTGCCTCAGGGTTCTGTACTGGGGCCGCTTCTGTTTAATCTGTTTATAAATGACTTAGAAGGGGGCATTGAGAGCAAGGTCTCTGTGTTTGCTGATGACACTAAATTATGCAGAGCTTTGGAAACTTCAAGTGATGTGCAAGTGCTGCAAGCAGACCTAGATAGATTGCAGATGAGATTCAATGTTGATAAATGTAAGGTGATGCATTTGGGATTTAATAATCCCTGTGCCACCTACACCATAAATAACTCTGTGTTAAGTGAATCTGTAATGGAAAAAGATTTGGGGGTTCTGGTTGATAACAGACTTAGTTATAGCAAACAATGCCAGGTAGCAACGGCTAGAGCTAGCAAGATGTTGTCTTGTATAAAGGGAGGAATAGATTCATTATTCTCCCTCTTTACAAGGCACTGGGTAAGGCCTCATTTGGTATATGCAGTGCAGTTTTGGAATCCCATATACAAAAGGGACATCTTGGAAATTGAGGCAGTTCAGAGAAGGGCAACTAAATTAATAAGGGGAATGGAGGGGCTTGAATATGCAGGCAGATTAGACAAGTCAGGGCTGTTTACATTGGCGAAGCGACGTTTGCGTGGGGACATGATAACCTTATACAAATATATTAATGGCCCATACAATGAGCTCTCTGGTGCATTGTTCACTAATAGGCCATATCAGAGGACTCGTGGACATCCTTTAAGGTTGGAAGAAAAGAAGTTTCATCTTCAGGTTAGGAGAGGTTTCTTTACAGTGAGAACGGTGAAATTGTGGAACTGTCTTCCAGCAGAAGTGGTAATGGCAAGTTCATTAAATAACTTTAAAAAAGGCCTGGATAAGTTTCTAAAACTAAAAAATATTGAGAATTACTGGTATTAATACATATAGATCTGGTTGATCCAGGGATACTTTCCGATTGCCGTTTGGAGTCAGGAAGGAATTTTTCCCCCTTTTTAGCTGTTTTTTTTTTTTTAACCCTACCTAACAGTTGATCCAGAGGAAGGCAAAAAAAAAGAGGGGGAATAGGTTGGACTTGATGGACGTATGTCTTTATTCAACCTTAATTACTATGTTAAATACTATGTTACTATGTAATTCTAACAAAACTATCACTTTGCCAATTTTTGTTGATCTGCCCCCTATTTCTTTAGATATCCAATCTGAAACATCTAACATTTCAGCTGTAAATCAAGTATTTTATAAACAGGAAATATATTCTTAACCCATAATGACTGTATAGGGATTTCTATACTTTGTTCCTAAAATGTCACTCGTGGAATGTTTCATCCAGGGTAGAGAGAAGCAACACGGATTAATGATGTTTTACAAATATTCTTCAGGAGATTAAGCTTTAGAGACACAGAGAAGATTTAATACTTGCTAAGGATATAAATCATCCTTTCCTATGGATGCATTCAGGGTGACTTTTGCACACTTGCTCAGTTTGCCTAATCCAAACTACTCTGTGCCACATTTAAATTGGGATCAGCAATAACTTGCTAATACAGTCATGAGAATTTTAAGCTTGATTATATTTTAAAAAGAAAATAACTGTGTAATACTTAATTACAGACATTGCACTAATTAGTAAGGGATTTACTGTGTAATGATATTGTAAATGTAAAATATTTTCATCATTTTTAGCAGCAGACCTTATTGCTTTCCTCTAATCCCCCCAATGCCTTTCATTAGGCTGGTTTCTCTTGTAGATGAGCATCAATATTCTGTCTCTTTCTTAATAACTTTATTACTCCACTAATAAACAAACTTGTGACTGCTAACTGCAATATAAATCTCATAAACTGGTATCCTCCAGCTAATATTAACTACAACATGACCATTGGTACCTCACTAGTGAGGTCAACAGTGTGAGATCAATAGTCTATAATAAAGACTTGCAGATGGAGTTAGGGATGATGGCTTGCAAAGAAATGGAACATCACTAACAGTAACAGGTCTTCTTCCAACTATTATCTAAAAATGGAAGGTAGTTTTGGTGCACTTCATCCTTATATTATGTGACATATTATTGTTCAATAATGCCCTTGGTGTTAAACTTTACTGTATAGACTGGATGAAATATTTCATTATCTCAAAACAGCTTGTTTTCTTCAGCTATTAATCAGCATTGTCCTTTGTTACCCTATTACCTTCCCTCAGACCTAGTTTGCTACTTGTAGGTCAAGCAATGGGTCTGGGTGTGCTTTAGTTCCCACACATAGAAACCTCTCCAGTCCTGTTCCTTGGCAGCATTGAATTAACTCATAGTTTATTGTCAACGTTGGGTGTTAAATAAAGAATATGATCCCAATCCAGTTTGTTTCCTTTGGACTCCGCCTATTCCTACTATGTTTGTTAGGAGCTGAGAACGGTGGCTCAGAGGTTAGCACTGATGCCTTGCAAAGTCCTGAGTTTGATTCCACCCTTGGACACATCTGCAAGGAGTTTGTATTTTCTCCCCGTGCTTGTGTGGGTTTCCTCCGAGCACTCCGGTTTCCCCCACAATCATAAGGACGTACTGATAGGTTGTATGTGTCAAATAAATGTGCTTAGATTGTAAGCTCTTCGGGGCAGGGCCTGATGTGAATGTATACATGTAATTGTAAAGTGCAACGGAAGATGTTGGTTCTATAAAAATTCACAATAATAATAATAATAATAATAATCTGGAACTATTCAATTTTGAAGTATATTGATGGGATAAACCCTGCACATACATACAGTACTAGTGAAGGTCTCATAATAGCTTTATGAGGAAACACTCCTAGATGTAGACCAGGATTCCGGACATATGATTTATATCTATTTAGCGGACGCCCTGTCTGTGGTACCACTAGGGAGATTACTGTGAAAATTGAGAAATATTGGTCCTGAGCCAGCAATGTTAATGTGGATAGACAGCTCTCTAAAGAACAGAATGTAGGACTGTGATTAAGGGAACATTTCTATCTCAACAGTTGCTGTAATTGGAGTGTGTCAGGGCTACTCATTGGCCTACTTCCTTTTTAAAGAATTCTGTTCACGTATTTCGTTAAAAAAAAGGGTCATTGTAGGACAAAGCATTGTAGGGTTAGGTGATATATTGTTCGAATACAATTTATAAAGCTTTTTAAAATGCTATATCTTTCTTGTGTTAGGCCTTTTGATGTCAGGAAGAATATACAACACTGAAACGCTTGTCTAAATGAATAACGCACACTATACTTTCACATGTAATACCCTCCAAAACCCTAAGATCACACCAGTGTACCTGACATTCCTCAGCCGAGATTTCCACCACCACATTTTCAAATCTTGAGCAGCCATTGACGGACACTCGGTAAGTGTCAGTAAATTATTAAAGATAAAGAATAACCCAAACTTCTATAACCCAACCCACTATGTTCACTGATTTTGGCCCAGTTTAGTCTGTTTTAATAATTATGGGAATAGGAAACAAAGCAAAAAAAGATGCAACTCGTTTTTATAAGGCCCCAACTTCCCACAAGTCTAATGACACAATTTGTGGTGTGAAAGACAAGAAGGAATAATATGAGGCACAGGTATGCAGGTTTATAAAATTCTTTTTTGCATTTTTAACAGCAAGTGCGCAGTTAGCCCTTTAGGGCTTTGTAAAGCATACAGCTTTACAGTACATTAGTGGACCGAATAATGTATCGAGACACTGGCAACAAAATTAAAGGGGAACTGTGGTCTCCAAACAAAGTAAAAGTTAAGTTTAAATGAAAGACCAGTTTCCTACCTTTTAAAATGAGCCATCAACAACCTCTCTATGTGCTCCACAGCCCAAGATATAAGGAAATGACTGACCAGAAAGTTAATGGGTGGGAGGCTGACATGTGACATTCCTAAGTCTTTTTCTGCACAATGCCGCCGGCGAGCACAGCCTCAGACTCCATCAGTGTATGAGGGAGACAGGAAGTCCCTCCTCCTCTCTGCTGTGTGAAGTCCTAACAGAGAAGGTAAGGGAATCTACAGCCCTTTTCTGCCTGAAAACAGGCAGAAAAGGGCTGCCTCACTCACAGGCTGCCTCACTCTGTCTGAAAAGGCTATTTCCACAGAGTTTTCTGTAGGGGGGGTGTCTGAGTGGCCCACGGCACCCGTGAGTGGGCGGGGCTCATGCACCCACGGGTGGGCGGGGCTTATGCACCCACAAGTGGGCAGGGCTTAGGCACCTGTGGGTGGACAGGGCCACATGGGGCTGTAAGAGAATGGACCAAGTCCCTCCCTCCCATGTTCATGAGTGGGAGGGACTAGGGGGGCTGCAAAGGGGAGGAGGAGACACAGGGCAGATTGACTGACATGGTTTCAGAGCAGAAAGCAGGAAGTGCAGGGGACCTGGTGATGCTGCTGCCAAAATAAACAATGGAAATAAATTGCAAAAATTCTCAGGAGATCATTTCCTACCAATTTACCTAAAGGCATTTTTGGACCACAGTTCCCCTTTAATAAAGAGAATGGAAAATGTTAAAAATGTGAAAAACTGTTCAAATGCTTGGAAAAAACAATAAGACAGTGATGTAAAATACAATACAATATAAGAAAACTGGCAACAAAATGAAAAGGAAATTTACAAAACGTCTGTGCTTTGAAGACAATATGTCAGTAATGTAAAATACAATACGAGATATAGAAACTGTGAGCATCACATGATAACTTTACAAGAATAACATTTCCAGTCTCTGCAACGTGAGCTGCTCTTAGTTCTAACAGACACTGCTGTAGCCAAGTTCTAAATGGCTTTAAAACGTCTCTGGCCTATAATCATTTAGGAAAAAGCAGAGTGTTAATGTAATGCAATCAGACGGTCTGCTCATCAAGATAAGTCGCAATATGTGTCTTTTTCTCTTAATGCACGTATGAAAAAAAAGTGAGAAATGATTATTTCTTGTTGTGATTATTCATTGACATCATTTCATGATTTTTCCCTAATGCTACATCATTTATCCCACACGCTCCCCATCTTGAATTGCCCATTAATATTGAGTAACAGGCTTGTGCCTTCCCCTAACTTTAGATCCACTTTAATCAGTATTTCTTATAATGCTAAACACCTTTTATCATAAAGGGCATGTCCACCCTTAAAACAAAAAACTGGTGACTTGTCAGTTTTCTGCCTGCAACCACAAAGTTTATTTTTATTACATGTATTTGTAACCAGATATTGTCAGCCGCCTCTTACATGGTGCCTGTTCCCATGGCTTCTTCCTATCTTCTCACGCACAAACATTTGGTTGCGCTCTAGTTGGTCTAGCTTTCCGATTCCTGCCTGTCTTACGGTTAGGATTGTTCACCACCTGTCGTAACCTTTGCCCGACTTCGATTTAATTTTTGCTTTAACCTTCTGTACCTCGCCTTGCTGTCTGACCTTCTGTTACTGACTCTTGGCTCCGTCCCTGACTCCGATTCTGGTTCCTAATTCTGCTCTTGGCTATTGCCCAGCTCTGGGCAGGTTGCGCCCAGTCAACATTTTGCTATTTCGGTTTCCTTGTGTATTCTTGCCCTCTGCTCAGATACCCAGCACTCTAAGTCCAGGGGGCAACTGATCCTGGTGAGGCGCTACTAGCCTCTCGGCAAGTGGGGGCTTGTCTATTGATGATGAAGCGAGTGTTAGAGCCAAAGCATCACAGATATTTAATAATAAGTTCTATTACTTTTTGGCAAAAGACTGAGGCCTGTATCCAGGCCAATAAATTGCAACCAAATCATTTAACATTTTAAATCTTCCTATGGCTGTTAATCATCTAAATGGCTGCTGCAAATTAACAGCACAGGCAAATTTCTGCACATGAAAAAAGCCTGATTATGTCTATAGAGTCTATAGAGACCAGGAAGGACACCGGCACCTTCATCTTTAACTGAAATAATATTTACACATCTAGCTGCAACATTTCTACATTTTGCCCATTACCACTGAAAACTGATCTCATTCTGCTGGTTCAGAGAGAAAAGGTTTTTTCACATCCTCAGGTTACTCTGCTCAGTCTTCTATATTTACATAATTGTATTTACGGACAGGAGCCTTGTGGAAATAGTAGACTCAATGTTTGGTTTGAACATTTCCTTTTGGTTAATACAATCAAACACAGCCTAAATAGGAATAGTAGAATAGTAGATTAAAACATATTCTAAATTGTTTAAAATGAATTAGGGTTAAATTAGTGTATACATGAGTTATACACATGCGTGAGCCATTTCCTTTCCTTTTTAGACATTTCTTACAAGTGTGTATTAGTCTATGACAATACCTCCTTTGCTGTGATTTTTTATGCTAGTTGATGTTTGAGGGATTTCCCATAAAATAACATTTCAAATATTTATCTTTCAGCACACACTGATCCAGATGTTCTCATCATTGACGAGGTATTCATTCTTTCTGGCTTCCTCCTTAAACACCTTCAATTAATGTATAATCTTTGTAGCTCAGGATCAACAGCAATGAGAGTGACAAGAGCATATAAATGTCCCATAATAAAAATTTGTAAGTAAGTCTGGTGGTTTGAACCTCATACCTTATGGACTGTAAGTTTCTAAAATGGAGCATTTGTCTGCTAAGCTACCAGAGCTAATATAAAGGAAACAGATACATTTAGAAACTATTGGTGGAATTCACAGCCTCCCTCAACCGCTGATTCATAATGGATTACCGTGACTTTGGCCACTTGCTTGTGATGTCTGTGCAAGTATCACAAGAGACACTTGCACAGCCGCTGCAAGCTATTCACCAGAGGCTGTATAATCCAAACCATACATTTACCTTCTAGGCATCTAATTCCTTAAAGGAACACTAAACTCCCTGTGAATAATAGTACGCTCAGGGGACCTGGAACTTACCTTACCGCGCTCCTCTTGCAAGCCGCTCCTTCACTGACAGCCGCTCTGTCCCGACCGTGCGCCCTATCTGAGACGCCAATACAAAAGATAGAGCACGCGATTGGGACAGAACAGCTGTTCTGTGCAGGAGCGGCTAGCAAGAGGAGAGCGGTAAGGTAAGTTCCAGGTTCCCTGAGAGTACTATTATTCACAGGGAGGTAGGAATAAGCGTTCTCACCTCCCTGTGAATAATAGAAATGGATGCCAAATGCTTGTTTTTTTAAGTTTAGTGTTCCTTTATGGTCACCTTGCTGCCAATACTCTCCAACACTTTTGGTAATTATATTGAAGTACTGTCCAGTCTTCAGTATGTTTAACATGGTGCTTCCACTTTTATTGTGCAGAAACAAACAAAAACACACACGTTTTGGTGCATAGGCCTTTTTTAAGTGTTGACAAAGGTCTGTGCGCTGAAACGGTGTGTGTGTTTTTTGTTTTTTTCTGCACAATAAAATTGGGAGAACCCCATTAAGCATACTGAAGACTGGACAGTCCTTCAATGTTATTACATTAAGTGTCACCAGAGGTTGTATGGCTCCATTTATGTGAGTATTTAATGCCAGCTAATAGGTAAATCATGCACACAGCTGCTGGTGAATCTCTGTTAGGGAGAGAGACCTAGAGTAGCTGTCTGCAATTCATGATGGCTAGAAAATGAATTGCAGGGTAAAAAGCAGCTTTCAAAGTCTTACCAGGGACTTCCATATTGGTGTGGATACATCTGTATAGAAAATATGCACATAGATGCTTGTGAAGGTTCTCATTCATCCAGGTCATGGTATATCTGTTGTATTCAATTAGATCAACTGGACTTGAAGTTTAGTTCTTGAAGACGTTTCGCTAGTCATCCAAATGGCTTTCTCAATTCAGAATGACTTGTACAAAAATCTGTGGCAATTATGTACCCTGGAAAGTCCCAATTAGCATATCACAGCCCAGTGTTAAGGGCGTGATTGGATAGTGGCTAAGAGGTGTTATAGGAACGCCCAGAGTAAGGTGTCAAAACAGCATTGTACATGGCAGACAGTTGGTGTCGAACCCCCCACCTCTATTCAGGCTTGGTTTCTTTATTTTCACATAAATGGCCTCCTTAACACCTCTCTTGAACCAGTCACGTTCCTTTGCCAATATGTTAACATTACAATCTTCAAAGGTATGTCCTTTATCCTTAAGATGCAGGTACATGACTGACCCTGACCCGAGGAATTGGCTCTTTTGTGCTGGGCTATACATTGATGCAGTTGCTGTTTGGTCTCCCCCACATACTTCGCTAGATTTTCCTGGACCGTAAACTTTTTGCTATATGAATAATGATCACCTTTATTTTAAACTATAAGGAGATATGTGGCCATATAAAAGAATGAGGTTTCGGTATGGATATAGTATCTCAAAAATGTAAGAATTTTCTCTCCTTTGTTACAGGTATAACCCTCATATAAACAATATTGCCATATAAATCCTTGTTCCTTTCTGCCACTCTACATATAGTTAGTTTGTTCAAAGGTTTGTACTGGGCAGCAGCTGTAATAAAGGGGATAATTTATGTTTCTTTATACATGCTTGATCTAGTTCATGCTAACACTGGTACCGGGACAATAAAGATGATTTGTGACTGCGTGGCTCTTGTCACTATTTATGTGATTCACACCTGTCCACAAACAATTAATACTTACTGTTCATGTCTCTTTTTTGGTTACCTTTATTTTAAAGGGACACTAAACTGAAAAAAATTACTTGCCTTTATCCTTTTCTATATTTTTAGTGCTGCCAGGAACTTTATCCCTTTTTGCTCTCAGTGCTCCCTGTCACTAGATCTCCTCATGTCTTGTTCAACTCACTCCTAGTTAGTATGCATGTCTCCTCTCTATGTATCCACTCCCTCCCAAAACTGAGGCACAGCTAGAGTGTGGAGCATGTGCAGTGGAGATGATTTGTGCCTCACTACAGCCAAGTAATGTTGTGTTATAGTGAAAGTGAAAGTAAAGCTGCTTTGCTATGGGAAGTTAAGCATCACTGGGAGCTGTAATCCCTGCTTGAATCATGTAAGATTTTCTTTTAGCTGTAGGAGTTTGAATGTGTGTGGGGGGGGAGGGGGCTTTGTAATTGATTTCTTTAGCTACACTGCTAATTTGACAGCAGATAACTGCAGGATTGGGTTTATCTGCACAGAAAGAGCACAGAGTAACAGATAATGCTTATTACCTTTTCTGATCTTAATGCTGAATCAATTAGCCATGCAGTGATAGAGAAATAAGCTTTTCCTATATAAATTTGATAGTTTCTACATGTAGTGTGCCAGGAGGAGGGGCTGGGTGATTGACAGTTCTTTACTGTCTAGCTGTGCCCCGCCCTCTTTAAAAAGTAAAACGCCCAGAGCTAAAAAACAAGGGATAGGAAGGTCAGAGAAAAAAATAAATAAAAAGCAGATTTAAGATTGTTGGTAATTAATCCTAATTACATTGTGATTAGTTAAAAAATGATTTGCCTCAGTTTATATGTCCTTTAAAGGAATACTCCACTACCAAAGTGAACTATTCCTTTAATGCATTGATTGAAGACTGGGAGGATAAGGAGCTATGGGCCCTATTTATAAAAGATTGGTATCGTTATCCTAAAATACAGATCGTTATCGTAAAATAACGAACGGTTTTTACCGATAACGACCGTTATTTACCAATAACGACCGTTATTTACCGATAACGATGGGTATTTACCGATAACGATGGGTATTTACCGATAACGACCGGTAAATACCGGTCATTATCGGTAAATACCGGTCGTTATCGGTAAATACCGGTCGTTATCGGTAAATACCGGACGTTATCGGTAAATAACGGTCGTTATTTTACGATAACGATCGGTATTTTACGATTACGATACCGATCTTTTATAAATAGGGCCCTATGTCTTACCTCCCGTTCTTCAATCAATGCAAGTGGTACCAGGAACAAAACTAGAGAAAATTTACCTGTTAGGTGATCATACGCAGCAGCAGGTCCCGACCGCTCCCGGGTTCTGTACTGCTATAGCGCACATGCGGAGGAATTTAAGTGCTGCTGTGGAGGATCGTAAAACAGGTAAATTTTCTGTACCTTCGTTCCTGGCTCCAATGCATTGATTGAAGAACAGGAGGTAAGGCATACCTCCTTGTCCTCCCAGTCTTCAATCAATGCATTAAAGGAATAGTTCACTTTAATCCCCTTTCATGCTGATGCCCCATGTACTTTCTGAGGACCTCGCAATGGCAGAATTGCAGGTAACCATAAACCAGCAGAAAGGGGGAAATCTGTGCACCTGTAATCACACATACACCCCCCCCCACACACAAAAAAACCTCACCCCCGGGAAGTACTGTTGTAGATATGAAACAGACCCACTCCTATCATGCAGCCAATTAAAAGGAAAATTATACTAAGACGCACTCTGAGAGAAGTGCATCTTCCCATTGGCCTATCACGCACTGTCAGTGACAGAAGAATGGAGGAGGGGCGGTTTGGGTACTCTGGGTACTCTTAAAAGGGTATCTCCACTGGTAAACCCCCCTTTTTTCTATTAAATTTTATTAAAGAATGGGAGGTAAAGGAGCGGTGTCCTGCAAACAGGAAGTCAGTATTTCAGAAGCATTTATTTATATACAGACAAAATGCTGAATGGGAAGGTTAAGGGCTCGTTCACACTATAAACACTCCATAGTACAGGGATGTCAAACCTTCAGCCCCCCCCAAATGTTTTCAAACTACTGTCCAACTACCAGCATTGTTTGCAAACAGCAGGATGTTTCTGGGTTTGACATCCCCCATTCCCCATTATGTGTACATTCAGATGTTTGTAATTTACATCCAATCACATGAGTAATCCATCCATTCATGAATAGTCCTATTTGTACTTACAGTATGTTTATCAACTGCCAACAGCATCATTTCATTTATGCGCAGTATATTGAAAACCGTTGTTTTACATAAAAATGTATACAAAAAGCTTTAATAGCAAACCACACAATCTGAATAGCTTTTCCTTTACAAAGACGAAGGTGAACCTCTCAGCTAAACATTGTTTTTGTTCATCCACAAAAACACTTGTGAATACATAATATAATGAAAAACCCTGATACCTGTAACGTAATAAGGGCTACACAATATCCTCTCTGAACAATGGTCGTGCTTTATGTCCTCCCCCTAACGGAACAGCCAGAATCTATTATTGAGGAAATTATTTTAATTAACTTAATGTTACTGGGAGTTTGGAATCAGTGTTTGGCAGTGTTTTGACAGGTCGGAACAATAAAATAAATGAGATGAGTTACAGTTTGTGCTGCTGACAAAGGTTTGTGTTGGTAAACATTCACCAGGAGAAGGGAACTGAGAATTATCTGAAAATGTAATTTTACATGTAAGGATGTCTCATCTCTGTGTTAATTTAACTTAGACAATAAACCATAATGATACTGGTGACTTGTCAGTTATCAACCTGTAACCCCAACTGCTATTTTCTCCAGTTTATTACATGCATTTGTAATCAAAAGTTTAATGATAAAATCTGTTCCTTTCTGGCAAAGGAATCTGCCTCCTCCCTCTGCTCAATGAGCTTTTTATAAGCTTAAGCATGTGCAGAGGATGCAGCAGGTGAAACAGCAGTCACTCATTGGATGTGATGTCAACAGTCACAGCCTTGATTGACTGCATGGAGGGAGGGGCCAGCTTATTCTGCCAGAATGGGGACATTAATAATCCTTAATTATCTGGTTAGTAATGCAGGTGATAATGTGCAAAATATATATATGTTCCTATATTGTATTTATTTACAGTCCCAAAATCCACAGGGCAGCCCGAACGTTTAAGTTTCAGTCCCACTCTTGAAATGTATGTATGTATTTTATTTCTTATATAGCGCTACATAAATGTCCCGTGAAGTGGAATGTAAACATCTTGAACCTCCTGCAAATTCGATCGAATGGCTCTAACTATCAATATATGTTTTTCATTTTTCCGATCGACCTCTGCACAATCTATAGGGGTTTATTTCATTTTCTGTACACCCCATCTCCCTCCCTTCAGATTTCAAGGTGATTGGCGGTACAAGGTGGGGAACTTCGATCAGATTTCCGATTGTTTCAGTAGATCAGAAATCCAATCAGAAGAACATCTGCCCGTGTATGGGTAGCTAAAGGAAGGAAAATGTATAAAACACTTAAGAGGAAGAATTTTCCTAAACAAACTGTGAATATAGGTTATGTATATATATATATATATATATATAATTTTTTTATTTTACTATGATGACAAAAAGCTGTTCTATTGGCTTAATAATACATTAATAATACATTAGAATTTGCTGCAACTGTTGTACCCTCAGGGGGAAAATCTTCCATTTCATTTTTCTAAATGGATTAGTCTTGGGGGGAATAGAACAGATATTCATACACAGCCGAGAGAAATGGACCGTACGATGGGGAGTGTAGCAGACAATAGATCAGTTCTTCCTCTCAGCTGCTTAAACAATGTGCAATCAATTACAGTAAAGCAAGGATCAGGAAAATCCTGAAAAATGAAAAGATTTCCAGTTACTCTAATGCAAAAAAATGCATTAAAAAAACCCTAACAATAATATCAGTCTATAAAAATAACATATTTCCTTCCACTGACTGCTTCAACCACCCAAAGGTATTTTTGGAATTATTCTCTTATCTTTGATGTATACAAACCTACTGCCTGGAATAACATTGAGGGCTTATATACACAGAATTGTGACAGGGACGCCAACATTACTACGATTCTACTTTCCTGTATTTGTAATACATCAGGACTTAACTGCAACCAAATCCACACTGATCCCCCTTTTTAGAAGCTTCCAAAACTGTATTTCTCTTTTTGTACAAGCAAATAGCAGCGAGTATGTGGTTCCCTCCTGGGAAATGCTGACAGAGAAAATACAAAGGAACCTTTCCCATTCATTCTGATTTTTCCTCCAGTAGAGAAAATATCTTTGAAAACCTTATCTAAAGCAATAAAATGTAACAAGAGCGTGTTGGCTATGAATCTCTTCTTTGGCCTAGTAATATAAGTGCCACAGGAAAGATACCGACCCCATGATAAGTCAGTAGCTTGCAGTGTCTGTCAAATTTATTTTGCTACTGAATCCTGTGAGTAAGATGTTACCTTATTTTAAATGACAATGTCGATAAGGAAACTTATTGAAAATTCCAATCCGCTGTCTACTGCAGGTCCAGGGATCCAGGGTTCAATGAAAGTTTGCTGGGGGCTCAAGAGATAGAGACAGCAGCTGTGTACGTCCACTCTTGTGATACATTTTGTATCTTGTGATACAGTTTAGATATATTTATTGATCTGTTATATTTATATAAATTGTGTATTTTGATGAATTGATTGAGAATGAAATAGATACAAATTTTTAAAAATTGAAAGTTTGAGAAACACTGGTGTAATGATGGTGTAAATGTGTATTACTTTAGGTTGGTTAAATATAAAGCTTATGTCACGTTACCAGTTAGAACTAAGAAACAAAACTAAGAAATAATGGATTTAAATGGGAAATACTCGTAACAAACCACCCTCTCTTACCCAATAGTACCCATGGTGGTTAGTTTTCCCAAACAAAGCTATGAACTAAAGACTTGTAGTAATGCCCCTTGAAAGCGTCCAGGACTCTGCTTTGGTAGCCAACAGACTGGCCTAGTGGATTGGAAAAGGTCTATAAAGGTGGCCATACACCTGCGATTTCCATCGCAATGTGCCGACAGATCACATTGGTATGTGTCGGCACATTGCGAAGGTAACCTGCACACATGGAACCGACCAATTGCCATACACCGCATGATCGGTATCAGCTCCCTCTATTAAAGTAAAGGGAGCAGATGCCGACCAATGGAAATTTTCCATCCTTCCCAATCGATCAGAGTGCCGACTACAGTTGTTCGTCAGCACTCCAATCGGTCGGGAATATCCCCTACACATGGGCGATAATACATAAATCCCGTCGTGGTTGGCCACATTAAGATGTTCTATCCAGGGGCATAGGAATCACTATAGCAACCATAGCAGTTGCTATGGGGCCCAGAGCCAAAGGGGGCCCCGTCTAGGTTCCCTGCAGGCATGTCCACCCTCCTAAGAAAAATGTTACCTCCTAAAGTTCAGCCCCACAAACCCCATTTTTGTTTTACTTAAACCTTTCAAAGATGCCCCCAGGTTTAGGTAAAATGAAAACAGAGTTTGTGGGGCTGAACTATGCGAGGTAAAATTTTTCTTAGTAGGCTGGACAGGTCCTTAAAATAACCTTGCTGCAGTTTGGCCAGGTTAGATTGAACTGCACCAAACTGTTTTTTATCTGGGGGGCCCCATTTAAAATCTTGCTATGGGGCCCTGTGATACCTAGCTACGCCACTGGTTCTATCTGCAGCCAAACCTGTCAGGCTCTCTGTTGTGGCTAAAGATTTCTGATTCTTTTCAAGAAAGGGAAGCAAAATTAAAATCAAATTGAATATCAAGGCTTATTAATAGATCCTGATCAGCAAACCAACGGGATAAATTCTCATGTGCTTTGAAAAATGTTACACGCATTCAGATTGTTTCTTCAAGATGCCATTTTTACAACGTTCTCTTTACTAAGAATATAATTGCACAGCCACCACAGAAAGCCCCTCCTCCAAATTCATTAAAATAATTCCATCCTGATTAACACTGCAATGTTACATAGAAATTATAATAGAAATATTGTATAGGTATATATCTGTATGACTATTAATTTCTAAAACCAACACAATCACTTCATTCACTGTTCACCATTGTTTTCACAAGTTTTCTGACCCGAAGTTCTTCACTTTATCAGACTAACTACTCCCACTTACCTGTCAACTCATGTAGGACCCCATAACCCTAGTCTGGGACTTGCAGAGAGTATGTTCCCATTGGCTTAATCTCAGAACATTCCAGGAAGCAAGGAAAAACAGGTGTCAGTGACCAGACTTTGGCAGCTCGATTCAGACACTATAGTGATAACAGTCCACAGCCTGGGTACTATTAGGTAAGTGGGGGGGGTATAAATATTGCTGGCTACCAAAGCGGAGTCTTGGATGCTTTCAATGGGCATTACTACAAGTCTTTTGTTCATAGCTTTGTTTGGGAAAACTAACCACCATGGGTACTATTGGGTAAGAGAGGGTGGTTTGTTATGAGTATTTCCCATTTAAATCCATTATTTCTTAGTTTTGTTTCTTAGTTCTATCTGGTAACGTGACATAAGCTTTATATTTAACCAACCTAAAGTAATACATATGGTCCTTAAAGGGCATCTATACCAAAAAATAGGTTATTTTAAATTAACCATTATTGGCAACTATAATTCTTCTGCTCCCTATTTCTTTAGATATCCAATCTAAAAATTCTTATATTTCAGCTGTCAATCAAGTTCCTTGCTCTCAAAAACTATTCTTCTGTGAGCAGTTTTACTGTAGCTGGAATGGTGACAGAGTTTTGACAGTTGGAATGCTGTGTGCAAGCTTGACAGTTGGTTTGTGGGAAAAAAAAGTCAGGTCGGATGGAAGTGGGAGTAGCTAAAAGAGGGAGGGGGGATACTGCTCCTCAACAAAATGTGTGCTGGATTGAAGGCATGCAGCAACACACACAAATCTACTTACATGTATTCAATTACAGATTAAGATGAGGCAGTCATTTTTTCAGCATAGTGTCCCTAAAGATTTCCTTGCAAACGCTGTGATAAAACTACCAAGATAAATTGTGTAACAATTGTCCCAATGATAATTTTCCAAATGGTCACTGTACAGCAGTATATCAAGCAGCAACAGAGCAAGATAGATAACAGAAAAATATTGGGGGGCACAAATTAAATCACATGAAATAATCAAAGCAGCCCCCTGCACCAGTATAATAAATTATGCCTAAAATATCCTATGACAATGGAGAAAGAGGGACCAAATGACAACATGACCTATTTATAGGAAGAAACCCTGTTTTTAATTTCATCCCCATACTGCCTCCCCCCTATTATATAAGGGATAATGTGCCCCTTTGACTGTAAACTAACAGGGTTATTCAATAAAAGTTCTTATCCTTAAAAATGGTGCAAATTTTGCCCCAACCAATCAGATGTTAGCTTTCAAATGTTAAATAAGATCTGATTGGTTGGGGCAAAATTAGCACCATTTTTAATTTAATGTCACGAGAAGTTCCTTGACCATATAAAGCACAAGACCACAGGCTGTGTTATATGCAGAACAGGGAATGGGACAGGTGACATAACATCATTACATTTCAATGAGAAAGGTACATTATTTCTTATATATATATAAAAAGACAGCTGTAAAACCACAGACACTGGACCCACTGGATAGGGAGGCGGGGGGTTGCGCAGTGGTGGATTAAAGAATCGGAGGTTTGCTAGAAATACAGTCATGTTTTGGTGTCTTACAAGCTCATTTACCAGGGAACTTTCAGCCTCTTAAAGTCGCAGTAAACAATTTCCGATCAGTTAGAGTGACTTAAAGTGTCAGTTTGTGGCGGCTGCGTGAGTAGCGGAAGGGGCACTCGCACAGCCGTCACAAGGCTATTTACCAGAGGTTGTATGGCTGTTTGCATGGAAGTATTTAAAGCCAGCTGTTAGCTGGAGTTAAATACTTACTTGCGGGTAAGATTCACCCAGAGTTTTGCAGCCTCTGGTAAATTCGATACGGGAGATTTGCACAGGATGCTTGCAGCTCTGGGTGAATCTCCCTGGTAAAGTCGGGTGTTTGCGGGTATGGTTCTGGTGAAAATTCTATAAAATGAACTCGCCAAAAGAATAATTTGTTATCAATATAGATTTATACAAAAAAACTATAGTGGGTCTATTATTATAATTTTATATGCACTGTTTGGTGTATCATCCATGGGCAGACATAAAATCTGCCAACATGCCCCTTAAGCTGGGTACACACAGTACAGATTTCTGAAAGATGATCTGCAAGATCCTGTCTGCCATCTTTCAAAGATCTGCACACACAGTCCCGAGCGTTCTCCCTATGAACATCATTTTTTTCGGTCTTTACCAAACGAGCGTTCGGCCGACCCGATCGTTTGGGAAACGAAGGTACACACATAGCGATAAAGCCCTGATACCATCAGACCTGTCGGGCTTTATCGTTACTGTGTGTACCCAGCTTTAGCTTAATTTCAGTTAATTTAATTTAGATACCTGCTACACACTGCTTTGCTTTAAAATATTTATTTCAGTTCATTTAATTTAGATACCTGCCACACATTGATTTGCATTTAAATATTAATTTCAGCTCATTTAATTCAGATACCTGCTACATATTGCATTCAAATATGTTGTAACTATCTAAACTATTCTCAACAAACAACTTTGTTTCCAGGTTAAAAGGGAATGGTATGGCAAACCTAAATATTCAAACTAAGAACTAATCAGCCCTGTAGAATCACCAGTATATGTTATAGAATTCCAATATTGTTGGAATTGATTATCAACATTATCCCTTTAAAAGTAAAAACCCCAAAACATTCAAATGCAAAAATGATTATTAATAATTCAGAGGATTTTAAAGTTGTACCTAAATTGATAAGAGAAAACACCAATTTTATTTTTTCCTGCACAATAAAAGACCCATAACATAAGGCTGTTATATTATAAAGTTTACCTTACTAACCTAAAGCTGGGTACACACAGTACAGATTTCTGAAAGATGACAGACAGGATCTGCAAGACATTTTTGGTCTTTCCCGAACGAGCGTTTGGCCGACCCGATTGTTCAGCGGCCACGCGCTCATTCGGGAAACGAACGTACACACTTAACGATAAAGCCCCGATACGTCAGATCCGACGGTATCGGGGCTATATCGTTACTGTGTGTACCCAGCTTAAGACGGTAAGCCTTAAGAGAATCCCAGTGCTACTTGGCAAGTGTTTAATATGACTACAGGAAAAGAAAACACCAACAAAATGAAATTTACGGTATGGTGACCCTTTGGAAACAAATTCAGGAGCATGGATCTTCACTTTTAAAGGAATACTTTATATTATTATTATGGATTTATATAGCGCCAACATCTTCCTTAGTACTTTATAATTACATGTATACATTCACATCAGGCACTGCCCTGAAGAGCTAACAATCTAAGCACATTTATTTGACACATACAACCCATCAGTATGTCTTTATAATTGTGGGGGAAACCGGAGTGTCCAGAGGAAACCCACACAAGCTCGGGAGAACATACAAACTCCTTGCAGATGTGTCCAAGGTTGGAATTGAACTTAGGACTACAGTGCTGCAATGCATCAGTGCTAACCACTGAGCCACCATGCTGCCCTATTTAAGATGATATCATGATATGCAACACATTTGCTTCCTGGGATGGAAGCAAAAGGTCTGATAAGCTGGTTCATAAACCTAGTAGGAAGCCAACAATTGTGATTCCTGGTTCCTACATCTGAAGGATACAGTAGACATTAGTTTCTTAAGCTCAGCACAAGGTCAAATAGATCTGGGAATGTGACCTTTGTTTTACTATGCTGAAAGCACAATCCAGTTTTCTATCATATATATTTACAACTTTGCCTGTGTAATAGAATACTACAGGTTAATATCAAATATGGTTCCAGGAGTGTGAGACCATTTTGTGCAACCCAAACATCATTTATGTAGGTCTTAGTACAGTCTGGAAACCTACATTGAGCCATTCTGGAAAACTGTAAGTTTTATAAATGTCAAGTTTGGTGTCTACCAACTTGTAAATTTAAGACAATAACTAAGCTAGTGGTTTGCAGTTGGTAGCACCTTGTGCCACCAAAACTATTATTACTTTTTTTCCAAAACTATTATTACTGCGGGCATGCCTTCCAAACATAATAAAATATCTGGCCCACCCTTAAAGTTCATTCACATGTGTGATTGCGAGTTCCGTGTGTATGAAGCTTAAGTCCAACCTACACCTGTTGGAGATTGGTTGGAGGAAATAATCTACTTTCCAGTTTTTGGGGAGTTAAAAAGAAGCCGAACAGCCAAAGGTCGGAGTTCCTGATTAACATCTTATGGAAGATCAAGTGGATTACAGTGACTTACCTTTTGGAGCCAAGGAACATTATTATCATCAATAGACTTCTTATTTATATCTGGACTATGGACATTTGCCATCATATAAGTATTCTCAAACTTAGTTTATTCTACTGTTAGGTAGCTATATGTCTGATTTATATTATTGTAAATCCCACTGCACTGTTTTTATTTTCTTTAAAGGGTATGTCCACCCTTAGAAATCATTTTTAATATGATGTTCCCCCATGTCTCCCAGCCCCAACCGCATAAATGTTTTTTTCAGAAAGCCCCCCAAACTCTTACTTACCTCCCCTCGTTCCTCCGCCGCACTGCCGGCCCTCTGCTTGCGAGAATGCAGTACGCATGGCAAATATCTACCGGAGGCAAGGTAGCAGGCAGAGCCCTGCTATCCTCCTGGTGGTTAGTTTTGGGACTTTGGGGGGGGGACTACAGGAGAACCCTATGGAGCTGGGATGTGAGGTAAGGATTACACTACACTACATGGTGGGGCCAGTAGTTGGGGGGATTATAGTTTTGGGGGTGGACATGCCCTTTAATTAAACAATATTTTTAATAATCAGAATTAATAATCAGAAAGCCTATTCTCCAAATACTCTAAACAGAACTAAGTAAGAATCCTGTCCTCTAAGGAGACGCTACATATTATAGTAATTGTGTTTAGTATTTGCCTGAATGTAGTAAGGAGTGATACAGATAAACTTTATTATTTCAGAGTTCTAGCCATAAGGGTGGTATCGATTCCCCTAGCCGTTAGTTAGTAGGTGGTGGTAGAATTTAAATCTACATGGAATTAGGTTTATGTAAGTGACAGCAACTTTCAACCTAGGTTTGTCTCTGGTGAGCTGGTAAAACTGTTTGGTTGGAGGTTGAAAGTTGTAGCGTCATCACAGATGGTACATAGATGGTTCACAAAGAATACGGTACCAGAAATAACCCATTAGGCCAAGTTAGGGTGTTTACAACAAGGAGTCTTTAAGATAAATTGTTTCCAAGTTTGTCATTGCTAAATCCACAATCCAGCCAAGGCAAAATAATAATTCATGAACTTAAGGGTTATCTAGAACAAATTACATTTTCTTTTCATTAATATTTACCAAGATCTTTCATAAGAGACAAGGCTTCCCATGATATAAAAGCTCCGCCACCATCATCCATGGCCCCTTGCCCAACATCCCAGCTGTCCAGATGTCCACTCACAATCACAACCTAAAACATAAGACAAAGAAGATTTTCACCTAATTTATAAATTAATTTTCTTTGCATGTACAGTATATATTCTTCATTAAATATGTGATCTTTAAAGGAATTCCATATTATATTTTCCAAATTTCAGGAACTAGAAATAATATGTAATCAAAGCTGCAAAATCTTCTTAGACAGTCATGTATCAATATGTTTCCTGATACAATAAACATACCAGGAACAAAGCAATTTTTTTTTTACAAATGAATAATCACGCAAACAGATTTTTAAGCGCTTTCTTTTCAGTGGGTTAGGGGCAAAAAATGGAACATTACAAACAGTCATAATAATGTGAAAGAAAACTATGGTCCCCTTTATGCTTCCAAGATATCTGAGGCGCATTTTATGCCTAAAGATATTCCGTAATGTTCCAGCCATCTATGGCTGTTGAGGCTAGAGCTTCCGTGCTCAGAGGAAGCTGCTAGGGGAACAGCAGTCAGTCATTGGCTGTGATGTCATCTGTTACATACTGTATATAACTGACAGCAGCTAACTAGAAGAACCAGGAAGTAGAAATAGAACTAACAGAATATCTAACAACATTTCAGTTTAGACTTACACCTCTCAGATTTCTAACTATTGCAGTTTTGGGGACTGGGAAGGGTTGATTTATCGATATACAATTTTTCATTTGAAGGCTGAGCTTCACCTTCAATATACAACTTTCTCACTTCAGCTTCCCTCTTTCTCCTTTAACTATAATCCAGCCTCTCTCTGCAGCACAGGGAGATATAAATTAGCTGATTGGATAATCCCCCACTTTCTTCCTGGGTAAATTAGAATGAGCATGCCTGAGCTCAACAAGCTATCCGATGGGGGGAGGAAGCTGTAGGGTTCACTGCGCTGTGAGTTTTATAGTGAACCTTTGATAAGGCATTACAGAGAAGTGATAAATTGTTTTAATCAGAAATACATATAAGTCTGTACAATAATATTATTTATTTGAATAAGTCCCTTTAATCATCATGGTGGAAATTGCATGTGTTTTTAACATCATACACGTTTAGCCGTAACAAATCCCACAAAACTGGAACGATTTGCTTGAAAAGTTCTAGACTTGCAGATCATGGGGTAATGAGGAGGAATTTATTTAATGATGTATTTATTATATAGCACCAAGGATCTTTTCTATTGCACAGCTGTTTATTATTAATTATACCATGAGGATTTTCTTTAAAGAGTAAAGTGATAAGGAATTGAAATGAACATTGAGATTACACCCTCCCCTATTTACATGCTGCTAGTTTCAGATTCAGTGTACTTTATCCTGCTGCCAGTTTCTTGGTTATTACTACTGAATATAATTATGTGAGATTTGGAGGATGGACTGGACTACAAATTATTATACAGTAAAGCCCAGGTCCCTAGGAATAGCAGCGAGGAGCTGAACAGATAATAAGTACATTCAGCTTCTTTCTGCAAAAGATGGAAGACAGGAGTTCAGCAAAACAAACAGACCTGCTGCTATGCAAATGTATTTAGACCCTTGACTTATTCTGCTATTTTCGCCAGATAATAAATCCTGTATTGAAACTGAAAACTATAAAGCTCAAAATTAATAAGGACTGAATACCCAAAGGAGATGTGACAAGGAGAATATTCATGAGAAACGAATGCAGCACCCTAGAACTCTTACATGTTCTTCAAATTGAGCCTTGCATAAGATTCACTTCTCTGAAAATCCCTCACATCCAGTACTGTCCTGGCAACCCAAAACCAGCTCTTCTGGAGGGTCAGGGGCTGTGCACCTAGACTACTCACCCAACTGACATCTTATTCAGAAGTGTAAGGTTGGGTACACACATGAAAGATCAAAGAATACATTTACTGCACCATACACCACTCAATGTAAGCCACAGACAGGCAGCCAATTTAAGACTCTCCTTTATTAATGGATAAGCATAGTGGATGGTGCTTTTCATGTACGTCTACTCATAAAGGCCTATCGCTGTATGAGCCCGCACAGCAGTGGTCTCTACAGAATCCAACTGTAACAGGTTTGTAAGAAATGAGCAGAGATTATCATTAATGCAGATTTATATAGCAGCTACGTCTTCCGCTTTACAATTACATGTATACATTCACATCAGGCCCTGCCCCAATGAGCTTGCAATCTAAGCACATTTATTTGACACATACAACCTATCAGTATGTCTTTATGATTGTGGGAGAAACCGGAGTGCCCGGAAGAAACCCACGCAAGCACGGACATACAAACTCCCTGCATATGTGTCCAAGGGTGGATTCGAACTCAGGACTTCAGTGCTGCAAAGCATCAGTGCTTATTACTCAGCCAATGTTTAACATTAGGTAAACAGCACACAGTACACATTACTCCTACCACCTGCTTTTCTCCTAAGAGCCATGGTGAGATTTCAAAAGGCTACAAACCACAGCTCACTGGTCCCCTACCCTCTCAATCAGTCATACGCACTTTGTTAGAAAAGAAGGATAGGTGCCGGCAGGTGGTGCTTTTTGACAGTTCACCATGGCAAAACTGGAAGTAGATATTAAGTCTCCTGTTAAATGTATTTTTGCCTGCAAAATATGCAAAGGGAATGCTTGGGAAGGTTCTAATTCATCCAGGACACGGTATATCTGTTGTATTTAGTTAGATCAACTGGACTTGAAGTTTAGTTCTTGAAGACGTTTTGCTAGTCATCTGACTGGCTTTCTCAATTCAGAATGACTTGTACAAGAATCTGTTGGCAATTAAATACCCTGGAAAGTCCCAATTAGCATATGACAGCCAAGTGTTAGGGGCCTTCTGAATGCAAGGTGTTGGTTGCATTGAAGCTAAAAGGGGTGTTATTGAAACTGTCTAGGGTAAGGTGTCAAAACAGCATTGTCCATGGCAGACAGCGTCAAACACCCCACCTCTATTCAGGCTTGACACCTCTCTTGAACCAGTCCTGTTCCTTTGCCAAGTCATTCTGAATGGAGAAAGACAGTTGGATGACTAGCGAAATGTCTTCAAGAACTAAACTTTAAGTACAGTTGATCTAACTGAATACAACAGATATGCAAAGGGAACTAAAATTAAAATTAATTTTAGCCCATTAACAAAAATAAAATAAAAACTGTTGTAACTTAAACACAGAGTGACCAGGCTCTCATAGAGGTAGGTACAGAAAGTTAACATCCCTTATGTTTTTCTGTTTTATTTAAAATTCCTTGCAAACCAAAATATTAACTCAAGGATTTGCAGACTGATGCAAAGCTTTAGCAAAAAATAACATTAAAGGGTAACTGTGGTCTCCAACTCATCCAAACAAGTTAGGGTTAAATAAAATACCCTTCTAATGTACCTTCAAAATGAACCATAAATCACAACTCTAGATAAAATTTGTGATAAGTTATTGCTAGAAAGGTTTAGCAGTTTTACTTCCTACTTAAATACCGTTTTCAGCCATGTGACAACCTTGTAGTCATGTGACCAGCCTCAGCCTGCATTAATAGGCTCCCCATCTCAACTGTCAATTTTTCCCCCAGGTACTTCCTGTTTTCCTCAGCATTAATTCTCAACTGAGCATGCTCTGTCCCTGGGGCACAAGTGTGTGGCAGAGGTCAGGTGATGACACCAACTGGAATAAAAAAATGTGAACATCCGTCGCAATATCATTTCTCAGAATGCAACCAGAGATGTGATCTAGGGCTCATTTTAAAGGAAAGACTGCAGGCTTTCACTTAACCCAAGCTTGTTTGGAGACCACAGTTGCCTTTTAAAGGAGAACTTAGCTGTAAATACATAAACAGCCTACAAAAAGGAAAAAATAAGCACTTTGGAGCACGTGCAAACCAGCTCCCCCATTAATATAAATCCAGTTCTCCTTTTAAAAGGGGTAAAATAACGAATATTTTCCTTGGGAAATCTAATGCAGTTCGAACACAAAAGCATAACAAGAGAAATGGCATCATTTGTCATCAGCCTAAAGCCCTTGAATAAAAAACGTTTGAACAAAGCAAACGCACTAATGCCGGCTCCTTGGGATCCCTCTGTGTATTTTACGGCTGGCTGTTCCCTGCAATGAACACCAGTATGGGGGGAAATTATTTAACATTTAACACCATGACAAGTTGCAGAAATGCTTTACCTAAGGCACATTTTGGGAAACTCTGTTCCCACTGATTTCAAACGTTCATTGAATAAGAATTGATTTCATTTTCCTCATAACCCAAAGAGCCTGTGGAATCTTTCTGTGAGCGAAATGGACTTTAATGGAAGATAAATGTCTCTATTATTTATGACTTTGCATCTGCTGAAATTTTGCCCGAGTTCCACACGTCTTCCCTCCTGCACCTTGGGAACGCTGAACAATAAAAACCTATTCATCTTTTTCTTATAAAAGTAAAAAAAGAAAAACTGTACGGGGACACAATCATTAAGTAACATATCAAACACAACACGCTTTATGGTACCTATTAGCTTAGACATAACGAGGGAACATACTATTTTCTCCAGTGGTTTTTATAAACACAATATTTTACTTGTTATATGGTTTATTTTTATAAAGAATTTGCAGTTCTCTATTTAAGGAAATCGAACACAATGACATTGAAAGAGAACTGACACTGGATATTAATATTTGTGGATGTTACTATAGCTGCTCATCACTGAGGATTCCGGCATTCCCCGATACATTGCACATGTGTGGCCCTCTCCCTACCTTCTAGGCTAAGCACAAGATTGGATGCTCCTACAACATTGGAGCTGGCACATATTTATTGCCTTTCCATATTATGGGCGGTTTACCTCTATAATCAATATTTAGTAGCTCATCCTGTGCTTATTATATTGTCTGCCCAATAGAGAACCTATCAGTCCAAACAAGTAACTAACATGAACATACAATAGGCAAAAGCTTTTAGGAAAAGTTACACTCAGCTATTCCTTTATAGTCATTGGATAGCTTCAAGAGAGATTAAAAAATGTTGAGCATTACTGGTATAAATACATTAAAAGGGGAATGCATTATTGGCTACAATACTATTTACTATTTAAAAAAAGGTAGTCGTTCCCAACTTGGTAACTGTAGACCTGTAAGCCTAACATCACTGGTAGGGAAGGTGCTGAAATCTTTGTTACGGGATCATATGCTTGACTTTGTCGCCAGAGATCATCTTATTAGTAGTAGTCTGCATGGATTTATGAGAAATAGATCATGCCGGACAAATTTACTTGGCTTTTATGAAGAAGTGAGCAAGAATTTAGATTCTGGCACAGCAGTAGATGTGGTATACTTCGATTTTTCTAAAGCTTTTGATACTGTGCCACATAGGCAACTAATGTATAAACTGAGGACTGTTGGCCTAGGAAAAAACATTTGTACATGGATAGTGAATTGGTTATTGGATCGAAAACAGAGAGTGGTGGTAAATGGAGGTCTCGGTGTTTGCTGATGACACTAAACTATGCAGAGGTTTGGAATCTTCAAATGACGTGCAAGTGCTGCAAGCAGACCTAGATAGATTATCAAAATGGACAGCAGAATGGCAGATGAGATGCAATGCTGATAAATGTAAGGTGATGCATTTGGGGTTTAACAGTCCTTGTGCCACCTACACCATAAATAACTCTGTGTTAAGTCTCTGATGGACTAATTGACAGTTGAGATGGGGAGCCTATTAATGCAGGCTGAGGCTGGTCACATGACTACAAGGTTGTCACATGACTGAAAACGGTATGTAAGTAGGAAGTAAAACTGCTAAACCTTTCTAGCAATAACGTATCACAAATTTTATCTAGAGTTGTGATTTATGGTTCATTTTGAAGGTACATTAGAAGGGTATTTTATTTAACCCTAACTTGTTTGGATGAGTTGGAGACCACGGTTACCCTTAAATGTTACTTTTTGCTAAAGCTTTGCAACAGTCTGCAAATCCTTGGGTTAATATTTTGGTTTGCAAGGAATAATTTAAAAAATAAAACAGAAAAACATAAGGGATGCTAAAGGACAATTATACTCACCTCCCCCTCATTCCTTTCCCCCCACTCCTGCAAGGTACCCAGTGTGAGGACCTAAAACGCTAAGTCCTCACCTCTGGGTACTTTACAAAAGTACAGGACTGGTTCAAGAGAGGTGTCAAGGAGGCCATTTATGTGAAAATAAAGAAACCAAGCCTGAATAGAGATGGCGTGTTTGACACTGTCTGCCATGGACAATGCTGTTTTGACACCTTACCCTAGACAGTTTCAATAACGTCTGTTCGTGCTCGCGCATCTGGCAGGCCTGCTCCCAGTGCTGTGCGGACGCTTCCTACCTCCTCCGCCCCTCCAGCTCACCCATTGGACGGAGGAGGGCTTGTTAGTTTAAACTATCCTATCCCATTCATATATCTTTGTCCTCTTTTCTTCATTGGTCCCTCTGCATTATTTATGCTCATCAGCCCTTAGTATCCCTGCTCGATATAGCGGTTTAGTTTACTATTCTTGCTTGTGGTGTGTTTTTCTCTGTGCTTTCCTGTTACCGACCTTTGCCTGTTATTCTGACTCTGATCCGTATCTGCCTGTCCTGACCTCTGCTCTGTTTTTGACTAAGCTTTTGCCTAACCCTCTGTACCGTGCCTGATGGCTTGACTTCGGATTCTGACCTCTTGCTCTGTTCCTGACCCTGCTTTTGCCTGCTCCTTGTCTGTACCTCGTATTTTGGTCTCCGACCTTTGTATGTCTCTGTGTGCCTTGCCTGTCAGTTTCGTTTCGGATACCTTGCACTCTAAGTCCAGGGGGAAACCGTGTTCGGTGACATCTAGCCTCCCGGCAAACGGGGGCTTGTCTATTGGCGAAGATAGTGATTGTAGATAGGGGTATTCGGACTGAAGGAATACGAGGGAATCCGGAGCGTTACACTGTAGTTCTGGTTGGTACGGGAATACTATATAATATTGAGAATTACTGGTATTAATACATAAACTGTAGTTCTGGTTGGTACAGGGATAGTATATAATATTGAGAAGAAATACTGGTATTAATACATATACTGTAGTTCTGGTTGATTAGTGATACCATATAATATTGAGAATTACTGGTATTAATACATATACTGTAGTTCTGGTTGGTACGGGGGGTACTATATAATATTGAGAATTACTGGTATTAATACATATACTGTAGTTCTGGTTGGTACAGGGATACTATTAATATTGAGAATTACTGGTATTAATACATATACTGTAGGTCTGGTTGGTACAGGGATACTATATAATATTGAGAATTACTGGTATTAATACATATACTGTAGTTCTGGTTGGTACAGTGATACTATATAATATTGAGAATTACTGGTATTAATACATATACTGTAGTTCTGGTTGTAAGGGATACTATATAATATTGAGAATTACTGGTATTAATACATATACTGTAGTTCTGGTTGATTAAGTGATACCATATTATAATTGAGATTACTTGGTTATTAAATACATATACTGTAGTTCTGGTTGGTACAGGGATACTATATAATATTGAGAATTACTGGTATTAATACATATACTGTAGTTCTGGTTGGTACAGGGATACTATATAATATTGAGAATTACTGGTATTAATACATATATTGTAGTTCTGGTTGGTACAGGCGATACTATATAATATTGAGAATTACTGTTTTTAATACATATACTGTAGTTCTGGTTGGTACATAGTCGATCCTATATAATATTGAGAATTACTGTTTTTAATACATATACTGTAGTTCTGGTTGGTATAGGGATACTATATAATATTGAGAATTACTGGTATTAATACATGTACTGTAGTTCAGGTTGATCCAGGGATAATTTCCAATTGCCATTTGAAGTCAGGAAGAAATTTTTCTACCCCTTTTTGAATTTTTTTTTTTTTTTAGCCTTCCTCTGGATTAACTTTTCGGTAGGGTTAAAAAGGGGGTTTGGACTTTATGTACGTATGTCCTTATTCAACCTCAATTACTATAATAAGGTGCAAAGCAGCACATATTACTTGACAGCGATCCTATGATGCATTAAATCTCACAAGGATTGATTGTAGGATCTCGTGCAGGTAAGATGCGCTGCTAGTTTTTGTTATCCAGAGATCCTTTCCAATTGCTATTTGGAGTCAGGAAGTTGTTTTTTTTTGCCTTCTTCTAGACTGTTAGGTAGGGCTCATGGATAGGGTAAAAAGGTTGGACTAGATGGCTGTTTGTCTTTATTCAACCTCCAATATTATCTAACTATCCCTTGTGCCTTGCAGTCTGGAATCTATTTATTATCTTTACCCCCAAAACCAAAAATTTCCCCCACTACTGGCCCCACTCTGTAGTGTATAAAAATCCTTACCTTACATCCCAGCTCCAAATGATTCTCCTGTAATGCCCCCCCAAAGTTTAAAAAAAATGACTACCAGGAGCCTGGCCACCAGGGAAATTGTTTCCACCTCTGAGCTGTCCTCTCAGAAGTTTTTGGCTTGCTCAGAGCAGCCTTCACTCCCTCCCCCCTTCCACTCCCTCCGATTTTCCTCTCCCTCCCCCTAGTGTAAATCCCCTTTCCCACATATTAGGGATAGTTCCCCCAGCCCCAACCATAATAAAATATTTAGAAGAAAGTCCCCCGATCTTTACTTACCTTCCCTCTCTCCTCCAGCGTTCTGAACTGCCGGCAGCCACATCTGTGATTGGCTGTCTCTCAGCCAATCACAGACGTGGCTGCCGGTCCGGCCCCCTGCTTGCAGTTCCATGCAAGCAGAAGGCCGGGCATTGTGGCAGAGGAGAGAGGGAAGGTAAGTAACGATTGGGGCACTTTCTTAAAAATATAATATAGCAGTTGGGGCTAGGGGAACTATCCCTACAACATATGAAAATTTTTCAAAACGGGTGGACTAATTATACCAACCTTGAAAGCTGGTTATAATAATGCACACCATCCAAAAAACACAGCGTCAATAATATAAGAATGAGATACTGTAGGGTTTCATGGAGGAGTTTATCACATGTGAATATCTTATGCAATTCCTATGCTCCTCTGAATCAATTTAATCGTGTTCACTTATATTGTAATAGTAAAAGAGACAATTTATCCAGTATAGGGTTTCATACTGGCTATGTAATGATGTATAATAATGGTTCTGCTTTCTGTGTTTTATACCCTACAAGAGAGTAAAACACTTTTAGGTGATTCCAGACCAGTCTCCTGCTGATGTCAGGGTGATGGTGTGGAAGGTTCATTTAATGCTCGCCGCATGCTGCAAAAACAATGATTAAACTGTGTCTTTCTTCTACACCGGAAACCTGTTGAATAATGGTTTTGACCATTTACTTAAAAGATGCATGTAAATACAAAAAGCATTCAAATCAAGAATACTTTCCATAACTACAATCAGGGCTGCTATCTGCTCGACTAGGTTCCCCACCTGTTAAAAAAGGAGGTGCTCTTCAAAGCTCTCAGGCGCTTGGACACAATTTGACTTCGAGCCGTTTTGACTGGAGCTTGTTATTAGCTAAAAGGAAGTGGTAATTGTCTCTCTGTGAAGACACAGGTAAGTATTGAAACATCACTAAAAATATGTTTTGGGTCCTCATCTGCTTTTTAATATTTTCCCTTTAATACTAATTAATGAAACCCCTATGTGTGTGCAAAAGAGAATAATAATAACTTGCCTACAAAAACATTCAAGAGAATATAGACACAGGTCTATGTAATACACACACGTTCACATCTGCAAAGGAGGCACAATTAACTGATTAAGCTCAATTGATACAAACCCTGACACATAGGATGCTTGAAAAGAGATGAAATGAGAGTAGAGGACTCCATATCTCACATATGTGATAGATAGAGATCATACAATTTAATAACATCCTTCTCTTTTTAGGAATTCTCCTGGTTGTTAAAGGGCATGTCCACCTTTAAAACAGAAAACTGGTGACCTGTCGGTTATCTGCCCTTAACCCCAAATGCTATTAACCAGTTTATTACATGTATTTGTTACCAAATATTAAATCAGTTCTTTTCTGTTCTGGAAAAGGTATCTGCTTCCACCCTTGGCTCAATGAGCTTTTTATAACCTTGAGCATGTGCAAAGGAGGCAGCAGGGGAATCAGCAGTCAATCATTGGTTGTGACGTCAGCAGTCACAGCCTTGACTGACTGCATGGTGGGAGGAGCCAGCTTACCCTGCTAGAATGGGGACAATGTTTATCCTTAACTATCTGGTTAATAATACATATAATAATGTTCTGAATGTATCAGTTGGGGCTGGGGGCAGATAACGGACATCTGACCAGTTTTTTCATTTTAAGGGTGAACATTCCCTTTAATACCTTTGTTTTACTCTTTCACTATAGACAAATGAAGATTTAGGTAACCAGAAGGCCACCCAAACAGCAAAGGATGTGGGGAAACCAGGCGTCAAGAAGGAAGGAAAATTAAGGAAATTTTTAAAAGTTGTGTTTAAAATTTCCTTTACCCTTCCTTAATGCTTTAACTTTTACCTATATTTGAAACTAATTTTAATGAGAATGTGTCCATAAGCACATAACATCATTCAGTGCCTGCAGGTTCGTAAATAGAGGCAATGTTTCATCAAAGGAAACAACTAGGCCTGTAATGACTTCACATAACCACCGTTCTATCATCGTTAGTAAACTGTGGGTAATGCAAGTGGAAAAAAACAAACACAAACTCCCCAGAATTCATGAATCGTGACTGATGTCAAACACTGGGTTTTTACTATGATCTATTAAACTTCATCCTGCTTGGCCAGAAAAACAGCTACTTTTGGGAAGACCATAACCTTGGTGAAGCTCATATAATCCTAATCTTGGCGCCTGTTTTTTCCTGTTAACGCTGGCACGAATCCAGTTACAGGGGTGATGAAAAACACAGTTGAGTCTGTTCAGATTTTTTTCCCCAAAACTCTGTGGCCTTACTTGGCATCCCAACAAACCTTGAGTCTTTTCAGGAGGCCAAGACCAAATTACATCTAAGGAACCACTTCATTGGCCTCATCTTACTGCAAAAACAACAAATGCCAGGAAAAGTACAGTAACGACAAATCACTGCCTTGCTGTATTTGGGAAGTTTATTACTACACGTTTGAATGGTAAACTGTGAGTGTCAGGCATATCCATTACATATACAAATGCTGCAGTGCTAATTTTGCTGAACAAAAAGTCACATCTAATAACCTATAAACTGAAGACATAAATTCTAAGGTTTTTCAGAAAAATAACATTTGAAGGAATGACATGAAGTTAAAAAACAACAACTTTCCTTTGCTAGTTTAATGTGAGAAGTTTTGTACACAAATTCTGATGAAAATAAACCACATCTGTCATCTATCTCTCTCAGACATCCCACCCTGCCGATTCTGGCTTCCGGGCAGGGTGGGGAGAAGGGGGCGTGACGAAGTGATGTGACGTCACTGATGTCACCAAAGGGGCGGGGCGTGGGCAGGGGGTGGAACGCACTATGTGATGTAAATTACATCACATTAGGGGTGTGACCAGG
Source organism: Hymenochirus boettgeri (assembly GCA_019447015.1). Taxonomy (NCBI): domain Eukaryota; kingdom Metazoa; phylum Chordata; class Amphibia; order Anura; family Pipidae; genus Hymenochirus; species Hymenochirus boettgeri. The sequence goes on from CM033474.1 coordinate 246,424,174, forward strand.
GCACGGTTGGGGGGCGTAATGGCATTCCGGAGGGCGGACTTACCTGGTAAGTTTGGGTCGCGGGAGTTTGGGGTGGTCTCGCAGGTATGCAGGAGACCACCCCAAAATCAGGTAGACTCCCACTCCTGGGAGGGCTGCTAATGTTCATATGTGATGCTCCAACAAGGACCAGTTTAACTACTGAAGGCTATGTTTTGTATTTCCTTACTGGTAAAGAGTGATGGACCCAAACCCGAGTTTGAGCTGAACTTTATGAACTATCTGAACTAGTTCGAGTTTTCCAAACTCACAGACTTATTTTTCGATTATTATTGAAAATTCAATAATTATCGAATTTGCAAATCAATATCCCTTGAATCTAACATTCGAATTTGGTAACCCTTGAAAATATTGTTTGATTTATTCAACTCTAGAATGTATCATTCGATTTAGGTAGCCTTCAGTTCTGTAACCCTTGAATATAGTGGTCGGTTTCAGTTACCCTCGAATATATCGTTCGATAACCCTCGAATGTAGAGCTCGATTTTGGTAACCCTTGAATGTAGCCTTGGATTTCAGTAACCCTTGAATGAAGTGTTCGATTTCATTAACCCTCGTTCGGTAACCCTCGAATGTAGTTGTCGATTTCAGTAGCCCTCGAATATAGCAGTTGATTTCGGTAACCCTTTGAATGTAGCCTTCGATTTCGGTTACCCTCGAATGTAGCATTGATTTCGGTAACCCTCGAATGTAGCCTTCGATTTTGGTAGCCCTCGATTTCGGTAACCCTCGAATCTAGCCTTCAATTTCAGTAACCCTCGAATATATCGTTCGGTAACTTGAATGTAGCGTTCGAGTTAGGTAAACCTCAAATGTAGTGTTCGAGTTCGGTAACCCTCAAATGTATTGTTCTGTAATCTTTGAAAGCATGGTTCAGAACCCTCAAATTGGCCATAGCCCCCGAATGTAGCGTATGGATACTGACAATTGCCCGATTGTGGAAAAAGAAGTGTTTAAAGGGATCTCTGGTTTCCAATTCTTCCAAACTAGTAAGGATTATATAAAAAGCCTTCTATCTACCTTTAAAATAAAACCTAAATCCCATCTCTAACTGGCTTCTTTGAACTGCTTGGTAGAAGTTAAGGAAATGGTAAACTGGAAGTAGAGGTTTACAGAAAACCAACACACACAGATCAGTATTTGATGTTTGACTCCCACCACCTTTAGATCACAAGCTGGGTGTCATCAGAAATCTGCAACACAGAGCTGAGAACAATCCCCACTAGCACAGAGGCGAAGGCTAAAGATGAAACATCTCAGGGGAGCCCTTAAAGGGCATGTCCACCCCCAAAACTATAATCCCCCAACTACTGGCCCCATCATGTAGTGTAGTTTAATCCTTACCTACCATCCCAGCTCCATTAGGTTCTCCTGTAGTCCCCCCCCCCAAAGTCCCCAAAACTGCCCACCAGGAGGATAGCAGAGTCCCTATAGGACTCTGCCTCCTACCTGGCCTCCTGGAGATTTTGGCATGCGTACTGCAGCCCTTCTCCCTCCTCCCTTCCCTCTAAGGTTCCCTCCCCCTAGCGTAAATCCCTTTAGCTATATGCTTGCCCCTGTACCCCCAGCCCCAACCGCTATATTTACATGTTTATAAAGCTCCCCAAACTTTACTTACCTCTCCTCTTTCCTCCGCCAAAATGAGGCTGCCGGCAGCCGCATCCGTGATTTGCTGCGCTCAGCCAATCACAGACGCGACTGCCGGTCCCGCCCCTCTGCTTGCATTTTCTCGCTAGCAGAGGGCCGGAGCGCAGGGAGGAAAGAGGGGAGGTAAGTAGAGTTTGGGGAGCTTTCTAAACATATAAATATAGCGGTTGGGGCTGGGCTGGCAGGGGGAATCTTATATTAAAAAATTAAGTTTAGGGCGGACATGCCCTTTAAAACTTGTGGATATCCAGACTGGGCCTTTGTCAAAAGAAGTAGAAGGAAAGAAAAGAACACGAATACCAAAAGTGAAGGTGAAAAGCAAGACAGGAGAAAGAACATGGTCATCCCATATGTAGCAGGGGTCTCCGAGAAATTAAGAAGAATTTTCAAAAAACACCGTATCCCTGTCTGCTTTAAACGAACAACACCATGAGGCAGCAATTGGTACATCCGAAATACCCAATACCCAAACACAAGAAAAGCGATCATATACGCAGTGCATAGTGAAGAATGCTCTGGTTTGTATGTGGGGGAGACCAAACAGCAAACTGCATCAACGTATGGCCCAGCACAGAAGAGCCAATTCCTCGGGGTCAGGACTCAGCCGTGTACCGCATCTTAAGGATAAAGGACATACCTTTGAAGATCGTAATGTTAACATATTGGGAAAGGAACGTGACTGGTTCAAGAGAGGTGTTAAGGAGGCCATTTATGTGAAAATAAAGAAAACAAGCCTAAATAGAGGTGGGGGTGTTCAACACCAACTGTCTGCCATGTACATGCTGTTTTGACACCTATTGGGCATTCCTAAACACCTCTTAGCCACTATCCAATCACGCCCTTAACACTTGGGTGGTATGCTAATTGGGATTTTCCAGGGTACATAATTGCCACAGATTCTTGTACAAGTCATTCTGAATTGAGAAAGCCAGTCGGATGACTAGCGAAACGTCTTCAAGAACTAAACTTCAAGTCCAGTTGATCTAATTGAATACAACAGATATTTAGTTGAAGAGGTTTAGATTCCCACACCTCACCTGCTTTCAGATCATTACACTCCATTAAAGGGTAACTGTGGTCTCCAATTCTTCCAAACTAGTAAGGAACGTACCTAAATCACTTCTCTAACTAAAATTTGTGAGAAGTAATTGCTGGAAAGGTTTAGCTATATTCCTGCTTGAACACTTCCTGTTTTCAGTCATTTGACCAGCCTGTAGTCATGTGACCAGTCATGTGACCAGTCTCTGCCTGCATTAATAGGCTCCCCTTCTCAACTGTCATTTTCCCCCCAAGCACTTCCTGTTTCCCCCAGTATTAAGTCTTAGCTGAGCATGCTTTGCCTCAGGGGATGGAGGGCATGGCAGAGGTCTGGTGATGTCACACAACCTACTGGAAACAGGAAATTTGAACATTCACCCCAATATAACTTCTCACAGGCTGGAAATTTTAACATTCACCCCAATATAACTTCTCACAGGCTGCTGCCAGAGATGTGATTGTCAGCACATTTTAGATGAAATACTGCAGGCTTTCATTTAACCCTAACTTGTTAAGTATCCACAGTTGCCCTTTAAATAAGTTTGGTGATATGTACATGTTTCCCAGACCATTTCCCGGGTGCCAGAGCCATTTACAGTAAGTTACCATTGCTATTTTATCTGTAATTTATCCAAACTTTTTGAACTATTTCCTCCCATTGACTTTAAAGGGTTAGTTTCAGGAAATTTGGCCATCTCTACTGTTAACAAGCTGTCCTTTGGATGTTGGTCTCAGTTGCTATTTTAAAGGATAAGTGCACTATAAAATCAAGTTATGTTCATTTGGAAGCTGCAGCTTTAAAAATACCGCTGCCATATATTTTTTTTTACCTATGTCCCTCCAGAGCCTAGCTTTGTGCCTTGGAAGTTGCTGACATCTTGTTACTGGTTTGCTGAATGTTAAGCTCCACCCACTGTCAGTTATGGATTTGACAGTTGACATCACAGCCAATGACTGAATGCTAATCCCCTAGCTGAGTCTTAAAGGTCACTAAATTGCTCAATTACTCGATTGTAAGCTCTACGGGGCAGGGACCTCATTACCTCTGTGGACAAAGCCCTAGCACTTCCATTTATATAAGTTATATATTTATGTACTGAACTATCTATGTATTTATGCACCTTGTATGACTATTTTATTACTCAGTTTCCATGAGGCATCCAGAAGCATAGCAGGCATACAGTAATGAATTCAGAGGACAAAGTAGGATATATCAACATATTTTAAAGAGGCATTAATTCTAAAAGATGTTATTATGAGGGTGGAGTTGTCCTTTAATGCTGGGGAAATCAGGAAGTACCTGGGGGGGGGGGATGTCAGTTGAGAAGGGGAGCCTATTAATGCAGGCAAAGGCTGGTCACATGACTACAAGCTGGTCACATGGCTGAAAACAGGAAGTGTTCAAGCAGGTAATTTTGCTAAACCCTTCCAGCAATAACTTCTCACAAACTTCATCTAGAGATTTAGGTTTTATTTTGAAGGTGTGATGGAAGGCTTTTTATATAATCCTTACTAGTTTGGAAGAATTCAAGACCACATTTATCCTTTAAAGGGCATGTCCACCCCCAAAACTATAATCCCCCCAACTATGGCCCCATTGTGTATGTAGTTTAATCCTTACCTAACATCCTGTAGTCCCCCCCCCTAAGTCCCAAAAACTGCCACCAGGAGGATAGCAGAGTCCTGGTGGGCTCTGAGAAGTTTGGCATGCGTACTGCAGCCCTTCTCCCCCTCCCTCCCTCCCTCTCCCTCCCCCTAGCGTTTAACCCCTTTAGTATAGTAATCCCACTGGTCCCCCAGCCCCAACCGCATAATTTTTATTTTAAGAAAGCTCCCCAAACTCTTACTTACCTCTTCTTTCTAGCTGAAGTGAGCTGCCGCAGCCGCGTCCGTGATTGGCTGCCGCTCAGCCAATCACAGACGCGGCTGCCGGTCGCCCCTCGCTTGCATTTCTCGCAAGCAGAGGGCCGGGAGCGCGGCGGAGGAAAGAGGGGAGGTAAGTAAGAGTTTGGGGGCTTTCTTAAAATAAAAACTATGCGGTTGGGGCTGGGGGACCAGGGGGAAGGCAATATTAAAAAATGTGATTTAAGGGTGGACATACCCTTTAAGCACACCCTTACAAATTGTGGAGAGATTAAGACAGGTTAAGACCTGGTCCAGCAGGTGTGCTGCTGATCACATGCACCTCTGCTAGACCACTCAGGTGAGCATTAACACAATGCCAAGAAAAAAAAAACATTAGCAATATTTGCTGTCCATTAATCTAGTGAGGGTCATTTTTAAACAATCATACTACATTAAGAAAGATTATGGAAAACATTTTCAGACAGTTGCTAAACCTTCCAAGGAGGGGATGTCCCAAGATCACACAGTGTGATGCTCAGAAAAGTTGAAAAAATATCCAAGAGCTTCTTTTTATTCTCAACAGGACTCAGTGTGTTACTGTAAAGTTTATTATAGAACACATAGAGAAAGGTTGCAAAAGTTTTTGGAGCTTCTTTTTAAAAAAAAAAAAAAAGAAAGAAAAAGCATGACAGCACTGTGTAGGTTTGCAAAATTGCATCTGAACAAACCACAAGGAACAGTATTTGGACAGAACAGACCAATGTCAAGTTGTTTGGCCATAATTCATAGTTCCACATTTGGCAAAAACTAAACACATTATTAAAAAATTAACACCTTAATACAACCAATCAAGGACAGTGGTGAGGGGATGATTGATTTTGTCTTGTTTTTGCAGAATCAGGACTTGAGCATCTTGCAGTCAACTCTTTATTTATACTAAAGTATAACAGAATCATCAAAGGATCAAGGGATGCCATTGTACAGCTATTAGGTCACGCAACAATACAACAATTTGAGAAACACCGGCCTGTACAACTACCAACTCATAAAATGTCTGAAAAAGTAAGGAATCAAGGTGTTGCAATGGCCCAGACAAGTCCAAACCTAACCATTTATGATCAATTGTCTGTTCATCCGTCCCGTCAGCACCTGTGACATTGGTCACAGGTGCTGACTAGTGGGGTAACTATACCATATACAACTTCCCCCTCCCTGAATCAGATAAGCAATTAACCTGCCTGACTTCTGACAATACTGTTCAGTGAACTGAATCCGAAAACCCGAAACCGGAACGAATTTTCAATAATTTTCGAAAGTACGAGGCTATTGCCCATAATTTTCTAAAATAGCCTTAAACTTTCATCGACAATACGATTGGAGACCATTTTCGATGTTCCGATCATATTTTCGAAGATTTTTGAATGTTCGAGGCTATTTTCAAAATTTTTCAAAAATAGCCTTGAACGTTCGATTTTTGAAAATACGATTGGAAACTCGAAAGTAGTCTCCAATCGTATTTTCGATCATTTTTGAACGTACAAGGCTATTTTCAAAAATTACTGTAAACAGCCCTGTACTTTCGGAGATCCGTCGGACAGACCTTTTGGATTTTGGAACCGAGGGGTTCTGTGTCGGATCCGGGTTCGTGTCGAAGCCGGATCCCATCTCTAATGATGATATACCATATTATTCAAGCTACTAGACTAAACTGATTTTGTTCCTACAATAGGCGAAATCAAAAATAGAATAAATCTCAGTAAACAGTATGAAGAATATTTTAGCTTAACAAACAACACTCAAAATTTCTAAATAAATGGAAACTATGGTCTTGAAATAAACTGGAGTATTTGGAATGCTATTTAACTATTTAAATGTATTAACAGGTATTAACAGATATTGTAACCTTTATATCTCAAACAATGTAAATTGCAGCTTATCTACTTTTCCATTTGAAATGTTTGTTTTTATTACATGCTTTCTATTTAAAAAAACACTAAAAATATTGCTAAAAAAAAACCTGTGTTCTCCAATTCTTCCAAACTAGTAAGGATTATATAAAAGGCCTTCTATCGTACCTTTAAAATAAAACCTAAATCACTCTAACTAAAATTTGTGAGAAGTAATTGCTGGAAAGGCTTAGCTATATTACTGCTTGAACACTTCCTTTTTTCAGTCATGTGACCAGCTTGTAGTCATGTGACCAGTCTCTGCCTGCATTAATAGACTCCCCTCCTCAACTGTCATTTTGTTTCCCCAAGCACTTCCTGTTTTCCCCAGAATTAAGTCTTAACCGAGCATGCTTCGCCCCAGGGGGTAGAGGGCGTGGCAGAGGTCTGGTGATGTCACACAACCTACTGGAAACAGGAAATTTGAACATTCACCCCTATGTAATTTCTCAAAGGCTGTTGCCAGAGGTGTGATTGTTGGCACATTTTAAATTAAATAATACAGGCTTTCATTTAACCCATACTTGTTTGGAGACCACAGTTGCCCTTTAAGGAAATATTTACCTACTTGTGTTTCAGATAAAAGAAGAGTGAGCCAACATGGAGGATAATGGTGTTCAACGTTTGTTTTATATTATTTAGATTAGACAGGAGACCTTTACTTTTAAAGTGAGCTTAGCTCTCCTTGAGGCATTTAAAAATAAAATCGAAAATACTTGCAATCCCTTTCTGGTTTTGCTTATTCTTTTTTATTTAAAGAGCATCTGGAAATGGATTTACAATGAAAATACAACCTGCTCTTGTAAAATAAACACAGAACAGACAGTGCAGTTGAGAAATCAATTAGTCCTTGCACATGTGTGAATGTTAAACAAACAAGAGTCAAAGCAAAAATGAATGATAGGAATTCCTTCTGTTTATGTCAGGTTCTGTATGGCCTTTGAATATATCTACTACTGAAAAATACACTGTAAATTCTTAAAGGGCATGTCCACCCTCAAAACTATAATCCCCCCCACTACTACTTCTGGCCCCAATTTGTAGTGTATAAAAATCCTTACCTTACATCCCAGATCCAAATGGTTTCCCTGTAATCCCTCCCCAAAATCCCCAAAACTGGCCACCAGGAGTACTGCAGAGTCCATATAGGACTCTGCCTCCTGTCTCCCCTCCGGGAGAATTTTGGCATACGCAGAAGAGCCCTCAACCCCCCTCCCTCTTGATTTGGTCTTCCTCCCCCTAGCATTAAACCCCTTTACCATAATATAGTTATTGGTCCCCCAGCCCCAACCACATTACTATTATAGCAAGTCCCCCAATCTTTACTTACTTTACCTCTCTCCTTCAGCGTTCTATGCTACCAGCAGCCGCATCCGTGATTGGCTACCTCTCAGCCAATCACGGACCCGGCTGCCGGTCCAGCCCCCTGCTTGCAGTTCTATGCAAGCAGAGGGCCGGGATTGTGCGGCGAAGGAGAGAGGTAAGGTAAGTAAAGATCAGGGGACTTTCTTGTTATAATAGTAATGCGGTTGGGGCTGGGAGACCAATAACTATAATATGGTACAAAGTTAGTTTAAAGGGTGGACATACCCTTTAACTGTGGTCCTGAAACAATTTAATCCTCTTACACTCGTCCAATTGGACGCATGAGGAATGACGGACGAGCGTGTGCAGATGCGCAGTGAATGGCTGTTTCGGACAGGTGTATGCATTCCCTCTGGGAATGGCGGATCAACGAATGGTGCCCGAGGGAAAAAATACACACGCATGACTATTGGCCGAAACGGATGTTCGCCACACGGGTGTCTTGCGCTTGGGATGGGTGTACGGACCCTTAATGTTAATCTTTTCTTTAAAATGAGCAACAGACCACATCTCTGGTTCCAGCCTGTAAGAAATTCCAGTAACTTGAGTGACGTCATCTGATCTTCTGCTCCTCCCATTTGAGCATGCTCACTTAAGACATAATGCTAGGAAAGACAGGATATACCTGCACAGGCTTTTTTTTTAACTTGACAGTTGAGAGGGGGGCCTATTACTGAGCGCAGAGATTGGTCACATGGCCGTAAGCTGGTGAAAGCAGCTTGCAGCGATCTTATATTGCTAAACCTTTCCAGCAATAAAACTTATCACAAGTTTTACCTAGAAATGTGATCCAGGTTTTATTTTAAAGGTATTTGAACATTCTCCCCAATATTATTTATCACAGGCTGCATGCAGCCAGAGATGGGATCTAGGGCTCATTTTAAAAGAAAGACTGCAGGCTTGCAATTAACCCTTACTTGTTTGGAGACCACAGTATTTTTATCATTTACTTCTAAGCAACTAAGTCATTCAATCCCAAAAGCTAAATAAGATGAATGGAAAAATCCACGAACCCCATGTGAATATGAGGTTTTATTCCCTATTATTTCAAAAAGTTATCCCTTTTGCCAAAAAAAATGACGTAAATCGTAATTATTACTGTTACTTTCCTTTTGGATGATGAACATCAGCCAATTAAACGCAAGTATTCTGAATAATTTGCCACAAAAATATATGTTTCAAGACAATATTACATCACTAGATGCCATTGGGCACTTTTTACAAGCTCCACTTAAGTTGTTTCCATTGAACTTGCTGCATTTGCTTTTCACATTGTTAGTCATTTACTTTACAACGGCCAAGTTGTGTTATTACCATTTTTCCAACAAGACTATAATTTACTATTAAAATGGACCTACATCAAGCAGTGACTGTACATAAATGGAATTCTCTAGGATGGACTTGCCATTGCATTGGTCATATATGTTATTACAGCACCCCTATTTTAAAGAGAGCGATTAATGTAAATTTGCTTTTCAGAAATAACCAAATTCTAGAAATAAAAAATATCCAGATGCTTAATTCTAAGTATACAATATATAACTAGATATGATTTATAGAACTTTTTGTCATAAATAACTAAGAACATAAAGAGTTAGTTGGCTAACTAGACAACAAAAATAGCAAGCTTTCGGGAGTTTTTAGCCCCCTTCCTGGATCCAGCCTGATGAAGGGGGCTTAGGACTTACAAAAGTGCTATTTTTGTTGTTTAGTTAGCCAATAAAATGTATCACAACTCCACTTTTATTCTCTTACTTATGGCTAACACGGTACAAACCTCATCTATTGCTTTGACTATGTAAGATAAATCATAAATAAATTCACAATAAAGATACATTTTCTGAATAATCTTGTTCACTTTCAGGGCTTTTTTTTTTTTTAATCTCCAGTCAGGCCATCAGCAATTTATCTTGGAAGTTTTATTTGGTTTATATTGCTTTGTATTTGTGTGGTGAAATTGCCCTTTAGAGAAAATATAAGAAGTTTCCACTTACAGTATAGGAAGCCTTTCCATGTACCATCCTCATTACCTATAGAATTCATGTACATAAAATCAGATATACCTTAAAGGAGAACTAAACCCAAATTTTTACACTCCGAAATCTAAACATATCCCCTCTAAAAACACCAATAAACTGTAAAATAGCAATAGAGTAAATAACATTAAAGTAAATGTTACCACTTTAAGAACTGGATGAAGTAATTGTACAGATACTGGCCACTGTACACAGAAATAATACTGTGTACAGTGACTGGCCACACCCCTGATCTAAGTCACATGCTCCCTTGCCTATTCTTTCCTGTAAAAGTATTGGATAGAGGCTACTAGTGGGTGTGACCAACTGTACCAAGTTCCTGCAGTATCTTAGGACTGAGCATGTGTAAAGAACATAATGGTCAGTGACCACACTGTGCGATACCGGAACACCGGGAAATAAGATACAAACCCCATGTTAGAAAGTTAAATTTCTCAACAACCATATTAAAACGAGAGGTGAGACACTGATTACTGCTTTTATAACAAGGAGAACTGCCTTCTAATTCAATGTTGTTCTGAGACTTTAGTTGTCCTTTAAGCATTACATTTTCAAAGAAAATTCAGAATAGTGAGAAAATAAAATTCAACTTATTTAAGGGGACGCAGAGTCTCAGTGGATAGGGATATCTGACCATAAAGAAATATCGGACACAACACAAGGCTCAATAGATAGGCCTGACATAATGCTAAAATGCTGCATGAGGTCAACCATTTTGTCCAGAGGAGTGTCTGGATCTAAGTCTCAGCACTTTATGGTACAACAATTATCTCGTCACATGAGAAGAAGCCGGCATAGGTGACAAATGTCACACACAGGAAGTGGCTGGTAACAAATGATACCAGACCATTTCAGCCTAAAATTTGCTCAACATTATACAGATAGCATGGCCTAAAAAATTTCTGACAGTTCCGATCATCCTCTGTTCGATAAGCTGTCTGATACCACAGGGGTGGGGGGCAATATTTTTGGCCTATTCAATAAAAAAAATCAGTTTAAAAAGTTGACCTCCCCACAAAAAGTCCCCCCAAAGCACTCAGTATTGTCAGACACAATTGTGGTCAAACAATGGCAAGACTAGAATAGGCTGTAAGACCAAGGACCAAGTAACAGAAACAAAGAGAATAAGAAAGGTGCAGGTACTAGATTAGGACTCAGGACACAGGGTCAGAAGAAGAAATTGGACTGGATTACACAACAGATTCAGGACTCTGTGAACCAGATACAAATCAATTGCATCAGTGCAAAATGACAGAGATTCTGGGTTCAAATTAAGGCATAAACAGGTAGAGGCAAATTCGATATTAATTATGGAAACGGTAATTCCATATATTTGTAATTATGATATATAATAAGTGGTTTGTATAATAAGTGGTTTGTACTGTATAAACTATCAGTCTATAAAGGCAATAGAAAACCTTTCTTCTTTCCAATAAATTAATTTACATCCCTTATATTATATAAATACATTTATATTTTTAAGGAGATTGCATTGAGTTTTTAGCAAATAATTAGGTGGGGGTATATAACTGTATTACACATAGGAAAGGTCCATATGTATGTGTGTAATTATCACTATTTAATTAAAATCACCATAAGAAATAACACTAAACAAAGTATAGTACAACTACCTACTACTGAATTACAAAACAATTTATATACAATTAATAAACTAAACTTACTTTACTGGACACCCCTAAGTTTGAATGGAAAACTCAAAATGATATTTCTAGCCACACCTCCAGGATTTCTACAGGGTCTCCATGTAGACACTAAAAGGAAGTGGAATTTTACTAACATCCAATGAGAGGTTCTGATCTTCCACTGTTAGCAAATCAAAAAAAATCTCTTGGGCACTGTACATGATAAGACAGGAAGTGTAAGGAAATTCCTGTATTACACCTAATGTGCTGTTTGTAAACAACCCAGCATTCTTACAGTTTTCCCTTTTTTGCACTATTGATATAATATTAACTGTGAAGCTGTGAGGTACCTTCTGTAATAAGAAGGCTCTACTTTATTTTATACTCTGTGGGGAGCATTTAGCTCCTTTATCTACACCTCTCCATAACTTGTAAAGCTAATCACTATCCTGTGTTTTCAGGTCCTAACTCCATAGTAAGTGTAAATTTGGAACTTGCTGTGGTAAATACCAATAAGTATGAACATAGCATGTTATTCTGGATCCTGTATAGGGTCTCAGGATGTCCTGATTGAATTTCAGATTGAATTGCACATTGTGGCAGGATTGCTTGGATCTGTTTTCAGATCTGCAGGTAATTACCATTTAGGCTGGATACATATAACACTCATGTGTCCCAACTGAGCATCTGCTTTGAGTGAGAGCTCTGCCAGGACAAATAACTGTTGGTCACAGCAACAGTGGCTGCAGCCAGCAGTGCATGTGACAGACCGATCATGTGGTCCCATAGGGCATGATCGGCCGTGATTTACTAACTGACCTGTTTGTCTGATACGGGCAACCAAACTTGGTCGCAACTGGCCGCCCCACACCATCAGATATATCCAGCCGACTGATCCATGGCACTATCCGTTGTTAACTGGTGTTTACCCAGTCTTAAGGTTCGTACACACGTCCATGTATGGGCACTTTATCGGCTGAAATGGCAATTCTGTCGATACACAGCACAATTATCATCCGAAACGGCCGTTCATACATGTCGTGCATCGGCACCCGCGATCACACGTGTGTACAAACCTTTAGACTTCATGGATTATAACTGCCAGGTAGGTGGTATTTGGAAGTGAGGGCAAATATGGTAAAGTTTATGACTAACAGGGAGATTCACCCAGAGGCACAAGCCCTCTGGGCAAATCTCCAGTACGGGATTTACCAGAGGCTCTGCGATTTTGGGTGAATCTCACCCGCACATAAGTATTTAATGCCAGCTATTAGTTGGTGTTAAACACTTACGAGTAAAGAGACACACAACCTCTGGTAAATTACTTTGAAACGGCTGCATGAGTACTTGCGCTGCCGCCACAAAGCGAGCCTTAACGTTGCGCCAACTGGTCGACCCATATAATGCTTCCCTAACCCAATTGTTTAATAGCTATGGATGTAAGAGAAGGGCAGATGAATCACTTGCATGTTCAAACCCTTGGGTAGGAAGCGCTAAAGCATGACCGTGGGTTTTAATGTCTAAGTCAGGAAAATGTCTTTATTCCAGGATGTATGAATACTAAATTTTCTAGAACTCTGTGCAGTCAGGGAATGCTGGGAGTTGCAGTTTTTAAACATGTGAAAAACAGAGAATGCTGGGATTTGTAATTTTAAAACCTGAAAGGTCACAAGCTTAGGCTGTATTAGATCTAGACAGATGCCCTTAGCTACAGGATATTAAGAAAAAACTTACTGCAAACAGAGAATGCTGGGAATTGTGGTTTTCAAACACGTCAAATGTCACAAGCTAAACACGCCTGCTCTATACCATTAGGATGTATTATATCTAGACACATGCCTTTGCCACAGGCTATAAATAAGATACTTTGCATGTCCCCACCCATTTCTTTAAAGGGTATGTCCACCCTTAAAACTAATTTTTGATATAGTACTCCCCCTGTCCGGGCCCAGCTCCAACCTATCTTCATTTTGATTTTTAGAAAGTGCCCGCAAACTTTTACTTACCTCCCCTCTTTCCTCCGCCGCGCTGCCGGCCCTCTGCTTGCGAGAAAATGCAAGCAGAGGGGCGGGACCGGCAGTCGCGTCTGTGATTGGCTAAGCGGCAGCCAATCACGGACACGGCTGCCGGTCGTTCAGTGCAGCGGAGGAAAGAGGGGAGGTAAGTAATGTTCGGGGCACTTTCTAAAGATAAAAATGAAGTGGTTGGGGCTGGAGGAACAGGGGGATTACTATATTAAAAGGGATTCATGCTAGGGGGAGGGAATCCGGAGAGGGAGGGAGAGGGAGGGGGAGAAGGGCTGCAGTACGCATGCCAAACTTCTCCCGGAGGCCAGGTAGGAGGCACTATATGGACTCTGCTAGCCTCCTGGTGGCCAGTTTTTGGGACTTTGGGGGGGGACTACAGAAGAACCATATGGAGCTGGGATGTGAGGTAAGGATTAACCTACACTACATGATGGGGCCAGTAGTTGGGGGGATTATAGTTTTGGGGGTGGACATGCCCTTTAAGTAAGAAATATGTGTTTATACGCTAGACTGCTTGTAAAGGTTCTCATTCATCCAGGTCATGGTATATCTGTTGTATTCAATTAGATCAACTGGACTTAAGTGATTGGATAGTGTAGAGTAAGGTGTCAAAACAGCATTGACACACACAGATCAGTATTGGATGTTTGACTCCCACCACCCTTTAGATCACAAGCTGGGTGTCATCAGAACCCTGCAATACAGAGAACATCCCCACTAGCACAGAGGCGAAGGCTAAAGATAAAACATCTTAGGGGAGCCCTTAAAAATTGTGGATATCCAGACTGGGCCTTTGTCAAAAGAAGTAAAAGGAAAGAAAAGAACACGAATACCAGCAATGAAGGGGAAAAGCAAAACAGGAGAAAGAACGTGGTCATCCCATATGTAGCAGGGGTCTCCAAGAAATTAAGAAGAATTTTCAAAAAACGTATGCCTGTCTGCTTTAAACCGAACAACACACTGAGGCAACAATTGGTACATGCAAAAGACCCTAAACCAAAACACAAGAAAAGCGACATCATATACGCAGTGCAGTGCAGTTAAGAATGCTCTGATTTGTATGTGGGGGAGACCAAACAGCAACTGCATCAACGTATGGCCCAGCACAGAAGAGCCAATTCCTCAGGTCAGGACTCAGCCGTGTACCTGCATCTTAAAGGGCATGTCCACCCCCAAAACTATAATCCCCCCAAACTACTGGCCCCACCATGTAGTGTAGTTTAATCCTTACCTCAAATCCAGCTCCATAGGGTTCTCCTGTAAACCCCCCCCCCAAAGTCCCAAAACAACCACCAGGAGGATGCAGGGCTCTGCCTGCTATCTTGCCTCGGTAGATATTTGCCATGCGCACTGCAGCCCTTCTCTCCCCTCCCTCCCCCTCCCTCTCCCTCCCGTTCTATATCCTCCCCCTAGCGTCAATCCCCTTAATATGCTGCTCCCCCATGTCCCCCAGCCCCAACCGCATATTATTTTTTTTCAAAAAGCTCCCTAAACTCTTACTACCTCTCCGCTTTCCTCCGCTGCACTGAATGACCGGAAGCCGCGTCCGTGATTGGCTGCCGCTCAGCCAATCACAGACGCGACTGCCGGTCCCGCCCCTCTGCTTGCATTCTCGCAAGCAGAGGCCGGCAGTGCGGCGGAGGAACGAGGGGAAGGAAGTAAGAGTTTGGGGGGGGCTTCGGAAAAAAAGATTTATGCGGTTGGGGCTGGGGGACATGGGGGAGCAGCATATTAAAAATAAGTTTATGGGGTGGACATACCCTTTAAGGATAAAGGACATACCTTTGAAGATTGTAATGTTAACATATTGGCAAAGGAACGTGACTGGTTCAAGAGAGGTGTTAAGGAGGCCATTTATGTAAAAATAAAGAAACCAAGCCTAAATAGAGGTGGGGGGGTTCGACACCAACTGTCTGCCATGTACAATGCTGTTTTGACACCTTTCTCTGGGCGTTCCTATAACACCTCTTAGCCACTATCCAATCACACCCTTAACACTTGGCTGTGGTATGCTAATTGGGATTTTCCAGGGTACATAATTGCCACAGATTCTTGTACAAGTCATTCTGAATTGAGAAAGCCAGTCGGATGACTAGCGAAACGTCTTCAAGAACTAAACTTCAAGTCCAGTTGATCTAATTGAATATAACAGATATACGTTAGATTATTAGGGTAATGCTATTACAATAACATGATTCTATGAGGTACCTTCTGTTATAAGAAGGCTCTATTTAATTTTATACTCTGTGGGGAGCTTTTAGCTCCTCTATCCACACCTCTCCCTAACGTATATTCAATCAGTATTTTGTACTACCAAGTCTTAACCCCATAGTGGCTGTAAATCTGGAACTTGCTGTGGTAATTACTAATAAGTATGAACCT
This sequence comes from Hymenochirus boettgeri, assembly GCA_019447015.1. Classification (NCBI taxonomy): domain Eukaryota; kingdom Metazoa; phylum Chordata; class Amphibia; order Anura; family Pipidae; genus Hymenochirus; species Hymenochirus boettgeri. The sequence goes on from CM033474.1 coordinate 246,440,142, forward strand.
TGCATGTTAATCAGGATACTGTATAGGATTTAAGGTGGCTATACATATATCCGATTTTACTTATCCAACCAAGCGCTCCTGTGATATTAGATCGATCCTGCCGGAACTGCCTTTCCCATTATTCTATGCCACCGGCAGGAGGTTCTTGCGGGATCGATCTAATGTCGCAGGAGCGCTCGGTCGGGAAAGTAAAATCGGATATATGTAGGGGCTGCTTTTGATTGCCCAAAGGTGCTGTTTAGATTGCCTGGGTCTGTTCTCAGACCTGCAGGTTTATTCCACATAGACCCTCTATGTGCTAGCTGGCAGGTAATATAGGTAAGGGAGGATATAAGTGTGTGTTTGTTCATTTAATATGATGCGATTGCTTGTTTTTTTTCAGGACCTTCAGACTAATTTTATTAGGGCCCCCTGGATGTTTCCTGATGGTTCCTGTAAGCACTGCATCTACACATAGCAAAACATACACACATCATTTCCACTGTGCACCAACGGGCACACTTGCTAGTTTTGATATATATATATATATATATATATATATATATATATATATATAAACACTATTTTTCACTTTATTAACAGTAACTTTAGATACATATTCAATGGATTATATGTTTTGCCACTTGTTATAAAAAAATCATAAATATGTCCTTATTTTATATAATCTACCCCCTTAATGGATCTCTATGGGACCCAACTGCCCGATTATATCCTTATAATAGGCACACTACAACGTAGTAGCGCGTTAATTATAACAAGAATAGCTAGCAACAGAGGCAAATACCCATCTGGCAGCTGTACTGGAAATTATAAATAGTTTTGGGACAATTCTTACTGGACCGATTTGCTCTATATGATTCATCTCCCACTAGGGGCAGCTCTGAGCCTAGTTGGAAGAGGAGGCAATTACTGAAGAACTGTTTCTTGTAAATTACATTGTCAGGCTTTCCAGTGAATGCTTCCATTTCCCACATGGATAGGGGTCAGAACAAGATTCCCCTCCACCTTGATGATTTATAGACTCCTGCTTGATTTGAGGGAAGTTTATCAACAGAAATGATATTGGAAAAGGTGGAAAAAGCCATACAATTACCATCTTAATTTTATTACACAAATTCTGGTTGGGGGAGCCTGAGCATAACAGTACCAGATTAAAGAAATGCAGCAACACACACACACACACACCTCAGAGTAACTGCTACTTACTTATTTATTTTTAAGATGAATCATTTTTTTCTGTATGGTTGCCCTTTATACCCATGCTAATCCCAGGTACATCACCACACATCCTTCTCTTTTCACATTTAAAATGTGTTTCAACAGACTTAAAATATGAAATCATTTTATTTAAATGACCTTTCAGAACCTTAACTGAATCTTTTACCAAAAAGTAATCTCAGTTTAGAAATGATTGAGCCTTAGAGGAAACTTACACAAAGGTTTTTCCATTTAAAATATATAAACTATAAAATGTATACCTTTTACTTTTCATATTGAAAATAGGCTGCTATGTAATTCTGATGAACCCAGACCCCCAAGGAGAATATGTAGCACAAGATAAAAAAATACAGGCTGGCAGCCATCTTGCATAGTAAAATACCGTATAGCTTTTATTAAAGAAATAAATAAAGGGAAGAGAGGCCCAAGGGGACATAGCTTGAATACTTGTCCTACTGATTGTTCTTTATATACTATTGCTAGGTTATTATGTTGTTGTTGCTTCAATAAAAACGTAAAATAAAAACAGAAAGAGATAATTGAAAAATGTAAGGTAAAAAAAAATTGAAAAATGTAAGGAATCTGGAAAAAAATGTAAAAACAAAGGACTGTTGTGTAGACAAGGCTGGAAAGCAGTTTTACTCGCTGCTCGATTCCAACCAATAGGACTCCTGGTTCCCACAAACAGCTCTGCGGCACGTGGTTTAAAACTTAGAAAACTTTATTCCATAAACATATTTAAAAACAATTTGCCTGACGCATTTCAGGAGCACTCTGCCCCCTTACTCATTGGCTACATTTCAACACTAATCCTCTGTTACCTTATAATACCTATTGCTCCTCCCCTTCCAGGGCTAATTGGATCTCTCACAACTGAATTGCTCTAATGTAGCTGAAACTACATTACCCAATATTCTCGCTGCGGTTCTTAAAGGTAGAGCAACTTTTTTAAAAAAATCAACATTTTCCTCCACTCCTAGCCTTTATCGCTAGGGTAATCTATTGAAAATAAATATGTTTTTTCTATGTTTGAATAAAGATATGTGTTCTTATCACTGCTGTATCTTTTTTTGTATGTATGAATTCCTACTAGTTATTAAAGGATTTAAACCTTTTATGTCTCATTTTAAAGACACTTTTGTCCTCCATTTTGGGGTGAGGGATAGGCACACTTATTTACTATGAATGCTCCAATGTATTCGGGATTTCGAAACCCAAATCATACATTTTTTACCCAAAATTACAATTGATGTCCAAAATGGAATTCAGACATTGTGGGATTCTAGTAGCCAACATGAATATCCACTTGACCTCTGTTTTTCTCAATTTCTATTCACGATCCCTATGTCTATCATCAACAGGGATCCATTGTATCCCCTGAACTGATAAATAAGCTAAATGCCCCCCATTACATTCCTGTAAATGTCTGGAAACAGGGCTCCTATCATTTCTATTACTGATATCTCTAATGTGCTCTCGAACTCTATTTTTTAGGGATCGTTTTGTGCTACCTGCATATTGTATTTTGCAAGTAAGTAAGTATACTACATGGGTTTTATTGCAATTGATGTACCGTACTCCTTAATTGGATATTCCTTACCTGTCACCATGCTAGTTATCACGGTATCTCTTAATATATGGTTGCATGTAATGCAGCGGGTTGCCCTACACTTGTGGGTATCCACTGTTTTCAACCAGTTTTGCTTACCTTCATTGGGAACTTCTAAATTTTTAATTTGGCCGGGAGATAAAATGTCCTTGAGAGACTGCGCTGTCCTAAAACAAATAAAAAACCTGTCTTAACCTATAGATTTAAAGCTTATAATAAGCCACAGACTCTAGTCAGGAGCATTGATCACAGGCAGTATTCTACCACCACCAGTGTTCTGCCGTCCAAGGAATGCCTTAAGGTAGAACCATCTCAGGTTCCGTAAAAATGGGACATCTCACAGTCTCTGCTATAGTAAAACTATTTCACTACAGAAAGCAGGGTTGCCAGACAAAATCTTGAGTCCCGCAGTCAGTGCTGAAATGCCATCCATCCAGAGACTGGCCCTGGCAGCCCTGCCCAGTTATGCCCACTCCCTGTCTGGTTACGCTCAAACTCCGCCTCAGACTCCACCCCTAGACACATCTCCACATGACTCATGCATGGTGTGTCATCCCATCTGCACTGCCCATCACATTACGAACCCATAATTTTGTGCCACCGTGGGACATTTATTATACAAGATTCATATGTGTCCCCAATGGTACCTACCAACGTAGTGTTGACTATACACAAATATAGTCAACTTTTTGGATTGAAAGATATTACAACCAATTCTCCACCTTTTCCCTATTAGAACCCATTTTCATCAGGTAAGTATTTTCCAGTTTATAATATGCATTACCCATGACATTGCCCTTAAAGGGCAAGTCCAGCCCCAAAATCAAAACTTACATACAGATTAATCACCCCCCAAAACCCTAAACGGTAATAGTTTGAAATGTGAAATATATAAGTCTAACCTGAAATCCTGCACAATGTCCTGTTTCCCCTGTTTCTGCTTCCTGGTTCCTCCAGTTAGCAACTGTCAGTCATGGATTTGACAGTTGACATCACAGCCAATGACTGTTAATCTTCTCTCTGCCTCTTCTGAGCATGCCCAGGCTCAGTACAGGCTCAATACAGTTTTCTAAATTGCTCAATTTCCATGAGGCATCCAGAAGCGTAGCAGGCATACAGTAATGAATTCATAGGACAAACTATGATATATCAACATATTTTAAAGAGACCATTCTTTCTAAAACATATTCTTATGAGGGTGGAGTTGTCCTTTAATATAGTGTTCAAGACTGGCATCATATTTACAGAAAACCCTGTAGCGCCCATTGTTCGTATAACCCCTTGGGAGATAGGGTCTCTAACCTATAGATCCATCTGCCTTCCAAGAAAAGAAGTGCTGTCTCCCTGTCAAAACCACCTTGCTTTTCGCCAACCCCATCAATAATCATACACAGCCATATCGCCAAATTTGTTACTTATCTCACACTTCTTGCCTTCCACAGCATTCTGAGAGGCCCTATGATTGGCCATTCTCTCACGGAAAGTAGTTGTGGTCATCCCATCGTATACCAAACTGCATGGGCCTGTGATAAAATACACAACATACCTGCTTGTGCATGAGAACCACTTTCATTTCATTATATGTTTTCCTGTCTGGGAAAGTGAGAAACTGTTACCAGACATCATGCTCTGGCAGGTTACACAGTTGGGACATCTAAAACATCCTACCTTCTCTGTGAGTGGTCTCTGGTTCGGGGGACTATCTGTGTATACTAAAATATTGCGTAGGTTATTACCTTTTTTATGGACATTTCTTAGATGTGTGTTAGCAAAAGGAAGTTGTTTATCTAGTTGGACTATTGGTGGTCATTGACCCTTCTTTTTATCTTCTTGCTCAGGGGATGAAAGCTTAAGATGAAATTAATACTTTCATTTGGTTCCTTCTTAGACCTTCCTAGTTTTCCCTTAGCATATAATTGTGCTCTATGTAGTGCTTCCTCAACCCCAGATCTACTGTACCCTCTGGCCAAAAACGTATCAACTGCTCCCCCTATTTATATATCTCTGAGTGCGTCATCTGTATTGTTACAGTAAATTCTCAGTTATTGAAAAAATGGGCACCCCCTCTTTATTGGGGCAGAATGGCAACTCTGGCTATGCAGTAGGGTGTTCTTATCTGTGGGTTTACGATACAAGGTCCTTACTAACCTGTCCCCATCTCTAAAAATCTTCCTGGAATTCTAAGCTCTTTTCCTGTCTCAGGAAGACAGTTAGGGGAATAGTATTCAGTCATTGGCTGTGATGTCATCTGCTACACCCATGACTGACAGCCGCTAACTAGAAGAACCAGGAAGCAGAAAGAGAGAACAACAGGCAGCATTTCAAGCAAGACTTACGGTGGCCATGCACATGGTATCTGTCGGAGGGAATGGCACACATGGAACCGGGCAATCGCCCATACGTGGTATACGTCCATACACAAACCAACAACCAACAGTATTGTCTCTCTAGTAAAGGGAACCGATGTCGAGAGATGAAAATTTTCCGTCTTCCCAGATAAACGGTAATGCAGACAACGGACGTTGGGATTCGGGCCCTATACATTAGTGATATAAGGTAAATTCTATTGTGGACCATCAGGATTTACCTAATATTGCTAATGTGTATGGCCGTTACAGTTTTCTCCTACCTTTCATCCAACCTCATCACTACCATTTGTAAAAACGTTGTTTCTGACTTTTATTTCATTTCTTGATGACTTCACTACAAGCAGCAGACACATCCAAGTACAGTAGGTTACAATGGAGAAAACAACAGTGCCAGAAGAATGACCAATATCTGCCCTTTCCTGATGTATCCATTTGTTTTTGTTTGTAGGAACAAACTGATAAAAGTTAGGTTTTATGATCTCAGATGTTGCCTTATGGAAGGTTTAAACGCAGACTTGAACAGAAGACTTCAAATTCAGGATTTTGTTAAAACTCAATATCCTATGTATGAGATAAAGTAACATCATTTCTGGATGGCTAAATCCCCAGGTAGAACAGAATAAAAAGATTCCACTTAATGCATATTTTATATTGCCCGAATAGAAAGCATTACTGTGAAAAGAATTAACTAATGAAAACATCCTGTACCTGGGGGAAAATAAATGAGCTTTTGCCAGTTGTAAATCTGAGTAATACTGAATTGCATAAAATACAATTCATTGAAGGGAAAAGGCTTTGCTTGAAGCGTGCTACATTATGGGCATGAAGCTACTGTAGATGGAGATATGTCACTGTTTATTTTGCAACTAAAAACAACTTATCAAATCAGACAGCCGTAGATATCTACAGTATTTAACAGTTGGACTAGATGGACATTAAGAAACTGCAGCACAAAGTGATTAAATAAGACAGCTGGAAGGAGATACAGAATGCAGAAACAAAGATGGTGCTCTGTACCATATCACCGAGAATCAAAGATCAGAATGAATTCCAATATACCCCATACAAACATAGAAGATTGAAGATGTAGTATAAAGCACCCAAAAAGGATGGCCAGATAGATTCACAGCTTATCAAAAGCAAAATTAGATGGCTGAGGAATAGCAGCTCATAGTAAATTATTTTTCAGTATATCACTAGTTTTTATAGAACACTTTTGTCATAACTACTAGAACCATAAGAGTTATTTGGCGCTCACTAGACCCCCCCACAATACAAGCTTTCGGGAGTTTTTTAGCCCCTTCCTGATCCAGCCTGATGAAGGGGCGTTGGACCTTCAAAAGTGCTATTTTTTGTTGTGTTAGAGTTAGCCATACATGTATCACAACTCCACTTTTCTTCTCTTACTTTGGCTAACACTTTACAAACCTCATCTATTGCTTTGACTATTAAGATAAATCAATAAATAAATTCACAATAAAGATACTTTTCTGAATAAATCTTGTTCACGTTCAGGGCTTTTTTTTTTTTAATCTCCAGTCGGCCCATCAGCAATTTATCTTGGAAGTTTTATTTGGTTTAATATTGCTTTGTTTTAGTTGTGGGTGAATTGCCCTTTTAGTAGGAAAATCTAATACGTTTCCACTTACAGTTATAGGAAGTCCTTTTCCATGTCCCATCCTCATTACCTATAGATTCATGTACATAAAATCCTATATACCTTAAAGGAGAACTAAACCCAATTTTACACTCCGAAATCTAAACATATTCCCCTCTAAAAACCAATAAAAAACTGTAAAATAGCAATAGAGTAAAATAACATTAATAAATGTTACCACTTTAAGAACTGGATTAAGTAATGTAACAGATACTGGCCACTGTACACGAAATAATACTGTGTACAGTGACTGGCCACACCCCTGATCTAAGTCACATGCTTCCCTTTGCCTATTCTTTCCTGTAAAAGTTTGGGATAGAGGCTACTAGTGGGTGTACCAACTGTAACCAATGTTCCTGCTACTTAGGACTGAGCATGTGTAAAGAACATAATGGTCAGTTGCCACACTTGTGCGATAACCGGAACACCACCCGGAAAATAAGATACAAACCCCATGTTGAAAATGTAAATTTCTCAACAACCATATAAAACGAGAGGTGAGACACCTGATTACGGCTTTTAAATAACAAGGAGAACTGCTTCTAATTCACATGTTGTTTCTGAGACTTTAGTTGTCCTTTAAGCATTACATTTTCAAAGAAAATTCAGAATATTGAGAAAATAAAATTCAACTTATTAAGGGGAACGCAGAGTCTCATCGTGGATAGGGGATATCTGTACCATAAAGAAATATCGGGCACAACACAAGGCTCAATAGATAGGCCTGAACTAATGCTAAAATGCTGCATTAGGTCAACCATTTTGTCCGAAGGAGTGTCTGGATCTAAGTCTCCGCACTTTATGGTACACAATTATCTCGTCACATGAGAAGAAGCCGGCATAGGTGACAAATGTCACACACAGGAATGGCTGGGGTAACAAATGATACCAGAGACCATTTCGGCCTAAAATTTGCTCAACATTATACAGATAGCATGGCCTACAACATTTCTGACAGTTCCGATCATCCTCTGTTTCGATAAGCTTGCTGATACACAGGGTGGGGGGCAATATTTTTGGCCTATTCAATAAAAAAATCAGTTTAAAAAAGTTGACCTCCACCACAAAAATCCCCCCAAAGCACTCAGTATTGTCAGACCACAATTGTGGTCAAACAATGGCAGACTAGAATAGGGCTGTAAGACCAAGGACCAAGTAACCGAAACAAAGAGAATAGAAGGTTGCGGTACTAAGATTAGGACTCAGGACACAGGGTCAGAAGAAGAAATTGGACTGGATAACACAACAGATTCGGACTCTGTGAACCAGATACAAATCAATTGCTCAGTGCCAAAATGACAGAGATTCTGGGTTCAAATTAAGGCATAAACAGGTGAGGCAAATTCGATATTAATTATGGAAACGGTAATTCCATATTTGTAATTATGATATTAATAATGGTTTGTATAATAATGTGGTTTGTACTGTATAAACTATCAGTCTATAAGGCAATAGAAAACCTTTCTTCTTTCCAAAATTAATTTAACAATCCCTATATTATATACATACATTTATATTTTTTAAGGAATTGTATTGAGTTTTTAGCATATTAGGTGGGGGTATATAACTGTATTACACATAGGAAAGGTCCATATGTATGTGTTAGTTATCACTATTTAATTAAATCACCATAAGAATAACACTAAACCAATATTTAGACAACTACCACTACTGAATTCAAAACAATTTATATACAATTAATAAACTACTAACTTACTTTACTGGACACCCCTAAGTTTGAATGTAAACTCAAAATGATATTTCTAGCCACACCTCCAGGATTTCACAGGTCTCCATGTAGACCGAAAAGGAAGTGGAATTTTTACTAACCCATAGAGAGGTTCTTATCTTCCACTGTTACAATCAAAAAAAATCTCTTGGCACTGTACAGATAGACAGGATTGTAGGAAATTCCTGTCTTACACCTATGTGCTGTTTGTAAACACCCCAGCATTCTTACAGTTTTTTCCCTTTTTTTTTTTGCACTATTGATATAATTTAACTGTGAAGCTGTTGGGACGCCTTCTGTATAAGAAGGCCTCTACTTTATTTTAATACTCTGTGGGGAGCAGTAGCTCCTTTATCTCACCTCTCCATAACTTGTAAAGCTAATCACTATCCTGTTTTTTCAGTTTGTCCTAACTCCATAGTAAGTGTAATTTGGAACTTGCTGTGGTAATACCATATGTATAACATAGCATGGTTATTTCTGGATCCTGTATAGGGTCTCAGGATGTCCTGATTGATTTCTATTGAATTGCACATTGTGGCAGGATTGCTTGGATCTGTTTTCAGATCTGCAGGTAATTACCATTTAAGCTGGATCATAAACACTCATGTGTCCCAACTGAGCATCTGCTTTGAGTGAGAGCTCTGCCAGGACAAATAACTGTTGGTCACAGCAACAGTGCTGCAGCCATCAGTGCAATGTGACAGACCGATCATGTGGTCCCATAGGGCATGATCGGGGCCGTGATTTACTAACGACCTGTTTTGTCTGCATACGGGCAACCAAACTTGGGTCGCAACTGGCCGCCCCACACACCATCAGAATATCCAGCCGCCTGATCCATGGCACTATATCCGTTGTGTAACTGGTGTTTTACCCATCTTAAGTTCGTACACACGTCCATGTATGTGCACTTTATCTCGGCTGAAATGGCAATTCCTGTCGATACACAGCACAATTATCATCCGAAACGGCCGTTCATACATGTCGTGCACGCACCCCACCCGCGATCACACGTGTGTACAACCTTTAGACTTCATGGATTATAACTGCCAGTAGGTGGATATTTGAAGTGAGGGCAAATATGGTAAAGTTATATGACTAACGTTGGAGATGTCACCCGAGGCACAAGCCCTCTGGCAAATCTCCAGTACGGGATTTACCAGAGGCCTGCGATTTTGGGGTGATCTCACACCGCACATAAGTATTTAATGCCAGCTATTAGTTGGTGTTAAACACTTTACGAGTAAAGAGACCACACACCTCTGGAAATTAACTTTGAAACGGCTTGCATGAGTACTTGCGCTGCCCGCCACAAAGCGAGCCTTACCTTTGCGCCAACTGGGTCAGCCCATATATGCTTCCCTAACCAATTGTTTAAGCTATGGATGTAAGAGAAGGGCAGATGAATCACTTGCATGTTCAAACCCTTGGTAGGAAGCGCTAAGCATGACGTGGGGTTTTAATGTCTAAGTCAGGAAATGTCTTTATTCCAGGATGTATGAATACTAAAATTTTCTAGAACTCTGTGCATCAGGGAATGCTGGGAGTTTGCAGTTTTTTAAATGTGGAAAAACAGAAGCTGGCATTTTGTATTTTAAAACCTGAAAGGTCACAAGCTTAGGCTGTATTAGATCTAGACAGATGCCCTTAGCTACAGGATATTAAGAAAAAACTTACTGCAAACAGAGAATGCTGGGAATTGTGGTTTTCAACCACGTCAAATGTCACAAGCTAAACACGCCTGCTCTATAGCCATTAGGATGATTATATCTAGACACATGCTTTGGCCACAGGCATAAATAAGTACTTTGCATGTCCCCACCCCATTTCCTTTAAAGGGTATGTCCACCCTTAAAACTAATTTTTGATATAGTACTCCCCCTGTCCCCCAGCCCCCAACCACTTCATTTTATTTTTAGAAAGTGCCCCAAACTTTTTACTTACCTCCACCTCCCCTCTTTTCCTCCGCCGCGCTGCCGCCCTCTGCTTGCGAGAAAATGCAAGCAAGGGCGGGGACCCGCAGTCGCTCTGTGATTTGCTAATCGGGCAGCCAATCACGGACACGGCTGCCGGTCGTTCAGTGCAGCGGAGAAGAGGGGAGGTAAGTAAATGTTCGGGCACTTTCTAAGATAAAAATGAAGTGGTTGGGGCTGGAGGAACAGGGGGATTACTATATTAAAAGGGATTCATGCTAGGGGGAGGAATCCGGAGAGGGAGGGAAGAGGAGGGTCTACCATACGCTGTCTTCCCGGAGGCCAGGTAGAGGCACTATATGGACTCTGCTACGCTCCCGTGGTGGCCAGTGTCGGCTTTAGAAGTTGTTGGGTATCCCTTCTCTTCCTGGGGGGGGGGTACGAGACAGGAAGAACCGAGGGAGCTGGGATGGGAGGGCGGATGAACCTACACGACGAGATGCGTGGGGGTGCGTTTTTGGTGGGTGTGGGGGGGACAATCCGTGGTGCGTGGGTAACTTGTAGGTGTTTTTAGGTCTTGTTCAACACAGGGTGGTCGCTGTTTCTATAGGAGAGAAGAGTTGTTTGTCTCCTCTGGGTGGGGTTGGTGGGGGTTCTTGTGAGTAGGAGTTGGGGTCGGTGGGTCGAGGAGTTACAGGAACGATCAGAAAGGCGATCATAGGGGCTTTTTTTGTGTCTGTTTTCAGGTACCTGGTGGTTATTGAGGGTAAAGGAGCAGGAAGACAGCAGGAGAGAGGGGGGCAGGGAGCAACGACGGAAGGAGGAGAGGAGAAGGGGCACAACGCGGGGACACACCCAGAGCAAGGGGGAGGGGCGCCCCCCCCGGAAGCCAAAGCGGGGGGGCCAGAACCCCAGACAGGAGGAACACCCCACGGAGCAGGTTCTAGGCGAGGGAGCGAAAGGATAAACGCGGAGGCGAGTTCGTTAGAAGGGGGAGGGGGGGGGGACAAGGCGCTAACGAAGGTCGGAATTGGTGTTGGTCTGTTATATTGAAAAAAAGAAAAAAAAAAACGAGTGGGTGGAAAGGGCAAAAGGGGGAAGGGAAAAGGGGGGTGGGGGGTGGGTCCTGGTCTGGGGGGGGTGGGGTGGGGGGGGGGGGAAAAGGGGGCGAAAGAGGAACGGGGGCAGCCCGAGAAGGGGCAACAAAAAGGAAAAGAAAGGGGGCAAAACGAGCCGGCGCGGAACCGAACAACACACAGCAACAAGGGACAGGCAAAACCCGAAAAAAAAAAGGTGTGTGTTAAAAAACATAGAATCTCCTGATTACTCGGTCTACACAATTGGAGGAGCACTGCGGGAATACAGCTTCTCAGGGAAGAGGGGGAGGAGTGGGACGGGGCACTAGGCAAGACAAAGAAGCAGAAAGGAACGGTCTGTTCCCAATGGGAATTGAAAGGAGGTGGTGGTGCGGGTGGTGGGGGGGGGAAGAATAGGGAGGAGGGGGGGGGGTGGTGGGGGGGTGGGTGGGGGGTGTGGTGTCTCGCGGGGTAAGCGGGGGTATCGGGGGTTAAGTGTGGGGGTGGGGGGTGGGGGGGACGGGGTCTCGGGGGGAGGGGGCTGACGGGGGAGGAGAGGAGGAAGGAGGGGGGAGGGGGGAGGGAAAGGTAATAAGGAAAAAGAGACGCGGACAAAGAAAACAAGAGAAGGGAGGAAGGAAAAAAGGGAGCCAACGGGAAGAGACAAGCAAAGGGGGCCGGGAAAAAAAGGAGAAGGAAAAACAAACAAAGAAAAAAACACAAAAAAAGGCAGGACGAGAGCGGACAAGCCGGGGGATGGGCCAGCCACCACCCGCGCGCCCCGCCCCGCCCGCCCCCGCCGCCGCGCCCAGCCCGGCACGGCCCCCCCCTAGCGGCAAGCCCCTTAAAGGCTCGCCCCCCGGCTGCTGTGGGGGTCCCCCCCCGCTCCCAACCGCGTAATTTTTGGGGGCAAAAACTCCCTAAACTCTACTACCTCTCCGCTTTCCTCCGCTGCACTGAATGACCGAAGCCGCGTCCGATTGGCTGCCGCTCAGCCAATCACAGACGCGACTGCCGGTCCCGCCCCTCTCTTGCATTCTCGCAAGCAGAGGGCCGGCAGTGCGGCGGGAGGAACGAGGGGAAGGAAGTGAAGAGTTTGGGGGGCTTTCTGAAAAAAAGATTTATGCGGTTGGGGCTGGGGACATGGGGGAGCAGCATATTAAAATAAGTTTATGGGGTGGACATACCCTTTAAGGATAAAGGACATACCTTTGAAGATTGTTAATGTTAACATATTGGCAAAGGAACGTGACTGGTTCAAGAGAGGTGTTAGGAGGCCATTTATGTAAAAATAAAGAAACCAAGCCTAAATAGAGGTGGGGGGGTTCGACACCAACTGTCTGCCTTTACATATGCTGTTTTGACATCCTTTCTCTGGGCGTTCCTATAACACCTCTTAGCCACTATCCAATCACACCCTTAACACTTGGCTGTGGTATGCTAATTGGGATTTTCCAGGGTACATAATTGCCACAGATTCTTGTACAAGTCATTCTGAATTGAGAAAGCCAGTCGGATGACTAGCGAAACGTCTTCAAGAACTAAACTTCAAGTCCAGTTGATCTAATTGAATATAACAGATATACGTTAGATTATTAGGGTAATGCTATTACAATAACTGATTCTATGAGGTACCTTCTGTTATAAGAGGCTCTATTTAATTTTATACTCTGTGGGGAGCTTTTAGCTCCTCTATCCACACCTCTCCCTAACGTATATTCAATCAGTATTTTGTACTAACGTCTTAACCCCTAATAGTGGCTGTAAATCTGGAACTTGCTGTGGTAATTACTAATAAGTAGAACTTGCATGTTAATCAGGATACTGTATAGGATTTAAGGTGGCTATACATATATCCGATTTTACTTATCCAACCAAGCGCTCCTGTGAGTATAGATCGATCCGCCGGAACTGCCTTTCCCATTATTCTATGCCAACGGCAGGAGGTTCTTCGCGGGATCGATCTAATGTCGCAGGAGCGCTCGGTCGGGAAAGTAAAAATCGGATATATGTAGGGGCTGCTTTTGATTGCCCAAAGGTGCTGTTTAGATTGCCTGGGTCTGTTCTCAGACCTGCAGGTTTATTCCACATAGACCCTCTATGTGCTAGCTGGCAGGTAATATAGGTAAGGGAGGATATAAGTGTGTGTTTGTTCATTTAATATGATGCGATTGCTTGTTTTTTTTCAGGACCTCAGACTAATTTTATTAGGGCCCCTGGATGTTTCCTGATGGTTCCTGTAAGCACTGCATCTACACTAGCAAAACATACACACATCATTCCACTGTGCACCAACGGGCACCTTGCTAGTTTTGATATATATTATATTATATATTATATATATATATATATATATATATAAACACTATTATTCACTTATTAACAGTACTTTAGATACATATTCAATGGATTATAGTTTTGCCACTTGTTATAAAAAAATCATAAATATGTCCTTTTTTATATAATCTACCCCTTAATGGACTCTATGGGACCCAACTGCCCGATTATATCCTTATAATAGGCACACTAAAAACGTAGTAGCGCGTTAATTTAACAAGAATAGCTAGCAACAGAGGCAAATACCCATCTGCAGCTGTACTGGAAATTATAAATAGTTTTGGGACAATTCTTACTGGACCGATTTGCTCTATATGATTCATCTCCCACTAGGGGCAGCTCTGAGCCTAGTTGGAAGAGGAGGCAATTACTGAAGAACTGTTTCTTGTAAATTACATTGTCAGGCTTTCCAGTGAATGCTTCCATTTCCCACATGGATAGGGGTCAGAACAAGATTCCCCTCCACCTTGATGATTTATAGACTCCTGCTTGATTTGAGGGAAGTTTATCAACAGAAATGATATTGGAAAAGGTGGAAAAAGCCATACAATTACCATCTTAATTTTATTACACAAATTCTGGTTGGGGGAGCCTGAGCAAACAGTACCAGATTAAAGAAATGCAGCAACACACACACACACACAACCTCGAGTAACTGCTACTTCTTATTATTTTTTAGATGAATCATTTTTTTCTGTATGGTTGCCCTTTACCCATGCTAATCCCAGGTACATCACCACACATCCTTCTCTTTTCACATTTAAAATGTGTTTCAACAGACTTAAAAATAGAAATCATTTTATTTAATGACCTTTCAGAACCTTAACTGAATCTTTTACCAAAAAGTAATCTCAGTTTAGAAAGATTGAGCCTTAGAGGAAACTTACACAAAGGTTTTTCATTTAAAATATATATACTAAAAATGTTACCTTTTACTTTTCATATTGAAAATAGGCTGCTATGTAATTCTGATGAACCCAACCCCCAAGGAGAATATGTAGCACAAGATAAAAAATACAGGCTGGCAGCCATCTTGCATAGTAAAACTATACGTAGCTTTTATTAAAGAAATAAATAAAGGGAGAGAGGCCAAGGGGACATAGCTTGAATACTTGTCCTACTGATTGTTCTTTATATACTATTGCTGGTTATTATGTTGTTGTTGCTTCAATAAAAACGTAAAATAAAAACAGAAAGAGATAATTGAAAAATGTAAGGTAAAAAAAAATTGAAAAATGTAAGGAATCTGGAAAAAAATGTAAAACAAAGGACTGTTGTGTAGACAAGGCTGGAAAGCAGTTTTACACTCGCTGCTCGATTCCAACCAATAGACTCCTGGTTCCCACAAACAGCTCTGCGGCACGTGGTTTAAACTTAGAAAACTTTATTCCATAAACATATTAAAAACAATTTGCTGACGCATTTCAGGAGCACTCTGCCCCCTTACTCATTGGCTACATTTCAACACTAATCCTCTGTTACCTTATAATACCTATTGCTCCTCCCCTTCCAGGGCTAATTGGATCTCTCACAACTGAATTGCTCTAATGTAGCTGAAACTACATTACCCAATATTCTCGCTGCGGTTCTTAAAGGTAGAGCAACTTTTTTAAAAAATCAACATTTTCCTCCACTCCTAGCTTTATCGCTAGGGTAATCTATTGAAAATAAATATGTTTTTTCTTGTTGTTGAATAAAGATATGTGTTCTTATCACTGCTGTTACTTTTTTGTATGTATGAATTCCTACTAGTTATTAAGGATTTAAACCTTTTATGTCTCATTTTAAAGACACTTTTGTCCTCCATTTTGGGGTGAGGGATAGGCACACTTATTTACTATGAATGCTCCAATGTATTCGGGATTTCGAAACCCAAATCATACATTTTTACCCAAAATTACAATTGATGTCCAAAATGGAATTCAGACATTGTGGGATTCTAGTAGCCAACATGAATCACACTTGACCTCTGTTTTTCTCAATTTCTATTCACGATCCTATGTCTATCATCAACAGGGATCCATTGTATCCCCCTGAACTGATAAATAAGCTAAATGCCCCCATTACATTCCTGTAAATGTCTGGAAACAGGGCTCCTATCATTTCTATTACTGATATCTCTAATGTGCTCTCGAACTCTATTTTTTAGGGATCGTTTTGTGCTACCTGCATATTGTATTTTGCAAGTAAGTAAGTATACTACATGGGTTTTATTGCAATTGATTGTACCGTACTCCTTAATTGGATATTCCTTACCTGTCACCATGCTAGTTATCACGGTATCTCTTAATATATGGTTGCATGTAATGCAGCGGGTTGCCCTACACTTGTGGGTATCCACTGTTTTCAACCAGTTTTGCTTACCTTCATTGGGAACTTCTAAATTTTTAATTTGGCCGGGAGATAAAATGTCCTTAGAGACTGCGCTGTCCTAAAACAAATAAAAAACCTGTCTTAACCTATAGATTTAAAGCTTATAATAAGCCACAGACTCTAGTCAGGAGCATTGATCACAGGCATTTTCTACTACACACCACCAGTGTTCTGCCGTCCAAGGAATGCCTTAAGGTAGAACCATCTCAGGTTCCGTAAAAATGGGACATCTCACAGTCTCTGCTATAGTAAAACTATTTCACTACAGAAAGCAGGGTTGCCAGACAAATCTTGAGTCCCCAGTCAGTGCTGAAATGCCATCCATCCAAGACATGGCCCTGGCAGCCCTGCCCAGTTATGCCCACTCCCTGTCTGGTTACGCTCAAACTCCGCCTCAGACTCCACCCCTAGACACATCTCCACATGACTCATGGTTGTCATCCCATCTGCACTGCCATCACATTACGAACCCATAATTTTGTGCCACCGTGGGACTTATTATCAAGATTCAATGTGTCCCCAATGGTACCTACCAACGTAGTGTTGACTATACACAAATATAGTCAACTTTTTGGATTGAAAGATATTCAACCAATTCTCCACCTTTTCCCTATTAGAACCATTTTCATCAGGTAAGTATTTTCCAGTTTATAATATGCATTACCCATGACATTGCCTTAAAGGGCAAGTCCAGCCCCAAAATCAAAACTTACATACAGATTAATCACCCCCCAAAACCCTAAACGGTAATAGTTTGAAATGTGAAATATATAAGTCTAACCTGAATCCTGCACAATGTCCTGTTTCCCTGTTTCTGCTTCCTGGTTCCTCCAGTTGCAACTGTCAGTCATGGATTTGACAGTTGACATCACAGCCAATGACTGTTAATCTTCTCTCTGCCTCTTCGGCATGCCCAGGCTCAGTACAGGCTCAATACAGTTTTCTAAATTGCTCAATTTCCATGAGGCATCCAGAAGCGTAGCAGGCATACAGTAATGAATTCATAGGACAAACTATGATATATCAACATATTTAAAGAGACCATTCTTTCTAAACATATTCTTATGAGGGTGGAGTTGTCCTTTAATATAGTGTTCAAGACTGGCATCATATTTACAGAAAACCCTGTAGCGCCCATGTTCGTATAACCCCTTGGGAGATAGGGTCTCTAACCTATAGATCCATCTGCCTTCCAAGAAAAGAAGTGCTGTCCCTTCAAAACCACCTTGCTTTTCGCCAACCCCATCAATAATCATACACACCATATCGCCAAATTTGTTACTTATCTCACACTTCTTGCCTTCCACAGCATTCTGAGAGGCCCTATGATTGGCCATTCTCTCACGGAAAGTAGTTGTGGTCATCCCATCGTATACCAAACTGCATGGGCCTGTGATAAAATACACAACATACCTGCTTGGTGCATGAGAACCACTTCATTCATTTCATTATATGTTTTCCTGTCTGGGAAAGTGAGAAACTGTTACCAGACATCATGCTCTGGCAGGTACAAGTTGGGACATCTAAAACATCCTACCTTCTCTGTGAGTGGTCTCTGGTTCGGGGGACTATCTGTGTATACTAAAATATTGCGTAGGTTATTACCTTTTTTTGGACATTTCTTAGATGTGTGTTAGCAAAAGGAAGTTGTTTATCTAGTTGGACTATTGGTGGTCATTGACCCTTCTTTTTATCTTCTTGCTCAGGGGATGAAAGCTTAAGATGAAATTAATACTTTCATTTGGTTCCTTCTTAGACCTTCCTAGTTTTCCCTTAGCATATAATTGTGCTCTATGTAGGCTTCCTCAACCCCAGATCTACTGTACCCTCTGGCCAAAAACGTATCAACTGCTCCCCCTATTTATATATCTCTGAGTGCGTCATCTGTATTGTTACAGTAAATTCTCAGTTATTGAAAAAATGGGCACCCCCTCTTTATTGGGGCAGAATGGCAACTCTGGCTATGCAGTAGGGTGTTCTTATCGTGGGTTTACGATACAAGGTCCTTACTAACCTGTCCCCATCTCTAAAAATCTTCCTGGAATTCTAAGCTCTTTTCCTGTCTCAGGAAGACAGTTAGGGGAATAGTATTCAGTCATTGGCTGTGATGTCATCTCTACACCCATGACTGACAGCCGCTTAACTAGAAGAACCAGGAAGCAGAAAGAGAGAACAACACAGGCAGCATTTCAAGCAAGACTTACGGTGGCCATGCACATGGTATCTGTCGGGGGGAATGGCACACATGGAACCGGGCAATCGCCCATACGTGGTACGTCCATACACAAACCAACAACCAACAGTATTGTCTCTCTAGTAAAGGGAACCGATGTCGAGAGATGAAAATTTTCCGTCTTCCCAAATCAACGGTAATGCAGACAACGGACGTTGGGATTCGGGCCCTATACATTAGTGATATAAGGTAAATTCTATTGTGGACCATCAGGATTTACCTAATATTGCTAATGTGTATGGCCGTTACAGTTTTCTCCTACCTTTCATCCAACCTCATCACTACCATTTGAAAAACGTTGTTTCTGACTTTTATTCATTTCTTGATGACTTCACTACAAGCAGCAGACCATCCAAGTACAGTAGTTACAATGGAGAAAACAACAGTCCAGAAGAATGACCAATATCTGCCCTTTCCTGATGTATCCATTTGTTTTTGTTTGTAGGAACAAACTGATAAAAGTTAGGTTTTATGATCTCAGATGTTGCCTTATGGAAGGTTTAAACGCAGACTGAACAGAAGACTTCAAATTCAGGATTTTGTTAAAACTCATATCCTATGTATGAGTAAAGTAACATCATTTCTGGATGGCTAAATCCCCAGGTAGAACAGAATAAAAGATTCCACTTAATGCATTTTTATATTGCCCGAATAGAAAGCATTACTGTGAAAAGAATTAACTAATGAAAACATCCTGTACCTGGGGGAAAATAAATGAGCTTTTGCCAGTTGTAAATCTGAGTAATACTGAATTGCATAAAATACAATTCATTGAAGGGAAAAGGCTTTGCTTGAACGTGCTACATTATGGGCATGAAGCTACTGTAGATGGAGATATGTCACTGTTTATTTTGCAACTAAAAACAACTTATCAAATCAGACAGCCGTAGATATCTACAGTATTTAACAGTTGGACTAGATGGACATTAAAAACTGCAGCACAAAGTGATTAAATAAGACAGCTGGAAGGAGATACAGAATGCAGAAACAAAGATGGTGCTCTGTACCATATCACCGAGAATCAAAGATCAGAATGAATTCCAATATACCCCATACAAACATAGAAGATTGAAGATGTAGTATAAAGCACCCAAAAAGGATGGCCAGATAGATTCACAGCTTATCAAAAGCAAAATTAGATGGCTGAGGAATAGCAGCTCATAGTAAATTATTTTTCAGTATATCACTAGTTAAAAGATGAGGTCTGAGAATGTGGGACCATTAAATAATGGGGCTGAGATGGTGAATCCTGCACAATGTCCTGTTTCTGCTCCTGGTTCTTCCAGTTAGCAACTGTCGGTTAGGATTTGACAGTTGACATCACAGCCAATGACTGAATGTTAGTCCCCTGTCTGCCTCTTCTGAGCATGCCCAGTACAGGTTTCTAAATTGCTGAGTTTCCATGAGGCATCCAGAAGCATAGCAGGCATACAGTAATAAATTCATAGGACAAACTATGATATATCAACATATTTAAAGGCCATTCTTTCTAAAAGATGTTGTTATGAGGGTGGAGTTGTCCTTTAATCTATAAATAAATACATGTAAGTGCACTGTGGTGGTGTGTTGCTACATGTTTTCAATAAATACTTGTTTACTCAGGCTCTAACCACTGACCTGACTATTTTCCCACATACCAACTGTCCAAACTGCATACAATACACCAACTGTCAAACCATTCCAGCTACAGCAAAACTGCTTACAGAAATGCTAAAACGTAAGATGTTTCAGATTGGATATCTAATGAAATAGGGCGCAGTTTAACAATAAAAACGGTATATGTGATAGTTGGGATAAATTTTAGTTTCCAATAATGGGTAATTTAAAAAAACTAATTTTCCAGTGTAGAGCTCCTTTAAGAGATCTTAGTCCAGTTTTATCTAGACCACTGTTTCCTATCTTTTCGATTAACTTTTGTCTAGTGATGTGCCACGGATTGAAAAAAGCCAATGTAATACCAACATTCAAAAAAGCTAGTCCCAACCTGGTAACTATAGACCTGCAAGCCTAACATCAGTGGTAGGAAAGGTGCTGGAAACTTGTTATGGGATCATATAACACCTCCCGTACTTCAAATAAACCATCAGGAGACAGGAGGGAACACAGCAAACTTACCCGCGATTGTGTAAAGAAAATATGCAGCACACAGCTTGTATAGCGTGTAATTATATCATTTCAAAGGTTACTAAAGTAGCTGTAAAATGTATACTCATCTGTAACATTCTGCACATGTATGTCAC
The DNA here is from genome assembly GCA_019447015.1 of Hymenochirus boettgeri. Lineage (NCBI taxonomy): Eukaryota > Metazoa > Chordata > Amphibia > Anura > Pipidae > Hymenochirus > Hymenochirus boettgeri. The sequence goes on from CM033474.1 coordinate 246,460,899, forward strand.
AATAAAACTAAAAGTTTAAACATTTATAGTGTGTGCAGTCCTCAGCATTTACCTCACAGACTCTTTTAGGTATACAGTACTCTGCAGTCAGGGCCACTGGTGGTGATGTCACAGCCAATAACTACAGAGTACTAGATTCATGGAGGCTTGTCTTCAGAGTGCTGCAAAAGCTTAGTGGGGAGCGCCAAACCTTTCAATGCAAAGAGAGAGTCTGGGAAGAATATCTCGCGAGTACAAGAGTTGGTGAAGTATTGCAGTTTTAGCTTTAGGCTGTCCTCTACCAGCATGCCAATTTTTAAATTTTGGGGGTGGACATGCCCATTAATTCCTTATTGCATGACTACTGATTAAAGGTATTGTCCACCCCTAAAACACACTTTAATATTCTGCTCCCCATGTCCCCCAGCCCCAACCGCATGTTTGTTTTTTTTCAAAAAGCTCCCCAAACTCTTACTTACCTCCCTCGATCCTCCGCCGCACTGCCGCCCTCTGCTTACGAGAATCAAGCAGAGGGGCGGGACCGGCAGTCGCTCTGTGATTGGCTGAGCGGCAGCCAATCATGGACGCGGGCTGCCGTCATTCAGTGCAGCGGAGGAAAGCGGAGAGGTAAGTAAGAGTTTGGGGAGCTTTTGAAAAAAAAAACATGCGGTTGGGGCTGGGGACATGGGGGAGCAGCATATTAAGGGGTTTAACCTAGGGGGAGGGATAGTAGAACGGGAGGGAGAGGGAGGGAGAGGGAGGGGGAGGGAGAAGGGCTGCAGTGCGCATGGCAAATATCTACCGGAGGCTAGATAGCAGGCAGAGACCTGCTATCCTCCTGGTGGTTAGTTTTGAGACTTTGGGGGGGTTTACAGGAGAACCCTATGGAGCTGGGATGTGAGGTAAGGATTAAACTACACTACATGGTGGGGTTAGGGGTGGACATACCCTTTAATCAGTAGTCATGCAATAAGGAATTAATGGGCATGTCCACCCCCAAAATTTAAAAATTGGCATGCTGGTAGAGGACAGCCTAAAGCTAAAACTGCAATACTTCCAACTCTTGTACTCGCGAGATATTCTTCCCAGACTCTTCTTTGCATTGAAAGGTTTGGCGCTCCCCACTAAGCTTTTGCAGCACTCTGAAGACAAGCCTCCATGAATCTAGTACTCTGTAGTTATTGGCTGTGACATCACCCACAGTGGCCCTGACTGCAGAGTACTGTATACCTAAAAGAGTCTGTGAGGTAAATGCTGAGGACTGCACACACTATAAATGTTTAAACTTTTAGTTTTATTGTGACATACATGTGCAGAATGTTACAGATGAGTATACATTTTACAGCTACTTTAGTAACCTTTGAAATGTATATAATTACACGCTATACAAGCTGTGTGCTGCATATTTTCTTTACACAATCGCGGGTAAGTTTGCTGTGTTCCCTCCTGTCTCCTGATGGTTTATTTGAAGTACGGGAGGTGTTATATGATCCCATAACAAAGTTTCCAGCACCTTTCCTACCACTGATGTTAGGCTTGCAGGTCTATAGTTACCAGGTTGGGACTAGCTTTTTTGAATGTTGGTATTACATTGGCTTTTTTCAATCCAGTGGCACATCACTAGACAAAAGTTAATCTGAAAAGATAGGAATGTGTTTTACCTAAAGAAGCGTATTTCTTACACAGAGGGTGTTTTATGGAGTGTGTCTTATATGGAAGGTGTTCCTTAGATGGAAGTGTTGCCTTATAGGAAGGTGTGTCTTATATGGAAGGTGTGTCTTATATTAAGGCATGTCTATACGGAAGGTGTGTCTTGAAGGAAGGGTATTATACGGAATGTTTGTGCCTTTATATGGAAAGTGTGTCGATATGGAATGGCGTGTCTTATACGGAAGGGGTCCTAATGTAAGGCGTGTCTTATACGGAAGGTGTCTCTTGAATGGAAGGTGTGCCTTATATGGAAGGTGGATCTTACAAAGACACCACTAACAAATGAAAATTTAGATAATTTGGAACAGAGGGCGGAAACCTAAAGTGGGACAGAATAATAATGCGCATATGTGTACTTAATCAAAGGATATTTAAATAGAACTAATCAAGAACATCTGGAGAACTCAAAAAAACAGCTGTAGTAGGAATACAAAACAAACAGATCATAGCAGAGTCTTTTCCCCATGACTCTATTTTAATCCTCCTGTGCTCTTGCTTAACAAATTTTATATTTAATTTAACAGCATGAGAATTGTAATTAATCATATTAATCTATGATTAAATTATATTAATCCTAAAGATAGAACTGTACAGTAATTGAATAGAGTCTAACAGGATAGAGCGGAATATTAATTTTCTCTTCTGTACAAGTATTTAGATGGCTCAAGTCTTCTGGTGGCAACTATATAAAATTGGAGGGTTGGATGGGTTGTGGAATATATTTTGCGATTGCTGTACTTTCAGTCGCATTTCATACTTTCATTGCCAGCAGCTTTTAAAGGGCATGTTCCACCCCCAAAACTATAATCCCCCCATAATGGCCCCATCAGTAGTGTAATTACCACCCTTACCTCACATCCCCAGCTCCATAAGGTTCTCCTGTAGTCCCCCCCCAAAGTCCCAAAAAACTGGCCACCAGGAGGATAGCAGAGTCCATATAGGACTCGCCTCCTATCTGGCCTACGGAAAAGTTTGGCATGCGTACTGCACCTTCTCCCCCTCTCCCCGAATTAGGATCCCTCCCCTAGCGTAAAAACCTTTTCCATATAATATTCCCCTGTCCCCCCAGCCCAACAGCTAATAGTTTTATTATGTAGAAAGGCTCCAAACATTACTTACCTTCCCTCTTTCCTCCGCCGCAATGAACTCCGGCAGCCGCGTCCGTGATTGGCTGCACTCAGTCAATACAAGATGTGACTGCCGGTCCCGCCCTCTTTTGCATTTTTCGCAAGCAGAGGGCTGCAGTGGGCGGAGGAAAGAGGGAAGGTAGTAACGTTGGGGCACTTTCTAATAATAAAATATAGCAGTTGGGGCTGGGGGGGACAGGGGAATAATTATCAACAATTTTCTTGAAGGGTTTTGGTTAAAAAAGAGTCTGGGTACACTGTAAAATGTTTTGATCCTCATCCTGAAAATGGAGTACATCAGTAACACATTAGTTAAAGTGGTTAAAAGGGGTCATGGCCAAGTAATGTATAATGGTACGCTAAAGGGATGAAACACAGGAAGAGCAATTACATAGGGAATAATATAGCATCTACTGCTAATTATAAGGTTTTAGAAGTCACCAAGGTGTTCCGTTACCATATAAAGCACAAGGCTCCTGATAAGTTGAAAACTTGGGAGTTTTCACACAGTTGGCCAAAAAACCAGAGGGGCTATTTAATATTTTAAAAAGCATATATTAATCTGATTCTGTTATTACGTTTAACAGATGGGCAAAAAAGTTTGCACCTTTTATTAAATAGTCTGTCTTCTTTGAGGGAATCTTTACAATAAAACACTTGCTTTAGGGATAGCATGAGGACCGTCCCTAGTTTGTCACCAATATTTAGATCTGACCGGGTCAACAGGCACATATTAGGGCAGAAAGCACTGTGAGGTCAGCCCTCCGGTTCAGCAAGAACTGTTAAGCAAGCACTCCAGTTACAGGCAGTGTTTATAAACAGTGGCAGGGGAACTGGAGGGCTGACTTATATTGCCCACAGAGACTGTAATACCAAGTTGCCCTCAGTGACGTGCATATAAATGCCCACAGTGACTGGTACACACTATTGCCCACAACAGACTGTTAATATAATTTTATACTTTTAGGGAATAGGATCATGATTAATGTCATTTGAAAGGGGCATGTCCACCGTTTTTTTTAGATTTTGCTGTAGTGTAGGGTTCCCTCACCCACCACCCAAATGCAGAAAACTCTCCTGATCTCTATTTACATAGCGTTTTCCCCCCCGATGTTCAGCCTGCCCAATGTTGCAAAACTGCAAGAGGGAGCAGACCGGCAGCTGCGTCCGTGGTTGGCTGAGAGGCAGCCAATCAGGTGACGCGGCTTCGGCTGTACTGAACATTGAGGGAGGAACAGGCAATGTAAGTAGAGATCGGGAGAGTTTTTCTGCAAATAACTATAGCATTTGGGGGTGGTGAGGGAGCCCTATTCTACAGAAAAGGGGATTGGAGTATGGAGGAGGGAGAGAGAAAAGGGGGGTGAGGGCTGCACTGAGCATGTCCAAATTCTCCCGGAGGAGAGACGGAGGCAGATCCTATATGGACACAGGAGGCCCTGGTGTTTCACTTTTTTGGGACTTTGGAGGGACATTGCGGGGTGACATTGGAGCAGGGACAGGTAAGGATTTTTCTACACTACACAGTTGGGGCCAGTAGTGGGTTTAAATTGTAGTTTTTGGGGGTGGACATGCCCTTAATATTAGGTTGCAAAAAAAAAACAAAAGTGCAACTTGTAACAAAAACTTGAAAGGTAATTTTATGTTGTTAAAGAAATCATCTGCTCATAGAAGGAGGGATTTTGTTCCTGGTATAGATATTGATCACAAGTGAACTCTTTTTAAAGGGGTATAAACTATGACATTCTTAAATGTATACTTTTAGGGAACAAGTGTAAAAAAATTAGATCCTCTCAAGCCTGGCTTAATGCCAGGTCAAAAGGGAAATAATGGAAAAAAAAGGCTTTTAAAATTTTTGAAATCAGAGGGAACCGAACAGCTTACAGGGAGTAAAAAGCTGTAATAAAGAGTGGCAAGAAAGCAATTAAATAGCTAAAATAGCAAATGAAATAAGCAGCAGAACAAACAAGTTTAACCCAAAAGTTTTTTTTAGTATATCAATAGTGAAAAGATGAAGAATGAGATGTGGGAATATTAATAAATGGGCTGAGATGGTATAAGATGCCAAAAAGGCTAATGTGCTAAACAGTATTATTTTCCCTCTGATTCACTATAGGAATCCTAGTCCTTATAGCAGGGACTATAGTAATTGAAGGGTAGAAAATTAGGAATATTCACCTCTGGCTGACAGAGGAAACAATTAGACAAAGTTAAGATCGATAAAGCCCCAAGACCGGATGAAATACAGTCTGTATCGCAAGAGAAATACCAGACCATGAAGGTTAAATATCAGAGCTATTTTTGTCAATTGTTTTTTTGTTAAAGCTATTTAAAAATACAGTAGGTGAAAATTCTCCTTTGCCACCTTTCTGCCTTTTATGGCATTTTTTTGCAGTTTTACCAGAATTTTTGCCACAACATCATTACTTACTGGAATGTTCAATTAACATGACTATTTCTTACCCAGCACTATGGTATGTTCCCATATTAATGGAACTGGTTTGATAATAGCTGTATTTTGCTGAAAATAATTAGTCTATAATTAAGATAGAAAATTCGCTTGTGAGTTTTTATACATTTATCATCTACTTTGAAAACCCACCAGGGAGTATTACCTATTACAATAATTTGTGCTGAATTTAACTTTTTTGCCATATTTTCACCTTAAAAAAAAAATCTTAAAAAAAGTGCAAAAAAATATAAAAAGTGATGGACCCATTGCAGGCTAAATAAAGGGTACTTATGTGTTTTCGCCACCTTTAGACTTGGCAAATTTAAATGGCTGAACTTAGCACAATAAAAACACTTTTCGTCATTTACCACTGGTTATCACTACTATGAATAGCGAAAAGTCCAATTTGTGTGAAACGGAGGCGAAAAATTTAACAAACTTTTATAAATATGCCCTTTGTATTATTTTAAAATATACTTCTCCTGAGACTCATAAAACCCTGGCAGGCTAAAGGCTTGTACACATGTGCAATTTGGCTCCTAACAAACAACTGCAATAAACAGACGTTTTGGCCAATATCGCACGTGTATGGCAGCTCGGTCGGCCATTGTTGGTGGTCCAACCCATTGTCCGGTCGAAAATTGCATGTGGGTACGAGCTTTAAAGGGACACTATACTGAAAAAATACTCATCTTAATCTAGAATTGATTACATGTAAGTAGCACTTTCTTGAAGCTGTGGTGTGTTTCTGCAGCATTCAATCCAGCACTTGTTTTGCTCATTTCTCTTAACCACCTCCTACTTCATCTGACCTGACTTTTCCCCCAGAAACTAGCTGTCAAAACTGCAAACCGCATACAACGATACTAACTGTCAAATACTCTGTTACCATTCAGGTACAGCACAAACCTTTAACAGCGAAAAAGTTTCGTATTACTGATTGATAAAGTGTCTGGTATGATGAAGTTAATAAGTTGTTTGGCACACGGATACTGGTAATTGCAAACAAAAAGAAACCAGTAAATTGGATGGTCAGTCTGATACTGGCAATTGGCTGAAAAAAAGGAATCAACTGTGAAACTAATAATGGCTATTAACTGGCAAACATACTGGTGAATTGGCTGGCAGACCTGTGAAGTCCTGCAGCATGCTTTGCTTTCTACTTCTCACTCTCTGAATGCATGGCTCTGCACACATTGTGGTGAAATAGTGTGCCATGTGAAGACTAGTGAAATGTTGATAGAGACCAAATAAATTAATGCTACACTGATTTTTAGTATGAAGGCCCTTGCCAGGTGTTACTCCAACTACTCCTATTGTTTATTTACATTTTCTATCTTTACTTTCTCTATGGCTCTGTATTGAATTTAGCAGTTTTCTTGAGTAAATGGGCTGTGGCAGTCCGACACTACCACCCTGGTATTCCCTTTTCATTCTTCGGTAGAAGCAGTGTTGTCGGAAAGTGTGCCCAAGTAATAGAGGAGAAACCTATTGGGCTACACTGTTCATGAAGACCCCTAATCCCAGGATCAACAAATTTACTTGGCTTCCTGGCTTCTTAAAGAATATATTACTATTAAGTCCCTGGTCCCCTTTCTTCTATGTGCAGCCTCTTCAGCCATCAGTCATGTCCATGATGTCACCACCACGCCATTAAGAACTCTTATTTGAAAACCGTAATGAGAAAAAAAGGGAAATAAGTCTACCCTTTTAATTGGTCTTTCATCAAGGATTACTTAAAGGGGTCGACCGTTTAGAAAAGCTTGGGGACCCCTGAGCAACATCCTGAATTCTCTGCTAATTTAGAGCTTCCAAGAAAACCATCTTGTTAGACACGGAGAGCAATACGTTGACTTTCACTTGTTATTCCCTAAAAGTTACTGGAGAAAAGAAGGAAATCACAAACTTCTATTCAACAATCACAGCTGAAGAGCTAAGCTCTTATATGGATGGTTCAACATTAAAGATGTCTAACAGAACAAGAAGCCAGGCATTACAAATTGTTTGAAAAGGTTTGGCTTTTCCTATTATTACTTTTTTTATAGTCTGAGCGGGCGCAGCATTGCTTTTAGGAGGTGCGGCATCTTAGATTTCTTTTAACCGTTGTGTGTCAGTTGGATTATTGAAATATTTTAGATAATTAAGCACCAAAAAGGATTATATTTGGTATCACACAGGTGCAGAACTATATATTTATTTGTATTGATATTGGTTATTTGGGAAAGAAGCATGGCATGTTTTACGGAGTTTACACTATATTCTGCCTTATATCTGCAGAAGGGGAAATACTGTCTCCATACAGGTATAAAAGCCGAATGGTTAATAGGACACTGTATAACGATCCAAATATTAAGAACAAAATCATAACTATTCCAAAAAAGGTTTAAAAAAAAAAATTGTGGTTACGGTAATTATAACTTAATGCTTATAGTTATGCTAAGATGTCACCATTACAATATAAATAACAGGAATCCGCCGCTCTGCATTGCTAGCAAGGTATAGAGTAGAGGAGCACACTACCCAGGTGATACATTTGTTATTTGTGCAAAAAACAAGACCTACAACGTTTCGAGACTCAAGTCCCTTCCTAAACCAGTTTTGTGCAGTGGAACATCTATTTATTCCCTTCCTCAGCCTACAACAGTGGTGTAGAAGTACACCTGGAGCTCTCTGCATTGCTACATATTCTCTGTTAATTTGCCCTGTATCAAATAGTTACTGGGACCTAAACATGTGGCAACTACTGCCACCAGCAGACCTAGACATGTACAGAACCCTGGCTATTGGGATCACAGAGGCCTGACCCGCAACGCACAATTGTGTGTAAATGCCAAATACATAAGTTTAGTCACTCAGTCGCTGAAAAGGATGTCGGGGGATCATCAATGATGCCCAACCGAGCACCCATACACTGACGATAGTCAGCCTAAACGGACAGACGTATACTTCGGCATCGCGGGTCGGGCCTTCATAACACCATCGTTGATGGTCATTTACTCAAGAAGAAGGTAGGGATGCGGGGTGTGGATTTGTATGTGTAATGTAAAGATTATGTTTGTTGCTCAATATCACCCCAAGAAGTATTGTGGTCTCTCCTTCACTGGTTCAAACTAGGTCAGTTGCCGTTTCTCCTGTAGAAATGGCACGGCAGGAAGTTTTTTTAATTTATAGATTGCCTCAGTCAAAAATGCAATGCAGCACGGACCCATCCAGAGGATTAAAGGACAGACTGCCATTTTGTCTGTGGTGTGTCAACGAGCCCTCAAAGATCTTAATCCCTCTTAATAGACACTGGCAAAGCCTGATCATTCCAGTTATCAATATAAGCGCAGTTAGGGGGGTAATTAGCATAGCACACCTTCCTACTGCTACGCATTAGCATGTTGTAATGAATGGCCTTGTTGTGAAAGGTTTGTTTGGTGTTTACACAGCCAAGGTGTGTGTTGCTTATTTTGATTTTTAGGTAACAAATAAACAGGCAGTCTAGTGCACATATAAAATAATCTGAGCAAAAAGCAATTTAGACAGGCCTTGTGTACAAATATGTATATTTTTTCTGCAGATAACCTTCAAAAGAAAGGAAAATAGCTTTCACATCGGAAATGCACTTTATTCTGATAAATACATGTCTTGAATTAATATGACATATGGGATTGAACTGTGTTCACCAATCAGATATGGGACTGCATTTTTATCCATTGCTTTTCTTGTTCCAAATAGAAGGCAGGTGAGTGTGTGGGTTCTCTGGTGTTTTTTTTCTAGATCTAGGCCACTCTGCCGCGTTTTAAAAGTGATCCGTTCACATAGTAATTACGGTTGAATAAAGACAAACATCCATCAAGTCCAACCTTTCACCCTCATTTTTAACCACCTAACAGTTGATCCAGAAGAAGGCAACAAAAACAGTTAAAGGGGGGGGGGGAATCCTTCCTGGCTCCAAATGGCAATCAGAAAGTATCCCGCATCAACCAGAACTACAACTTACACACTGGATTTTATGGGAGGTCCTATGGCTTTAATATAAAGCACTGGATGGCCTCTCCCTCATTTAAAAAGCCAAAGGTGGGGGGAAGGGAGAAGCCTGTTATAATGGATCCAGTGTGTAAGAATGAGAAATGCAAAAGTTTGCTAATCGTAATTGAAGTAAAAGAAATGTAAAAAGGTTAGAAGTTAGGAACTTCCAGACTGGGGTACCTTGATGTGGTTGGAAGGCTTTTCATTCATGTGATCACAGTAATGTATACTAAAACCCCTTTGTTTATAAGTATGCCAGTGTGCCATAATATGATATTGTATGGGGCCTAGGAATGTGCATGATTATCTTTTCTATGTTGTATAAATGTTTGACCAGATCATTAGCACTTCCGCTAAATGTAGTTGTAAATGGCCTAATTGGAGTGCTCCACAATTCTTGAATTGTTAATACCAGTAATTCTCAATATTATATAGTATCGTACCAACCAGAACTACAGTATATGATTTAATACCAGTAATTCTCAAATTATATAGTATCACTGTACCAACCAGAACTACAGTATATGTATTAATACCAGTAATTCTCAATATTTTGTATCCTGTACCAACCAGAACTACAGTATATGTATTAATACCAGTAATTCTCAATATTATATAGTATCACTGTACCAACCACAAAACAGTATATGTATTTAATACCAGTAATTCTCCAATATATATAGTATCCCTGTACAACCAGAAACTACAATATGTATAATACCAGTAATTCTCAATATTCAATAGATCCCTGTACCAACCAGAACTACGTATATGTATTAATACCAGTAATTCTCAATATATATAGTATCCCGTACCAACCAGAACTACAGTATATGTATTAATACCAGTAATTCTCAATTTATAGATCCCTGTACCAACAGAACTACAGTATATGTATTAATACCAGTAATTTCAATATTATATAGTATCCCTGTACAACCAGAACTACAGTAATGTATTATCCAGTAATTCTCAATATTATATTGTATCCCTACCCAACCAGAACTACAGTTATGTATTATACCAGTTATTCTCAATATTATTTAGTTTTAGAAACTTATAGCCCACTTTAGAGCTATTCAATGAACTTGCCATTACCACATTGTTGGAAGACAGTTCCACAGTTTCACCGTTCTCACTGTAAAGAAACCTTTCCTAACTGATGATGAAAATTTTTTTCTTCTAATCTTAAAGGATGTCCATGAGTCTTGATATGACCTATTAGTGAACAATGCACAGAGAGTTTATTGTATGGCCTATTAATATATTTGTATAAAGTGATTAAACCCTCACGCAAATGATGCTTCTCCAAGTAAACAGCCCTAACTTGTTAATCTGCTTGCATAGTCAAACCCCTCCATTGCCTTTATATTTTAGTTTCCTTTCTCTGAATTGCTTCCCTTTCCAAGATGTCCCTTTTGTATATGGGATTCCAAAACTGCATGCATATACCAATGAGGCCTTACCCAGTGCCTTGTAAAGAGGGAGAAAATATTTTTCTCCCATGAATCTATTCCCTCTTTATAACAAGACAATATCTTGCTAGCTCTACGCCTTGCTACCTGGCATTGTATCAGTTATCTACCCAGAACCCCCAAATCTTTCCATTTGCGCCCACATGGATGTACAGTAGATCCAATGATCACCACTCTCGTTTGCGATCCAATAACCAATTCTCTATCCATATACAAATGTTTTTTCTAGGCCAACAGTCGTCAGTTTATACATTAAAAAATGTATTCATTACAAACTCCCACAAGTGTTGCCAAATGCTCTGGCTACACTAGGTGCATTGCCCTTAGTTGCTAAATTGCTATCAGAGGCATTTGTTGCGCAATCGTAGCACATGGCAATGCCACAGTGACACGAAAACTGTGCCAAGTTTCCGGTGCGCTACTATGCACTGCAGTAATTTTTTGTACTGTTGGTGCTACCTAAGCACCTACTAATTAGTTATCCTGCCACCAGGGGACATATAACCATTTTTAGTGTTTCCTTATTCATTTATTAGAAACATATTTGCCAATTAGGAAATTGGTTAAAATTATACATGCAAATCAAATCCATAATTTTATTACGGTTTCCAAAACTCATTTATAATACAGATACCGATGAAGCAATGCAGTCACAATGCTATGGGAACAGACAACGTTTTTTTTAATAATCCCAGAGGATTATTACATCAGAATTAACATTAATTCATTATAGGAATGCTGAAGCCCTTGATTCATTGGAGGAAAACTCCACTGATGTCAACATTTGTGAAGGGGAATAAAGAACATTCCGATCAAATAAACAAGCAACTGTTTCTACAGTGATAGCATCTTGAACAACACATAACACACTAGCAGGGTTATTCAATAAAAGGTCTTATCGTTTCAAATGGTGCTAATTTTGCCCCAACCAATCAGATGTTAGCTTTCAAAGTTAAATAAGATCTGATTGGTTGGGGCAAAATTATTAGCACCATTGAAATGATAAGACCTTTTATGATTCTCCCCGTAAGTCTGTTTCTTATTTATTTTCACTTGTTTTTTGAAAAAGTATTTTTTATGATTATGAGGAAAAAATAAATAGTTTGGATTATTGTGGAGCATATTAAAGGGACAGTTCAGTGGAAATTATCAATATTTGTTAATTGTTAGTTTGTGTAATGCCTTCTTAGTTATTCTACATATTATTTCCCATTTTGAGAAATCAGTTGATTTCATACCCTTTGCGTTCCCTGCTGTTGACATTAGTGAGCTGCCATTTCAGGTTCCAGGTCCTTCTTCTTCCCAGGATGCACCACATCCTTAGAATGTTCCAACAGTAATTTCTACTGATTGGCTGTTGGATGGGTCAAACATGCTCAGATCTCTACTGAGCAACTGAATCAACCCAGGCGCTGAGTCAAGGGCAAGACAGTGCACATGCACTGGCTATAAAAAGGACCAATAGCTAGAAAAAAATATAACTTTTGGGACTTTCAGCCCTATCTTACTCAAAGGTAAATATTTTTAGGTAAGGTTTTGAGATTAAAAAACCTCTTTACCATCTACACCTTGTACTTACTTCTCATAGTTAGAATAGTATAGAACAAGTGGCTTGTTACAGACACTCAGGACTGGATTTCTCACTAGGTTAACTAGGCCCTGGCCTAGAGCGGCACAGTTGCTAGAGGGGGGCGGCATAGAAATATAATGGCAGCACCCTCACCTTTGACATGCATGAAATGGCATGTCACATTTGCGTCCCAAACACTCAGTTAACCACTAGAAGTCTGAAAATGTTCTCTTCCTGTGTTCTCGAGTGGGCACTGACTGTTAATTTTGGACTATATTCCAAATGCTAGCTGCTTGTTGATGTGCTTCTAATGTTCTCCTTTATGATGGACAAGGTGGTAAGATGCTAGTGAACCCAGGGGAGAGGGAACAAAGATAATCTGGACCTCAGGAGCTGCTGCATTTTAAAATAGAAATACGAATTGCTTTCAGAATCATAACCTTACTATGAGTTCACAGCATCATTTTCTATGTCAGTGAGATATAAATCCTTTTGAAGTAATAATAAATAAGCAGTCGTGTATTTCCTTATTACTTTTAGATAAATCTGCTCCGTGGTTTTAAAAGAACATTCATTTTTAAAACATTGTTGCAGCATAACATTCATACAGAAATGTACAAGAGGGTACTCGGGGGGGGGGGAGGAGCTTGTTATTTAAAGGAAAATCCTTTATTTTCTTTTTACATGTTACTAAAATCCCACATCTATTCCAGTTATAGCAGGGTGCTAGGCTAAAGAAACACAGATGTAAGCCATTTAAAGAAGCAGTAAGATCCTTGTGTGTAACTGCTTAGTTTTATGTGTGGATATATTTTCTTTTCCATTTTCTATAGTTATTTCGCTCCAGAAAGCTTCCTTATGGTCGTCTATAAAATAAAGGTGGTGTTCTCAGTCGTGCCGGTGGGAATACTGATGATACGGATGTTAAACTGCTGAGATGTGTTTTTCTATGTGTGTGTAAAAAGCTGTTCATGCTCTCTAAAACATTTGGAGAATTTGGTACTTAGCGGTATTGTAGGGATAGGCCCCCTACCAACTTGTTTTGTTTAACTTTCTAATTCTTTTGCTTTTCCTTCAACATTTGGAAATGGTGTGTTTATATTTTGGCTTGTTAAAACTATCCTGCAGACCTTACAAGCCATGTTCAAAAAGGGCAGTGTTAACCACAGTATCAATCTGTGTTAGCCACCTCTGGACATTGATAGCCACACGTTGGTTTGCTGTGAACATGTAAAAAAAAGTCTATTGTCCAGATCTGAGACATCCAGGAAGAGGAGTTTAAAAAGAATAGATATCAGGCCACCATGTGCCCCATGTCCACAAAAGAAATAAGCCAAATAACCAATAATATTTCCAAATATAAAACATTTATACAAATTTTCAAACTCAGTGTATCTTTCTCCTTCTCCTTGCTGGGTAGACACGTCCAAAAGGACTTCCAGGTGCAGGAGGCCACAGAAAGCAGAGGATGCTTAGCCAGAACGTCACAATAAAAAAGAAAATCTGTTAATAAAAACTGCTTGTCTAAAAAACTGTCAATGCCTCAGATCATGTAGGGACATCCCCCTCGGTATAGATTGGAATTGCTGTTACTTGAACTGTACTGTAAAAGACACAATTTGCATGTCTCCCCCCTTTACTCTGGGAATCCTGGGAGTAAGAAATTGCTCTTTGTTTCTTAGATTTTATGGGCAAGGCTAGTCTTATAACATGAAGCTGTAAATTTCCTACTGTTTAAGAAGGCTCTATTTCGTTTTAATAGTGATGGACCCTGAGTTGGGCAAAACTTTATGAGTTCAGACTAATTCGAACTAGTTGGTTTTCCAAACTCGTGGACTTATTTTCAATAATTATCAATTACAGGTCATTCGCTAACCCTCGAATGTAATGTTCGGCTTCGGTAACCCTCGAATTTAATATTCTGTTCAGTAACCCCTGGAAAGTAATTTTCGATTTTCCGTAACCCTCAAAGTATTGTTCAGTAACTGTCGAATATAGCTTTAGTTTTCCATAACCTCGAATGTAATGCTCGTTTTCACTAACAATTGAATGTAGCGTTCGTTTTTGGTATCCTCGAATGTAGCCTTGGCTTTCAGTAACCCTCAAATGTATTGTTCGGTAACCTCAAATGTAGTGTTTGGTAACCCTCAAATGTATGTTCGGTAACCCTCAAATGTAGTGTTGGAACCTCAAATGTAGTGTTCGGTAACCTCAATGTAGTGTTCGGTAACCCTCAAATGTAGTGTTCGGTAACCCTTAAAGGCAGACTTCGGCTTTTGTAACACTCAAATTTAGTATTCATTTTCATAACCCCTCGAATGCATAGTTCAATTTTCGATAACCCTAGAATGTATAGTCGATTTTAATAAACCCTTGAATGTAGCGTTCGATTTTCAGTAACCCTCGAATGTAGCGTTCGATTTTCATTAACCCTTGATATAGCATGTGAAAACCCATCAATAGCCCGATCATGGGGGAAAGTTAGTGTTTAAAAACAAGTTTGTGTGATAGGACATGTTCCCCAAACCATTCCCAGGGGAAGTCACTTGTAAACCAATTTAATGAAGATGCATGTATCTGTTTAATTGCAGTAAGACAGATATAAATCTTTAAAGGGGATTGTGGTTCCCTGACCTATTGGAGACTATCAATTCAAATCAAAGATTTTAGTCATTTTTCACTAGAACTTTCCAAGAATCGTAACCATTTGTGTAGGAAAAGGGGGTCTTATTGTTTGCAACGACGACTGGACCCCTGTTCTTAGGCTTGTTCCCATGCACAGCCATTCCAGGTGGCATGGCAGATCACAGCTCCGGATCCCAGGCAAGAGTTTGTTGGGTTGCAACATGGAGGGAAGTTTGGAGCATCGAACACAACTATGATTAGCAACAGTTTTGTTCATCTCTGTAAGCACACCTTCCGATATTCCCCATTTCATTCGGATCATTTATAAAAACTGTGCGCTATTATAGTATGTGACTAATAAATTGTGGCCCTTGAAGATGCTAGGGGCCAATGGAAGAGTCCCGATTTGTGGAATTGGAATTAGTCATAGTATAAATTCAGGATGATAAAAGTGGAATATTTTAATTGGGAAAATCTGGTACTAACCAACTGAAACTAAATTTTTAGGACCGAGATTTTTTACTTTTTATCTACAGTGATTTGTGATTATTAAATGTCATTTTAACATTCGTCCATGAAATCTGCGCTGATTTACTAACCTTTATAGCAGGTGCTTTTTGCTGGAATCGAAGAGTTTTTTCTAAGAAAGGAGACACAAGTTAACTTTAAAAGTTATATGGGACAGGAATTTCATATTTTTCTTGCATTTTATGAAAGTGTGTTGTGTGTCTGTGAGTAAACAGGTCTGGCCAGTTAAAGGGATGATCGATTGAGTGCGAGGCCATTGACCGACCCGCCACTGCTCTCTCCAGCGCCACTATTTATTACCCCCTCAATCAATAGGTAATCTGGTAAATCTAGCCATCTGTATATTGGTGGGGTGAAACCAATGAGAAAGTGACTGTAGGCTTGGACCTAAATGGCTTTTCCTGTCTCTATTCTGATCTAATGCCTCAAGTTCAATGGAAAAAACCCACAAATATCCGATAGATATTTAGCTGTTTATCAGTAGTCCCCCTTCCCGTTTCTGCCATTTGCATTTCATTAGGGAGAAATATGATCAACTACATTTTGTCTGAGTGGCTTTTTTTTGTCAGGGATAATTTACCTTCATATTAACCTAAATATTGTTTGAGAGAACAAAGCAGACAGAAAGTTACTTTTGTGGAAGTCATTTCCTGAGCCAATTTCCACATTAATGAGAGAAAACGCTCATCACCTAATGTTCCTAACTTCCAGAGCAGCTACAAGAATCTGTTTCCGACAAGCCTTGGGTCTAACATATCTGTCATTATCTGTAAATGGTGCTGATCACGTCCAACGTGATAAATTCAGCTTTCCTGAGTTTTTAATCTTTCAGTACAAGATATTTTGCTGCCTAAACTGTTTAACAGAGCAAATTGCAAATAAGAACTTAGCAACTCGGGCCCTAGGCTCATTTCTTCCACTGTGTGGTCGATGCTGTCATCTCTTTCTAGAAATGTGAATATAGCATTCAACTTTTGGGAGAGATATTATACTGATATATTTCAAATGCTGAAAAACTCGTATTTTTTTGTTGTAGCTTTAGGAGTTCAATTTATTGCCATTTGTATTGTACAGCGATAGAAAATATATATTGAAAATAGTTTTTGTGGCAGGTTAGGTACATGGACTTTACATAGATAGAAGTTGGTTAATATGGGATATTGGAGAGTAATGGAATGCGGTTGAGGGCCAGTGGACATTATTTTTCTCAGGGAAGAGTCTTATTACTTCTGGCTTTAATTCTTTTTAATCTATTGGGCTTAGACTGTATGATGGGTTTCACCAGGTGATTAAACTATGCGTGAGAATGTTCGTTGGCTTTATCTTTCTATCGATCTGTATCCTGTTTTTTTGATTTTGTGTTGCTTAAATGAAGCCTTTTATTTTTGCTCTGTAGAAGGATACTTTTTATTTTGCTATTGTCTCCTGAGAATATCTAGACTCTAGTAGGCTTATGGTGGTGGTCAATCATAATTCTTCATTATTTGGTCACCTGGCAGGAGTGTGCTTGGAGAGAACCTAAAATTCTATCTGTGAGCCATGTGAATAATACTAGCAGTTATAATTTACAGAGCCTACAATTAAAAAGGTATATATTTCAATTGCAAAAATATAAATGTGGAAAGGCTGACCCTACTGCCCCTACCCAGGACGGGTTCCATTCCAATTCCTGGATAAATTGACGTGCCCAAGGCACCTCAATAGTATACAATACATACAATAAAAACGAGGAATGTAGGGAAGCAGGGAAATAGAAATAAGGAGTATTCCTTTAATACGATAAGTACAATCCTCCAATAGGATATAATACAAACAAAGTGTAATGTAAAAACATATACTAATGTGTAACAAAGTGCATATATATAGTAAACAAATAAATGTATCTGATGATACTATTGCACAAGTGTCCACTATCCTGTGATAAGTCCAATAAATATGTATTGGGTCCTCCTAAACCCCCCCTGTACCTGTGGTGTACCTCCTCTGGGATTCAGCACTCTCCCTCCGTGTGTTCCGATATTTTTAACCCCACTGGAACCACCGGGCTCCTTTCCACTTGAAGCACGTCTGATTAGGTTTCTCCGGGAACACTTTCCTCGCCTCCTCCGTTCTCCAACTACAGATCCCCTCAGAGGTCACGCGCTACTGTTAGATGGAAAGTAGATCCTGCCGATCCCAGTCTCACTCACGTTGCTAGTAAATGGGAAGAGATCTGGCCAATCCAAGGTTCGATGCAGACACCACTGAGAGGGAGGGCTGATACCTCAGAAGAGAGTACTTTGCGGAAAGAAGGAAGGGTAAGTAATCAGTCCACTTCAATAAAAAATGAAAATGGTTATAAAATGCCACAGTGACAACAATTCAGTGCATATGCAAGTGATTGGAGGCTAAATATTAAAAGCGGCCAAACACCCTCGAATACCCAGGCTGAGTTAGGTACTCAGCCTGGGTATTCGAGGGTGTTTGGCCGCTTTTAATATAACGCTTGGTGGTCCCAGCCCTCTCCTAAATACTTTATTCACAGGAATATTTTCCGATAAGGGACAGATTAAGCTTTAGGGCCTAACTAATGAAATGGCATTCTCTGCAGAAGGTACAAACATATCAGTGGTGTGGAATCTTTTGGCTTTTCCTTAGCTAGAAGATTCCACAAAGAAAAAAATAATAAAATAGTCTACCCATTTAAAACATGCAATTAAAGTCCAAATACCACTTTCTTGATTAAATGCACCTGAGGCATAATCAAATCTGATTAATTGCACCTGATCTAAGGGTACTTGTAAATTATGAAGCCCGATTATGACCTTGGACCATGCGGGCAGATTGTTGAAGAGGGCTTTGATTTTTTTCTTATCGGACAAGTTATAATATTTTTTATTGGACTGATACTAATTGTACTATACTGTCAGGAAGTTTTTATAAAAGTTCTTATCGTTAAAAATGGTGCTAATGTGGCCCAACAATCAGATGTTAGCTTTCAAATGTTAAATAAGATTTGCTTGGCTTAGGCAAAATTAGCACCATTTTTAATGATAAGAAATTTTATTGAATCTACCTGTGTATGTCCTAAAAGTCTATTTATATTCTATGGTGGTTTTTTCTCTTTAAAGAGGAAGTGGTCTCCAAACAAGTTGAGTTAAATTAAAGGCCAATTTCCTACTTTTAAAACGAGCCATCAACCACCTCTCTACGTGCTCCACAGCCCAAGATATAAAGAAATGACTGACCAGAAAGTTAATGGGTGGAGGGCTGACATGTGACATTCCTAAGGCTTCTCTGCACAGTGCCGCCGGGGAGCACAGCCTCAGACTCCCTCAGTGTGTGAGGGAGACAGGAATTCCCCTCTCCTCTGCTTGTGTGAAGTCCTGACAGAGTAGGTAAGGGAATCTGCAGCCCTTCTCTCCCACTATGTGAAAACAGCCTTTTCAGGACTCTGCCTGAAAACGTTTTCCACAGAGTTTTCTGTGAGGGAGGGTCTGAGTGGCCCACGGCACCCACGAGTGGGCGGGGCTTGTGCACCTGTGGGTGGGCGGGGCCATGGACCTGCGGGTGGGCAGAGCCACATGGGGCTGTAAGAGAATGGGCCAAGGGGGGCCTGCAACTAGGGGACCATGGGGTCAATGAGTGGGAGGGACCAGGGGGGCTGCAAAAGGGGGGAGGAGACACAGGACAGATTGACTGACATGGCTTCAGAGCAGGAAGCAGGAAGTGCAGGGGACCTGGTGATGCTGCTGCCATATCACACACAAAAATATAAATATCTTAAAACTATGCAAAATAAATAATGAAAATAAATTGCAAAAATACTCAGGAGAGCAGCAATTCCTATCAATTTACCTAAAGTCTTTTTGTACCAACAGTTCCCCTTTAAAATTGAGTCACCAAAACGATCATATTTATCCCTGTTTTATTATATAATATGTACTTAGAAATAACTTAATAACTTAAAAACAGAGATAAAATATCCCTGTTTTTTAAAAAACCTAAATTATATAGCATTACCCACCTTTGTTCCCTTGGCTTTCTTAATAGACGGCAGCCGCGTCTGGATTGGCTGACTCTCATACCTCGTACAATAAGAGATCTCATACTTTCAACAAGTCTACAATGGTGTATTTTGCTTTTCTAAGGTTATAGGCTTGTAATGTTATAGTTCCTTGTCTGTCTGTCTGTCTGTGACAGTCACATGATGTGCACACTCACAAAAACATTATATTTCTGAAACTAGTTACTGTCCTTCCTCTACCCCAGGAGACCTTAAGGAGAGAATTTTTTATTTTCTTCAGGCTTATGGCTAGCTCTAAAATGATTTAGAAGTTTGTCAGTGGGGTATAATGCAGCTGATGATGCCCCAGACAGTGGTGCTGGTGATGTCACAGTTTACAGTACTAACAATAAAAAACACCTTTTACTACTTTGACTTTAGATAGACTGCAGCTAGAATCATGAACCTGGAGTCTTATTAAAGGCAGGAGCATGCTCTTTTTTTTTTTTTTTTTTTTAAAAGCCACTTGTATGGTGACTTTAGTTCCGCTTTAAGTTTTTTCTCTTTGTTGTTGACCCTTTAACCCAAGGGTCTGTGTCTGAACAGAAGATAATAATAATTCTTAGAAGAATTTGTCTAAAGTTTATCACTATCATTGGGAAGCCTGTATTATTCCTTTTTCATCTGTTTATACAAATGTATAACAATATACAAGCTGCAACAATCTGTAGCCAATCAGAGATAACCAAAATGACATCCATTTCTGATAGAAACTTCCTTTCAGTAACCAATGCTGTTTTCTATAAAGTTCGCTTGCGTACCAAATGTGATCAACCATGTAAGGAATGTATCTCCTCAAACTGTTAACTAAATATTTGTAGAAACAAAAAGTAGACAGAAACGTTCCTTAGCAGTCAGTGATTTCATAAGATACTTTACAGTTAAGCGAAAGAACAGCTCAACAGAAATTATGTCACAGCATGTCCCCATTCATGTCACGCTTGCTGTTTTTAACAAATCACTGGAAACCCTTAAAAGGTTTTCTGTATAAAAACACTTTTTGAGAAAAGAAGGCCACAAATAAAATGTTGTACGAAGATTAATGCAACAAACAAGCATCTAATGAGGATGGACTAAATCTAAAGAAATTATCATGAGCGAGCCATGTTTAATCTAGCCATAGATACTGTTAAAGGCATGTCCACCCCCAAAACTATAATCCCCCCAACTACTGGCCCCACCATGTAGTGTAGTTTAATCCTTACCTCACATCCCAGCTCCATAGGGTTCTCCTGTAAACCCCCCCCAAAGTCTCAAAACTAACCACCAGGAGGATAGCAGGTCTCTGCCTGCTATCTAGCCTCGGTAGATATGCCATGCGCACTGCAGCCCTTCCTCCCCCTCCCTCTCCCTCCCTCTCCCTCCCGTTCTACTATCCCTCCCCCTAGCGTTAAACCCCCTTAATATGCTGCTCCCCCATGTCCCCAGCCCCAACGCATGTTTTTTTTTTTCAAAAAGCTCCCCAAACTCTTACTTACCTCTCCGTTCCTCCGCTGCACTGAATGACGGCAGCCGCGTCCATGATTGGCTGCGCGCTCAGCCAATCACAGACGCGACTGCCGTCCCGCCCCTCTGCTTGCATTCTCGTAAGCAGAGGGGCGGCAGTGCGGCGGAGGATCGAGGGAGGTAGTAAGAGTTTGGGGAGCTTTTTGAAAAAAAACAAACATGCGGTTGGGGCTGGGGGACATGGGGGAGCAGAATATTAAAGTGTGTTTTAGGGGTGGAAATACCTTTAATCAGTAGTCATGCAATAAGGAATTAATGGGCATGTCCACCCCAAAATTTAAAATTGGCATGCTGGTAGAGGACAGCCTAAAGCTAAAACTGCAATACTTCCAACTCTTGTACTCGCGAGATATTCTTCCCAGACTCTTCTTTGCATTGAAAGGGTTTGGCGCTCCCCACTAAGCTTTTGCAGCACTCTGAAGACAAGCCTCCATGAATCTAGTACTCTGTAGTTTGGCTGTGACATCACCCACAGTGGCCCTGACTGCAGAGTACTGTATACCTAAAAGAGTCTGTGAGGTAAATGCTGAGGACTGCACACACTATAAATGTTTAAACTTTTAGTTTTATTGTGACATACATGTGCAGATGTTACAGATGAGTATACATTTTACAGCTACTTTAGAACCTTTGAAATGTATATAATTACACGCTATACAAGCTGTGTGCTGCTATTTTCTTTACACAATCGCGGGTAAGTTGCTGTGTTCCCTCCTGTCTCCTGATGGTTTATTTGAAGTACGGGAGGTGTTATATGATCCCATAACAAGTTTCCAGCAACTTTCCTACCACTGATGTTAGGCTTGCAGGTCTATAGTTACCAGTTGGGATAGCTTTTTGAATGTTGGTATTACATTGGCTTTTTTCAATCCAGTGGCACATCACTAGACAAAAGTTAATTGAAAAGATAGGAAACAGTGGTCTAGATAAAACTGGACTAAGATCTCTTAAAGGAGCTACACTGGAAAATTAGTTTTTTTTAAATTACCCATTATTGGAACTAAAATTATCCCAACTATCACTATACCGTTTTATTTGTTAAACTGCGCCCTATTTCATTAGATATCCAATCTGAACATCTTACGTTTTAGCATTCTGTAAGCAGTTTTGCTGTAGCTGGAATGGTTTGACAGTTGGTGTATTGTATGCAGTTTGGACAGTTGGTATGTGGGAAAATAGTCAGGTCAGTGGTTAGAGCCTGAGCTAAACAAGTATTTATTGAAAACATGTAGCAACACACACACACAGTGCTACTTACATGTATTTATTTATAGATTAAAGGACAACTCCACCCTCATAACAACATCTTTTAGAAAGAATGGCCTTTAAAATATGTTGATATATCATAGTTTGTCCTATGAATTTATTACTGTATGCCTGCTATGCTTCTGGATGCCTCAGGAAACTCAGCAATTTAGAAACCTGTACTGGGCATGCTCAGAAGAGGCAGACAGGGGACTAACATTCAGTCATTGCTGTGATGTCAACTGTCAAATCCATAACCGACAGTTGCTAACTGGAAGAACCAGGAAGCAGAAAAAGGACATTGTGCAGGATTTCACCCATCCAGCCCCATTATTTAATGGTCCCACATTCTCAGACCTATCTTTTAACTGTTGATCCAGTAGTTGGGGGGATTATAGTTTTGGGGGTGGACATGCCCTTTAACAGTATCTATGGCTAAGATATAAACATGGCTATGCTCATTAGATTTCTCTTTAGATTTAGTCCATCCTCATTAGATGCTTGTTTGTTGCATTAATCTTCCGTACAACATTTTATTTGTGGCCTTCTTTTCTCAAAAAGTGTTTTTATACAGAAAACCTTTTAAGGGTTTCCAGTGATTTGTTAAAAACAGCAAGCGTGTACATGAATGGGGACATGCTGTGACATAATTTGCTGTTGAGCTGTTCTTTCGCTTAACTGTAAAGTGATCTTATGAAATCACTGACTGCTAAGGAACGTTCTGTCTACTTTTTGTTTCTACAAATATTTAGTTAACAGTTTGAGGAGATACATTCCTTACATGGTTGATCACATTTGGTACGCAAGCGAACTTGTATAGAAAACAGCATTGGTTACTGAAAGGAAGTTTCTATCAGAAATGGATGTCATTTTGGTTATCTCTGATTGGCTACAGATTGTTGCAGCTGTGATATTGTTATACATTTGTATAAACAGATGAAAAAGGAATAATAACAGGCTTCCCAATGAATAGTGATAAAACTTTAGACAAATTCTTCTGAAGAATTATTATTATCCTGTTCAGACACAGACCCTTGGGTTAAAGGGTCAACAACAAAGAGGAATAAAAACTTAAAGCGGAACTAAAGTCACATACAAGTGGCTTTATAAAAAAAAAAAAAAAAAAAAGAGCATGCTCCTGCCTTTAATAGACTCCAGGTTCATGATTCTAGCTGCAGTCTTATCTAAGTCAAAGTAGTATAAAAGGTGTTTTTATTGCTTAGTACTGTAAACTGTGACATCACCAGCACCACTGTCTGGGGCATCATCAGCTGCATTATAAGCCCCACTGACAAACTTCTAAATCATTTTTAGAGCTAGCCATAAGCCTGGAAGAAAATAAAAAATTCTCTCCTTAAGGTCTCCTGGGGTAGAGGAAAGGACAGTAACTAGTTTCAGAAAATATAATGTTTTTGTGAGTGTGCACATCATGTGACTGTCACAGACAGACAGACAGACAAGGAACTATAACATTACAAGCCTATAACCTTAGAAAAGCAAAATACACCATTGTAGACTTGTTTGAAAGGTATGAGAGATCTCTTATTGTACGAGGTATGAGAGTCAGCCAATCACAGACGCGGCTGCCGTCTATTAAGAAAGCCAAGGGAACAAAGGTGGGTAATGCTATATAATTTAGGTTTTTATAAAAAACAGGGATATTTTATCTCTGTTTTTAAGTTATTAAGTTATTTCTAAGTACATATTAATATAAAACAGGGATAAAATATGATCGTTTTGGTGACTCAATTTTAAAGGGGAACTGTGGTACAAAAATGACTTTAGGTAAATTGATAGGAATTGCTGCTCTCCTGAGTATTTTTGCAATTTATTTTCATTATTTATTTTGCATAGTTTTAAAGATATTTATATTTTTGTGTGTGATATGGCAGCAGCATCACCAGGTCCCCTGCACTTCCTGCTTCCTGCTCTGAAGCCATGTCAGTCAATCTGTCCTGTGTCTCCTCCTCCCCTTTTGCAGCCCCCCTGGTCCCTCCCACTCATTGACCCCATGGTCCCTCTAGTTGCAGGCCCCCCTTGGCCCATTCTCTTACAGCCCCATGTGGCTCTGCCCACCCGCAGGTGCCATGGCCCCGCCCACCCACAGGTGCACAAGCCCCGCCCACTCGTGGGTGCCGTGGGCCACTCAGACCCTCCCTCACAGAAAACTCTGTGGAAACAGCGTTTTCAGGCAGAGTCCTGAAAAGGCTGTTTTCACATAGTGGGAGAGAAGGGCTGCAGATTCCCTTACCTACTCTGTCAGGACTTCACACAGCAGAGAGGAGGAGGGAATTCCTGTCTCCCTCACACACTGAGGGAGTCTGAGGCTGTGCTCCCCGGCGGCACTGTGCAGGAGAAGCCTTAGGAATGTCACATGTCAGCCTCCCACCCATTAACTTTCTGGTCAGTCATTTCTTTATATCTTGGGCTGTGGAGCACGTAGAGAGGTGGTTGATGGCTCGTTTTAAAAGTAGGAAATTGGCCTTTAATTTAAACTCAACTTGTTTGGAGACCACAGTTCCTCTTTAAAGAGAAAAAAACCACCATAGAATATAAATAGACTTTTAGGACATACACAGGTAGATTCAATAAAATTTCTTATCATTAAAAATGGTGCTAATTTTGCCTAAGCCAAGCAAATCTTATTTAACATTTGAAAGCTAACATCTGATTGGTTGGGGCACAATTAGCACCATTTTTAACGATAAGAACTTTTATAAAAACTTCCTGACAGTATAGTACAATTAGTATCAGTCCAATAAAAAATATTATAACTTGTCCGATAAGAAAAAAATCAAAGCCCTCTTCAAACAATCTGCCACGCATGGTCCGAAGGTCATAATCGGGCTTCATAATTTACAAGTACCCTTAGATCAGGTGCAATTAATCAGATTTGATTATGCCTCAGGTGCATTTAATCAAGAAAGTGGTATTTGGACTTTAATTGCATGTTTTAAATGGGTAGACTATTTTATTATTTATTTTCTTTGTGGAATCTTCTAGCTAAGGAAAAGCCAAAAGATTCCACACCACTGATATGTTTGTACCTTCTTGCAGAGAATGCCATTTCATTAGTTAGGCCCTAAAGCTTAATCTGTCCCGTTATCGGAAAATATTCCTGTGAATAAAGGTATTTAGGAGGAGGGCTGGGACACCAAGCCGTTATATTAAAAGCGGCCAAACACCCTCGAATACCCAGGCTGAGTACCTAACTCAGGCCTGGGTATCGAGGGTGTTTGGCGCTTCCCGCTTTTAATATATTAGCCTCCAATCACTTGCATATTGCACTGAATTGTTGTCACTGTGGCATTTTATAACCATTTTCATTTTTTATTTGAAGTGGACTGATTACTTACCCTTCCTTCTTTCCGCAAAGTACTCTCTTTCTGAGGTATCAGCCCTCCCTCTCAGTGGTGTCTGCATCGAACCTTGGATTGGCCAGATCTACTTCCCATTTACTAGCAACGTGAGTGAGACTGGGATCGGCAGGATCTACTTTCCATCTAACAGTAGCGCGTGACCTCTGAGGGGATCTGTAGTTGGAGAACGGAGGAGGCGAGGAAAGTGTTCCCGGGAGAAACCTAATCAGACGTGCTTCAAGTGGAAAGGAGCCCGGTGGTTCCAGTGGGAGTTAAAAATATCGGAACACACGGGAGGGAGAGTGCTGAATCCCAGAGGAGGTACACCACAAGGTACAGGGGGGGTTTAGGAGGACCCAATACATATTTATTGGACTTATCACAGGATAGTGGACACTTGTGCAATAGTATCATCAGATACATTTATTTGTTTACTATATATATGCACTTTGTTACACATTAGTATATGTTTTTACATATACACTTTGTTTGTATTATATAACCTATTGGAGGATTGTACTTATCGTATTAAAGGAATACTCCTTATTTCTATTTCCCTGCTTCCCCTACATTCCTCGTTTTTATTGTATGTATTGTATACTATTGAGGTGCCTTGGGCACGTCAATTTATCCAGGAATTGGAATGGAACCCGTCCTGGGTAGGGGCAGTAGGGTCAGGCCTTTCCACATTTATATTTTTGCAATTGAAATATATACCTTTTTAATTGTAGGCTCTGTAAATTATAACTGCTAGTATTACTTCACATGGCTCCAAGATAGAATTTTAGGTTCTCTCCAAGCACACTCCTGCCAGGTGACCAAATAATGAAGAATTATGATTGACCACCACCATAAGCCTACTAGAGTCTAGATATTCTCAGGAGACAATAGCAAAATAAAAAGTATCCTTCTACAGAGCAAAAATAAAAGGCTTCATTTAAGCAACACAAAATCAAAAAAACAGGATACAGATCGATAGAAAGATAAAGCCAACGAACATTCTCACGCATAGTTTAATCACCTGGTGAAACCCATCATACAGTCTAAGCCACAATAGATTAAAAAGAATTAAAGCCAGAAGTAATAAGACTCTTCCCTGAGAAAAATAATGTCCACTGGCCCTCAACCGCATTCCATTACTCTCCAATATCCCATATTAACCAACTTCTATCTATGTAAAGTCCATGTACCTAACCTGCCACAAAAACTATTTTCAATATATATTTCTATCGCTGTACAATACAAATGGCAATAAATTGAACTCCTAAAAGCTACAACAAAAAAATACGAGTTTTTTCAGCATTTGAAATATATCAGTATAATATCTCTCCCAAAAGTTGAATGCTATATTCACATTTCTTAGAAAGAGATGACAGCATCGACCACACAGTGGAAGAAATGAGCCTAGGGCCCGAGTTGCTAAGTTCTTATTTGCAATTTGCTCTGTTAAACAGTTTAGGCAGCAAAATATCTTGTACTGAAAGATTAAAAACTCAGGAAAGCTGAATTTATCACGTTGGACGTGATCAGCACCATTTACAGATAATGACAGATATGTTAGACCCAAGGCTTGTCGGAAACAAGATTCTTGTAGCTGCTCTGGAAGTTAGGAACATTAGGTGATGAGCGTTTTCTCTCATTAATGTGGAAATTGGCTCAGGAAATGACTTCCACAAAAGTAACTTTCTGTCTGCTTTGTTCTCTCAAACAATATTTAGGTTAAATATGAAGGTAAATTATCCCTGACAAAAAAAAGCCACTCAGACAAAATGTAGTTGATCATATTTCTCCCTAATGAAATGCAAATGGCAGAAACGGGAAGGGGGACTACATGATAAACAGCTAAATATCTATCTAGGATATTTGTGGGTTTTTTCCATTGAACTTGAGGCATTGAGATCAGAATAGAGACAGGAAAAGCCATTATAGGTCCAAGCCTACAGTCACTTTCTCATTGGTTTCACCCCACCAATATACAGATGGCTAGATTTACCAGATTACCTATTGATTGAGGGGGTAATAAATAGTGGCGCTGGAGAGAGCAGTGGCGGGTGCGGTCAATGGCCTCGCACTCAATCGATCATCCCTTTAACTGGCCAGACCTGTTTACTCACAGACACACACACACACTTTCATAAAATGCAAGAAAAATATGAAATTCCTGTCCCATATAACTTTTAAAGTTAACTTGTGTCTCCTTTCTTAAGAAAAACTCTTCGATTCCAGCAAAAAGCACCTGCTATAAAGGTTAGTAAATCAGCGCAGATTTCATGGACGGAAATGTTAAAATGACATTTAATAATTCACAAAATCACTGTAGATAAAAAGTAAAAAATCTCGGTCCTAAAAATTTAGTTTCAGTTGGTTAGTACCAGATTTTCCCAATTAAAATAAGTTCCACTTTTATCATCCTGAATTTATACTATGACTAATTCCAATTCCACAAATCGGGACTCTTCCATTGGCCCCTAGCATCTTCAAGGGCCACAATTTATTATTGTCACATACTATAATAGCGCACAGTTTTTATAAATGATCCGAATGAAATGGGGAATATCGGAAGGTGTGCTTACAGAGATGAACAAAACTGTTGCTAATCATAGTTGTGTTCGATGCTCCAACATTCCCTCCATGTTGCAACCCAACAAACTCTTGCCTGGGATCCGGAGCTGTGATCTGCCATGCCACCTGGAATGGCTGTGCATGGGAACAAGCCTAAGAACAGGGGTCCAGTCGTCGTTGCAAACAATAAGACCCCCTTTTCCTACACAAATGGTTACGATTCTTGGAAAAGTTCTAGTGAAAAATGACTAAAATCTTTGATTTGAATTGATAGTCTCCAAATAGGTCATGGTAACCACAATCCCCTTTAAAGATTTATATCTGTCTTACTGCAATTAAACAGATACATGCATCTTCATTAAATTGGTTTACAAGTGACTTCCCCTGGGAAATGGTTTGGGGAACATGTCCATATCACCAAAACTTGTTTAAACACTAACTTTCCCCCATGATCGGGCTATTGATGGGTTTTCACATGCTATATTCAAGGGTTAATGAAAATCGAACGCTACATTCGAGGGTTACTGAAAATCGAACGCTACATTCAAGGGTTATTAAAAATCGAACTATACATTCTAGGGTTATCGAAAATTGAACTATGCATTCGAGGGGTTATGAAAATGAATACTAAATTTGAGTGTTACAAAAAGCCGAAGTCTGCTTTAAGGGTTACCGAACACTACATTTGAGGGTTACCGAACACTACATTTGAGGGTTACCGAACACTACATTTGAGGGTTACCGAACACTACATTTGAGGGTTACCGAACAATACATTTGAGGGTTACCAAACACTACATTTGAGGGTTACCGAACAATACATTTGAGGGTTACTGAAAGCCAAAGGCTACATTCGAGGATACCAAAAAACGAACGCTACATTCAATTGTTAGTGAAAACGAGCATTACATTCGAGGGTTATGGAAAACTAAAGCTATATTCGACAGTTACTGAACAATACTTTGAGGGTTACGGAAAATCGAAAATTACTTTCCAGGGGTTACTGAAACAGAATATTAAATTCGAGGGTTACCGAAGCCGAACATTACATTCGAGGGTTAGCGAATGACCTGTAATTTGATAATTATTGAAAATAAGTCCACGAGTTTGGAAAACCAAACTAGTTCGAATTAGTCTGAACTCATAAAGTTTTGCCCGAACTCAGGGTCCATCACTATTAAAACGAAATAGAGCCTTCTTAAAACAGTAGGAAATTTACAGCTTCATGTTATAAGACTAGCCTTGCCCATAAAATCTAAGAAACAAAGAGCAATTTCTTACTCCCAGGATTCCCAGAGTAAAGGGGGGGAGACATGCAAATTGTGTCTTTTACAGTACAGTCAAGTAACAGCAATTCCAATCTTATACCGAGGGGGATGTCCCTACATGATCTGAGAGCATTGACAGTTTTTTAGACAAGCAGGTTTTATTTAACAGATTTTCTATTTTTATTGTGACGTTCATGGCTAAGCATCCTCTGCTTTCTGTGGCCTCCTGCACCTGGAAGTCCTTTTGGACGTGTCTACCCAGCAAGGAGAAGGAGAAAGATACACTGAGGTTGAAAATTTGTATAAAATGTTTTATATTTGGAAATATTATTGGTTATTTGGCTTAATTTCTTGTGGACATGGGCACATGGTGGCCTGATATCTATTCTTTTTTAAACTCCTCTTCCTGGATGTCTCAGATCTGGACAATAGACTGTGTTTACAATGTTCACAGCAAACCAACGTGTGGCTATCAATGTCCAGAGGTGGCTAACACAGATTGATACTGTGGTTAACACTGCCCTTTTTGAACATGGCTTGTAAGGTCTGCAGGATAGTTTTAACAAGCCAAATATAAAACACAACCATTTCCAAATGTTGAAGGAAAAGCAAAAGAATTAGAAAGTTAAACAAAACAAGTTGGTAAGGGGCCTATCCCTACAATACCGCTAAGTACCAAATTTCTCCAAATGTTTTGAGAGAGACATGGAACAGCTTTTTTACACACATAGAAAAACACATCTCAGCAGTTTAACATCCGTATCATCAGTATTCCCACCGGCAGCGACTGAGAACACCCACTTTATTTTATAGACGACCATAAGGAAGGCTTTCTGGAGCGAAATAACTATAGAAAATGGAAAAGAAAATATATCCACACATAAAACTAAGCAGTTACACAAAGGATCTTACTGCTTCTTTAAATGGCTTACATCTGTGTTTCTTTAGCCTAGCACCCTGCTATAACATGGAATAGATGTAGGGATTTTAGTAACATGTAAAAAAGAAAATAAAGGATTTTCCTTTAAATAACAAGCTCCTCCCCCCCCCCCCGAGTACCCTCTTGTACATTTCTGTATGAATGTTATGCTGCAACAAATGTTTTAAAAATGAATGTTCTTTTAAAACCACGGAGCAGATTTATCTAAAAGTAATAAGGAAATACACGACTGCTTATTTATTATTTACTTCAAAAGGATTTATATCTCACTGACAATAGAAAATGATGCTGTGAACTCATAGTAAGGTTATGATTCTGAAAGCAATTCGTATTTCTATTATTTAAAATGCAGCATCCTGAGGTCCAGATTTATACTTTGTTCCCTCTCCCCTGGGTTCACTAGCATCTTACCACCTTTGTCCATCATAAAGGAGAACATTAGAAGCACATCAACAAGCAGCTAGCATTTGGAAATATTAGTCCAAAATTAACAGTCAGTGCCCACTCGAGAACACAGGAAGAGAACATTTTCCAGACTTCTAGTGGTTAACTGAGTGTTTGGGACGCAAATGTGACATGCCAATTTCATGCATGTCAAAGGTGAGGGTGCTGCCATATATTTCTATGCCGCCCCCTCTAGCAACTGTGCCGCTCTAGGCCAGGGCCTAGTTAACCTAGTGAGAAATCCAGTCCTGAGTGTCTTGTAACAAGCCACTTGTTCTATACTATTCTAACTATGAGAAGTAAGTACAGAGGTGTAGATGGTAAAGAGGTTTTTTAATCTCAAAACCTTACCTAAAAATATTTACCTTTGAGTAAGATAGGGCTGAAAGTCCCAAAAGTTAATATTTTTTCTAGCTATTGGTCCGTTTTATAGCCAGTGCATGTGCACTGTCTTGCCCTTGACTCAGCGCCTGGGTTGATTCAGTTGCTCAGTAGAGATCTGAGCATGTTTGACCCATCCAACAGCCAATCAGTAGAAATTACTGTTAGGAACATTCTAAGGATGTGGTGCATCCTGGGAAGAAGAAGGACCGTTGGAACCTGAAATGGCAGCTCACTAATGTCAACAGCAGGGAACAGCAAAGGGTATGAAATCAACTGATTTCTCAAAATGGAAGATAATATGTAGAATAACTAAGAAGGCATTACACAAACTAACAATTTAACAAATATTGATAATTTCCACTGAACTGTCCCTTTAATATGCTCCACAATAATCCAAACTATTTATTTTTTCCTCATAATCATAAAATATATACTTTTTCAAAAAACAAGTGAAAATAAATAAGAAACAGACTTACGGGGAGAATCAATAAAAGGTCTTATCATTTCAAATGGTGCTAATAATTTTGCCCCAACCAATCAGATCTTATTTAACATTTGAAAGCTAACATCTGATTGGTTGGGGCAAAATTAGCACCATTTGAAACGATAAGACCTTTTATTGAATAACCCTGCTAGTGTGTTAGTGTGTTCTAAAGATGCTATCACTGTAGAAACAGTTGCTTGTTTATTTGATCGGAATGTTTCTTTATTTCCCCTTTCACAAATGTTGACATCAGTGGGAGTTTTCCTCCAATGAATCAGAGGGCTTCATGCATTTCCTTATAATGAATTAATGTTAATTCTGATGTAATAATCCTCTGGGATTATTAAAAAAAACGTTGTCTGTTCCCATAGCATTGTGACTGCATTGCTTCATCTGTATCTGTATTATATAAATGAGTTATTGGAAACCGTAATAAAATTATGGATTTGATTTGCATGTATAATTTTAACCCAATTTCCTAATTGGCAAATATGTTTCTAATAAATGAATAAGGAAACACTAAAAATGGTTAGATGTCCCCTGGTGGCAGGATAACTAATTAGTAGGTGCTAGACTGGTAAGCACCAAACAGTACAAAAAATTACTGCAGTGCATAGTAGCGCACCGGAAACTTGTGCACAGTTTCTGTGCACTAGTGTGCATTGCCATGTGCTACGATTGCGCAACAAATGCCTCTGATTAGCAATTTAGCAACTAAGGGCAATGCACCTAGTGTAGCCAGAGCAGTTTGGCAACACTTGTGAGGAGTTTGTAATGAATACATTTTTTAATGTATAAACTGACGACTGTTGGCCTAGAAAAAAACATTTGTATATGGATAGAGAATTGGTTATTGGATCGCAAACAGAGAGTGGTGATCATTGGATCTACTGTACATCCATGTGGGCGCAAATGGGAAAAGATTTGGGGGTTCTGGTAGATAACTGATAACAATGCCAGGTAGCAAAGGCTAGAGCTAGCAAGATATTGTCTTGTATAAAGAGGGGAATAGATTCATGGGAGAAAAATATTATTCTCCCTCTTTACAAGGCACTGGGTAAGGCCTCATTTGGTATATGCAGTGCAGTTTTGGAATCCCATATACAAAAGGGACATCTTGGAAATGGAAGCAATTCAGAGAAAGGAAACTAAAATAATAAAGGCAATGGAGGGGTTTGACTATGCAAGCAGATTAGACAAGTTAGGGCTGTTTACATTGGAGAAGCATCATTTGCGTGAGGGTTTAATCACTTTATACAAATATATTAATAGGCCATACAATAAACTCTCTGGTGCATTGTTCACTAATAGGTCATATCAGAGGACTCATGGACATCCTTTAAGATTAGAAGAAAAAAAGTTTCATCATCAGGTTAGGAAAGGTTTCTTTACAGTGAGAACGGTGAAACTGTGGAACTGTCTTCCAACAGATGTGGTAATGGCAAGTTCATTGAATAGCTCTAAAAGTGGGCTAGATAAGTTTCTAAAACTAAATAATATTGAGAATTACTGGTATTAATACATATACTGTAGTTCTGGTTGGTAAGGGGATACTATATAATATTGAGAATTACTGGTATTAATACATATACTGTAGTTCTGGTTGGTACAGGGATACTATATAATATTGAGAATTACTGGTATTAATACATATACTGTAGTTCTGGTTGGTACAGGGATACTATATAATATTGAGAATTACTGGTATTAATACATATACTGTAGTTCTGGTTGGTACAGGGATACTATATAATATTGAGAATTACTGGTATTAATACATATACTGTAGTTCTGGTTGGTACAGGGATCTATATATATTGAGAATTACTGGTATTAATACATATACTGTAGTTCTGGTTGGTACAGGATACTATATAATATTGAGAATTACTGGTATTAATACATATACTGTAGTTCTGGTTGTTACAGGATACTATTAATATTGAGAATTACTGGTATTAATACATATACTGTAGTTCTGGTTGGTACAGTGATACTATATAATATTGAGAATTACTGGTATTAATACATATACTGTAGTTCTGGTTGGTACAGGGATACTATATAATATTGAGAATTACTGGTATTAACAATTCAAGAATTGTGGAAGCACTCCAATTAGGCCAATTTACAACTACATTTAGCGGAAGTGCTAATGATCTGGTCAAACATTTATACAAACATAGAAAAGATAATCAATGCACATTCCTAGGCCCCATACAATATCATATTATTGGCACACTGGCATACTTTATAAACAAAGGGGTTTTAGTATACATTACTGTGATCACATGAATGAAAAGCCTTCCAACCACATCAAGGTAACCCCAGTCTGGAAGTTCCTAACTTCTAACCTTTTTACATTTCTTTTACTTCAATTACGATTAGCAAACTTTTGCATTTCTCATTCTTACACACTGGATCCATATAACAGGCTTTCTCCCTTCCCCCCAACCCTTTGGCTTTTTAAAATGAGGGAAGAGGCCATCCAGTGCTTTATATTAAAGCCATAGGACCTCCCATAAAATCCAGTGTGTAAGTTGTAGTTCTGGTTGATGCAGGGATACTTTCTGATTGCCATTTGGAGCCAGGAAGGATTCCCCCCCCCCCTTTAACTGTTTTTGTTGCCTTCTTCTGGATCAACTGTTAGGTAGGGTTAAAAATGAGGGTGAAAAGGTTGGACTTGATGGATGTTTGTCTTTATTCAACCGTAATTACTATGTGAACGGATCACATGTTAAAACGCGGCAGAGTGGCCTAGATCTAGAAAAAAAACAGCAGAGAACCCACAAGGCACTCACCTGCCTTCTATTTGGAACAAAGAAAAGCAATGGATAAAAATGCAGTCCCATATCTGATTGGTGAACACAGTTCAATCCACATATGTCATATTAATTCAAGACATGTATTTATCAGAATAAAGTGCATTTCCGATGTGAAAGCTATTTTCCTTTCTTTTGAAGGTTATCTGCAGAAAAAATATACATATTTTGTACACAAGGCCATGTCTAAATTGCTTTTTGCTCAGATTATTTTATATGTGCACTAGACTGCCTGTTTATTTGTTACCTAAAAATCAAAATAAGCAAACACCCTTGGCTGTGTAAACACCAAACAACCTTTTCACAACAAGGCCATTCATTACAACATGCTAATGCGTAGCAGTAGGAAGTGTGCTTATGCTAATTACCACCCTAACTGCGCATTATATTGATACTGGAATGATCAGGCTTTGCCAGTGTCTATTAAGAGGGATAAGATCTTTGAGGGCTCGTTGACACTACACACAGACAAAATGGGCAGTCTGTCCTTTAAATCCATCTGGATGGGTCCGTGCTGCATTGCATTTTTTGACTGAGGCAATCTATAAATTAAAAAAACTTCCTGCCGTGCACATTTCTACAGGAGAAACGGACAACTGACCTAGTTTGAACCAGTGAAGGAGAGACACAATACTTCTTGGGGTGATATTGAGCAAACAAACATAATCTTTACATTACACATTACAAATCCATCACCCCGCATCCCTACCTTCTTCTTGAGTAAAATGACCATCAACGATGGTGTTATGAAGGCCCGACCCGCGATGCACGAAGTATACGTCTGTCCGTTTAGGCTGACTATCCGTAAGTGTATGGGTGCTCGGTTGGGCATCATTGATGATCCCCCGACATCCTTTTCAGGCGACTGAGTGACTAAACACTTGTATGTATTTGGCATTTACACACATTGTGCGTTGCGGGTCAGGCCTCTGTGATCCCAATAGCCAGGGTTCTGTACATGTCTAGGTCTGCTGGTGGCAGTAGTGCCACATGTTTAGGTCCCCAGTAACTATATCTTGATACAGGGCAAATTAACAAGAGAATATGGTAGCAATGCAGAGCTCCAGGTGTACTTCTACACACTGTTGTAGGCTGAGGAAGGGAATAAATAGATGGTCCACTGCACAAAACTGGTTGAGGAAGGGACCTTGAGTCTCGAAACGTTGTAGGTCTTGTTTTTTGCACAAATAAACAAATGTATCACCTGGAGTAGTGTGCTCCTCTACTCTATACCTTGCTAGCAATGCAGAGCGGCGGATTCCTGTCTTATTTATATTTTAATGGTGACATCTTAGCATAACTATAAGCATTAAGTTTAATTAACGTTAACCACAGATTTTTTTTTTTACCATTTTAGGAATAGTTATGATTTTGTTCTTAATATTTGGATCGTTATACAGTGTCCTATTAACCATTCGGCTTTTATACACTGTATGGAGACAGTATTTCCCCTTCTGCAGATATAAGGCAGATATAAGGCTGTAAACTCCGTAAAACATGCCAATGCTTCTTTCCCAAAATAACAATATCAATACAAATAAATATATAGTTCTGCACCTGTGTGATACCAAATATTAATCCTTTTTGGTGCTGTAATTTATCTAAAATATTTCAATGAATCCAAACTGACACACAAACGGTTAAAAAGAAATCTAAGATGCCGCACCTCCTAAAGCAATGCTGCGCCCGCTCAGACTATAAAAAGAAGTAATAATAGGAAAAGCACAAACCTTTTCAAACAATTTGTAATGCCTGGCTTCTTTGTTCTGTTAGAACATCTTTAATGTTGGAACCATCCATATAAGAGCTTAGCTCTTCCAGCTGTGATTAGTTGAATAGAAGTTTGTGATTTCCTTCTTTTCTCCAGTAACTTTTAGGGAATAACAAGTGAAAGTCAACGTATTGCTCTCCGTGTCTAACAAGATGGTTTTCTTGGAAGCTCTAAATTAGCAGAGAAATTCAGGATGTTCTAGCTCAGGGGTCCCCAAGCTTTTCTAAACGGTCGACCCCTTTAAGTAATCCTTGATGAAAGACCAATTAAAAGGGTAGACTTATTTCCCTTTTTCTTCATTACTGTTTTCAAATAAGAGTTCTTAATGGGCGTGGTGGTGACATCATGGACATGACTGATGGCTGAAGAGCTGCACATAGAAGAAAGGGGACCAGGGGACTTAATAGTAAATATATTCTTTAAAGAATGCCAGGAAGCCAAGTAAATTTTGTGATCCTGGGATTAGGGGTCTTCATGAACAGTGTAGCCCAATAGGTTCTCCTTCTATTACTTGGGCACACTTTCCGACAACACTGCTTCTACCGAAGAACATGAAAAGGGAATACCAGGGTGGTAGTGTCGGACTGCCACAGCCCATTTACTCAAGAAAACTGCTAAAATTCAAATACAGAGCCATAGAGAAAGTAAGATATGAAAATGTAAATAAACAATAGGAGTAAGTTGGAGTAACACCTGGGCAAGGGCCTTCATACTAGAAATCAGGATGTAGCATTAATTAATTTGGTCTACTATCAACATTTCACTAGTCTTCACATGGCACTATTTCACCACATGTGTGCAGAGCCATGCATTCAGAGAGAGTGAGAAGTAGAAAGCAAAGCATGCTGCAGGACTTCACAGGTCTGCCAGCCAATTCACCAGTATGTTTGCCAGTTAATAGCCATTATTAGTTTCACAGTTGATTCCTTTTTTTCAGCCAATTGCCAGTATCAGACTGACATCCAATTTACTGGTTTCTTTGTTTGCAAATTACCAGTATCCGTGTGCCAAACAACTTATTAACTTCATCATACCAGACACTTTATCAATCAAGTAATACGAAACTTTTCTGCTGTTAAAGGTTGTGCTGTAGCTGGAATGGTAACAGAGTATTGACAGTTAGTATCTTGTATGCGGTGTGCAGTTTTGACAGCTAGTTTCTGGGGGAAAAGTCAGGTCAGATGGAAGTAGGAGTGGTTAAGAGAAATGAGCAAAACAAGTGCTGGATTGAAGGCATGCAGAAACACACACAGCTTCAAGAAAGTGCTACTTACATGTAATCAATTCTAGATTAAGATGAGTAATTTTTTCAGTATAGTGTCCCTTTAAAGCTCGTACACACATGCAATTTTCGACCGGACGAATGGGTTGGACCACCAACAATGGCCGACCGAGCTGCCATACACGTGCGATTATTGGCCAAAACGTCTGTTTATTGCACGTTTGTTTGTTAGGAGCCAAATTGCACATGTGTACAAGCCTTTAGCCTGCCAGGGGTTTTATGAGTCTCAGGAGAAGTATATTTTAAAATAAATACAAAGGGGCATATTTATAAAAGTTTGTTAAATTTTTCGCCTCCGTTTCACCAAATTTGGACGTTTCGCTATTCATAAAGTAGTGATAACCAGTGGTAAAATGACGAAAAGTGTTTTATTGTGCTAAGTTCAGCCATTTAAATTTGCCAAGTCTAAAGGTGGCGAAAACACATAAGTACCCATTTATTTAGCCTGCCAATGGGTCCATCACTTTTTTATATTTTTTTGCACTTTTTTTAAGATTTTTTTTTTAAGGTGAAAATATGGCAAAAAGTTAAATTCAGCACAAATTATTGTAAATAGGTAATACTCCCTGGTGGGTTTTCAAAGTAGATGATAAATAGTATAAAACTCACAAAGGCGAATTTTCTATCTTATTAATAGGACTAATTATTTTCAGCAAAATACAGCTAATTATCAAACCAGTTCCATTAATATGGGAACATACCATAGTGCTGGGTAAGAAATAGTCATGTTAATTGAACATTCCAGTAAGTAATGATGTTTGGCAAAAATTCTGGTAAAACTGCAAAAAATGCCATAAAAGGCAGAAAGGTGGCAAAAGGAGAATTTTCACCTACTGTATTTTTAAATAGCTTTAAACAAAAAAAACAAATTGACAAAAATAGCTCTGATATTTAACCTTCAATGGTCTGGTATTTCTCTTGCGATACCAGACTTGTATTTCATCCGGTCTTGGGGCTTTATCGATCTTAACTTTGTCTAATTGTTTCCTCTGTCAGCCAGAGTGAATATTCCTAATTTCTACCCTTCATATTACTATAGTCCCTGCTATAAGGACTAGGATTCTCTATAGTGAATACAGAGGGAAAATAATACTGTTTAGCACATTAGCCTTTTTGGCATCTCTATAACCATCTCAGCCCCATTATTTAATATTCCCACATTCTCAGTCTTCATCTTTTCACTATTGATATACTAAAAAAAACATTTTGGGTTTAAACTTGTTTTGTTCTGCTGTCTTTATTTCATTTGCTATTTTAGCTAATTTAATTGCTTTCTTGCACTCTTTATTACAGCTTTTATACTCCCTGTAAGCCTGTTCGGTTCCCTCTGATTTCAAAATTTTAAAAGCCTTTTTTTCCATTTTCCCTTTTGACCTGGCCATTAAGCCAGGCTGGAGAGGATCTAATTTTTTTACACTTGTTCCCTAAAAGTATACATTTAGAAATGTCATAGTTTATACCCCTTTAAAAAGAGTTCACTTGTGATCAATATCTATACCTAGGAACAAATCCCTCCAGTCTATGAGCAGGAGTGATTTCTTTAACAACATAAAATTACCTTTCCTAAAGTTTTTGTTAACCAAGTGCACTTTTGTTTTTTTTTGCAACCTATATTTAAGGGCATGTCCACCCCCAAAACTACAATTTAACCCACTACTGGCCCCACTGTGTAGTGTAGAAAAATCCTTACCTTCCCTGCTCCAAATGTCTACCCCGCAATGTCCCTCCAAAGTCCAAAAAAGTGAACACCAAGGGCCTGCCTGTGTCCATATAGGACTCTGCCTCCTGTCTCTCCTCCGGGAGAATTTGGACATGCTCAGTGCAGCCCTCACCCCCCCCTGTTTCTCTCTCCCTCCTCCATATCTCCAATCCCCTTTTCTGTAGAATAGGGCTCCCTCACCCACCCCCAAATGCTATAGTTATTTGCAGAAAAACTCTCCCGATCTCTACTTACATTGCCTGTTTCCCTCAATGTTCAGTACAGCCGGAAGCCGCGTCCCTGATTGGCTGCCTCTCAGCCAACCACGGACGCAGCTGCCGGTCTGCCTCCCTGCTTGCAGTTTCATGCAAGCAGTGGGCCAGGACTGAACATCGGGGGGAAACAGGCTATGTAAATAGAGATCAGGAGAGTTTTTCTGCATTTGGTGGTGGGTGAGGGAACCCTACACTACAGCAAAAATCTAAAAAAAACGGGTGGACATGCCCTTTAAATGACATTATATCATGATCACTATTCCCTAAGAAGTATAAAATTATATTAACAGTCTGTGTGGGCAATAGTGTGTACCAGTCACTGTGGGCAATTTATATGCATCAGTCACTGAGGGCAACTTGTATGTATCAGTCTCTGTGGGCAATATAAGTCAGCCCTCCAGTTCCCCTGCCACTGTTTAATAAACACTGCCTGGTAAACTGGAGTGCTTGCTTAACAGTTCTTGCTGAACCGGAGGGCTGACCTAACAGTGCTTGCTGCCCTAATAGTGCCTGTTGACCCGGTCAGATCTAATATTGGTGACAAACTATGGACGGTCCTCATGCTTTATCTCCTAAAGCAAGTGTTTATTGTAAAGATTCCCTCAAAGAAGACAGACTTATTTAATAAAAGGTGCAAACATTTTGCCCATCCTGTTAAACGTAAATAAAGAATCAGATTATAGCTTTTTAAAAATATTAAATAAGCCCCTCTTGGTTTTTTGGCCAACTGTTGGAAAACTACCAAGTTTCAACTTATCAGGGAGCCTTGTGCTTTTTATATGGTAACGGAACACCTTGGTGACTTCTAAAATCCTTATAAATTACAGTAGATGCTATATTATCTCCTATGTAATTGCCTCTTCCTGTGAGTTCATCCCTTTAGCTGTACCATTATACATTACTTGGCCATGACCCCTTTTAACCACTTTTAACTAATGTGTTTACTGATGTACTCCATTTTCAAGGATGAGGATCAAACATTTTACAGTGGTACCCAGACTCTTTTTTAACCAAAACCCTTCAAGAAAATTGTTGATAATATATTCCCCCTGTCCCCCCAGCCCCAACTGCTATATTTTTATTATTAGAAAGTGCCCCAAACGTTACTTACCTTCCCTCTTTCCTCCGCCACACTGCCAGGCCCTCTGCTTGCGAGAAAATGCAAG
This sequence comes from Hymenochirus boettgeri, assembly GCA_019447015.1. Lineage (NCBI taxonomy): Eukaryota > Metazoa > Chordata > Amphibia > Anura > Pipidae > Hymenochirus > Hymenochirus boettgeri. The sequence goes on from CM033474.1 coordinate 246,501,628, forward strand.
CAGAGGGGCGGGACCGGCAGTCACATCTGTGATTGACTGAGTGGCAGCCAATCACGGACGCGGCTGCCGGGAGTTCAGTGCGGCGGAGGAAAGAGGGAAGGTAAGTAATGTTTGGGGCACTTTCTAATAATAAAACTATAGCGGTTGGGGCTGGGGGGACAGGGGGAATATTATATGGAAAGGTTTTTACGCTAGGGGGAGGGAATCCTAATCGGGAGGGAGGGGGAGAAAGGCTGCAGTACGCATGCCAAACTTTTCCCGTAGGCCAGATAGGAGGCAGAGTCCTATATGGACTCTGCTATCCTCCTGGTGGCCAGTTTTTGGGACTTTGGGGGGGGACTACAGGAGAACCTTATGGAGCTGGGATGTGAGGTAAGGGTGTAATTACACTACATGATGGGGCCATTACTGGGGGGATTATAGTTTTGGGGGTGGACATGCCCTTTAAAAGCTGCTGGCAATGAAAGTATGAAATGCGACTGAAAGTACAGCACATCGCAAAATATATTCCCACAACCCATCCAACCCTCCAATTTTATATAGTTGCCACCAGAAGACTTGAGCCATCTAAATACTTGTACAGAAGAGAAAATTAATATTCCACTCTATCCTGTTAGACTCTATTCAATTACTGTACAGATTCTATCTTTAGGATTAATATAATTTGAAATCATATGATTAATATGATTTAATTACAATTCTCATGCTGTTAAATTAAATATAAAATTTGTTAAGCAAGAGCACAGGAGGATTAAAATAGGAGTCATGGGGAGAAAGACTCTGCTATGATCTGTTTTGTTTTGTATTCCTACTACAGCTGTTTTTTTGAGTTCTCCAGATGTCTTGATTAGTTCATATTTAAATATCCTTTGATTAAGTATCATATGCGCATTATTATTCTGTCCACTTTAGGTTTCCGCCTCTGTTTCCAAATTATCTAAATTTTCATTTGTTATTGGTGTCTTTGTAAGATCCACCTTCCATATAAGGCACACCTTCCATTCAAGAGACACCTTCCGTATAAGACACGCCTTACATATAGGACACACCTTCCGTATAAGACACGCCTTCCATATAAGACACACTTTCCATATAAGGCACACATTCCGTATAATACACCTTCCATTCAAGACACACCTTCCGTATAAGACATGCCTTACATATAAGACACACCTTCCATATAAGACACACCTTCCATATAAGGCACACCTTCCATATAAGGAACACCTTCCATATAAGACACACCTTCCATATAATACACCCTCTGTGTAAGAAATACCTTCTTTAGGGTAAACACATTCTACTTTTAGGCAAACTTTTCCAAAGTTGATCACAAATAGCAACTGAAGTTTAGCAGCATGCACTAAAGGTTGTCCAGTGTTTAAGGTGTTCCAAGCCACGAACACTAAATATTAACAAAGAATTGCTGCCAAAATTCTATGAAATTCATAAATAGGGTCTATTTAGTGGTCCGCACCAAGCTGATTCCTCGTTTGGCCTAAGAATTAAGTGCAATCAACAAAACAAAAAAATATATAATTTTTGAGTTTTAGCATCACATTTTTGCTAATTTTCAAATATTTGAAGATCGGGGGCTTGCGTTTCGATATTTCTCCCATATTTGGAATCGAGGGTTCATCTATTTGATATTTCTTGAAATATACCCGTATATTCGATCATTTTAGAATTTTCAATAGAACTGGGTTTGACTTGGAACTGGACTTCATCTCTAGTCTTAAACAGTTTTATGGTTTGTGCTGTGTTCTGTTAAAAACTTGCACAAGATCTGCAGCCACTGCTACTGCCGTCTTAGTCCCTCGCTAACCCATAACTACACCACCCCAAAGAGTAAATGAGAGTAGCAGGAAATTTATTTTTTATAGTGGGGGAAAGGATTGCATAAAGCTTTCTTTAAAAAGCTCACATGCCAATAGAAAACAAAGAAGTTAAATATTATGTTTGTTTAAAATAGTTTTTAATGACTTTCAAACACTTAATAAGGAGTTAATTATCTAATTTAGTGATATGACTGCAGAAGTGTCAACCTTTCCAGAAAAAAAATCTCCTAACATATTAATGTGTCTATGAAATGTAATCAAAATGTGAGCAAATAAAGAGCATGCATTATTAAACAGGCGATGATTTATACTGCAAGGTGTCTTACTTCATTAGCCTTTTATAATTGGTATAATGGCATTCTTCATGGCCACTGGTAAACTAGTCATCAGCAATCAATTTCTTTCTTAGGGGGTGTTCACAATCTATACCACAATATGTTAGTTATAAATACACTAAGGGTTCGTTCACACTAGGGACATTTTGGTGCAATGCTTGACATCACACCAAAACACTTTGGTTTTTTTGTGAGCATTACCAGCCACACCTATGAGCTGCCATACAGTGCGTTGCTGGCAACATACTGTTCGCAGCAGTTTGCTGCATTTTCGCATAGTGGTGCCATTCCATAACGCATTGGAGCATCGCACAACATCAGTGTGATGTTTCCTGCAGCGGTACACTGACCCTAGTGTGAACCCTGCCTAAAAAGCTTCATGTGAAAGCTATTTCACTTTCAATGGCAGCTGTTTAGTGAATGTTTCCTTTTGATGCTTAAACTGGATAACAGAGAAACCCCCACTTCTTAATATGTATGATAGACAGAGCAATGTGTTGGGTATCTCCAGTGTTGCCAGATGCCCTCTGGTCCAACACAAGAGTGGGAAGGAAATGGTGGGCAAGAGAAAGGCAGAGGGGTAGAGAATAGCTGCAGGACTCCTGGATTTCCTTCCCTGCAGTAGACGCAGTCCTGGACAAATAGGGAGGTCTGAGAACCCTGGGTATCTCCCAACACCTATGAGAAGCCCTTCAGTAACAGCTGCACAACATGCTGAGCATTAAAAGAATAGGCAACCTGCATAGAACAATGTGAGAGGTTCCACCTAAAAATGAACGGAGGTACTGAGCTTTTAGTTACGCAAATAAGACTTATATGAGACTTTGGGGTAATGTCCATGGCAGTCCTTCAGTATGCAATTTGCTATTTTTTTTTTTTTTTTTAAAGCAACATATAAGCAGAGGGCAGAAACAGAGAGCAGCCAATTGTAGACTGGTTTAGTTTGTTAATTAAATAGTACAGAGTGAGCAACTCTGCTCTGCATAATCAAGTTCAATTTGCTGGACATCAATTTAGAATTCTACATCCATTTGGTGATGTCTTTCCAGAAGCACCTGTTCTATTCTAAAGTCCATTTTAGTACTAATTTACATTAGTACTAATTAGTCTAGTTAGAATTAAACATCAGTCCTGGGTCACATAACTGCTAAACCCACATACAGACAATCACAAATTGAAAAAAATAGATTTACATGTATATTTCATGATTGTTTTACTGTATTATACAACTGCATGTGCAATCTTTAAAGGACAATTGTTGTGTTGTTGCTCTACCCCTTTTTGGCCCAGGGCCTAGCCACTGGGAAGACACAGTTTGCAAGATCTTTTTTACTATTGGATAGATCCAGAGTGAGGAGAGGTGGAGCTTGGACACTACTGTTCTTCTAAACCCCTTGTAATACCTGTTCTGGATATTTGCTCCCAACAATTTCCGCCACCGTATTATACGAATCAGCATCAGGATAATTGACAGCTCCCATTTTCAGATGAATAACAATCTTGTTCCCCCGTGATGACATACGAAACAGCATTTCTGCATCTTCCACTGTAATGCAGGCTGTAGGTATCTTGGGCACATCGCTCTGGTAATCTTGCCATCCCGTGTGAGGACTAAAAGACAAATATAGAATATAAAAATTACTATTAAAATACAACTAAAACAGTTTAAAAATCTAAAATTTGCTGTAGTGTAGGGAACCCCCTTCAACCCTAAACGCCATGGTTTTAACTTTAAAAAGTTACCACAAATAGACATACCCACCTCCGTTCCCTCTGCCTCTGGCTTTACTGCTACTTCCTGGAATGGAGTAGCAATAGTGGTCAGACAGGCAGCAGCATCTGCGATTGGCCGAGAGTCAGCCAATCACAGACGTGGCAGCCGGTTATTGAGAAAGCTGAGGGAACGAGGTTGGTTAAGTCTATTTCTGTAAACTTTTTAAGATTTAAACCATGGCGTTTAAGGTTTGGAGGGAGGTCCCCAGCAAAGTTTTTCTTTTTTTTTAAACAGTATGGACCCAGAGGGGGGGGGGGGGGGGGGGGGGGGGGGGGGATGGGTGTGTGCTCCCCTGTCCATGGCAGAGTCCTCTAGGACGACAAGGAAAAGGCAGGTACGTATAACAGATAGCTCTTACTCTTTACTTCTCTGGACTTTGATCAGGTGCCGCAGCACGTTGGCTCAGTGGTTAGCACTGATGCCTTGCAGCGCTGAAGTCCTGAGTTCGAATTCCCCCTTGGACACATCTGTAAGGAGTGTATATGTTCTCCCCGTGCTTGCGTGGGTTTCCTCCGGGTACTCCGGTTTCCCCCACAATCATAAAGATATATTGATAGGTTGTATGTGTCAAAAAAATGTGCAGTGAATGTATACATGTAATTGTAAAGAGCTACAAAAGATGTTGGTGCTATTTAGATTCACAATAATAACTATAGCACTGCAGGAGAACCATAAGGAACAGAAATGTAAGGTAAGGATTACACAGTGAGACCAGCGGTAGGTTAACTTTTAGTTTAGTGGTTGGACATGCCCTTTAAAGCTACCATAACTTTAGAAGTAGACAAACTCAATTCATAGTGTGGAAGGTTGTATAGAAAAATCGAATAAACATTAAAAACAACAAACACTAACAAGGACCCTGGTGATTATTTTACTGATGCCTTTTTTTAGTTTTGGGCTCGAGAAGGAAATAATTTATGTTATGAGAACATACCCATTGTGTCTGCTAAGCATAACTAACAAAAGAACCAACCTGTGAAGTCCATAGACCAGAAGGGAAAAAATCACTCTCAGTGACAAACTTCTCTTGGATACACCCTGAACAAGGAATAGTAAATCCTACTGAAACAGGGATCTTCTGGAGATTACAATCTGGCACTCATTAGGAACGTAAAACCATGGGGCATAATACTAAAGGATCACTATTTTCGCCTTGTAACCATCGCAGGACGTCACATGCTGTATTTCTAAATCCGATCGTTTTCGCTGCATAAAGTATTGCCACAGCAATGTGCGCTGATAGTATCTTTGCTTTACACCGTGATACTGAACTTAACACAATTAATACGGTGATGCCCTGAATTGCGCCGAAAAGAGAAAAAAAAGGCTGAAAGCGAAGGTAAAAAGTGATCTTGTTAAAACCAAAAAATTCTGGAAAATAGTCTAACACTCCCCTCTGGTATTGAGAAACACTCTTCAATGTACTGACACCTTTCAAGGGCCCACTGACAGGCGTCATGTATGTGCACTTATGCAGTTTTCCCACCTCAGACTTGGCGATTTTAAAGGGCATGTCCAGCCTAAGTAATGTTAGAAATGTTAATCACTCCCTCAAACCCCATTTTGCATTATCTATATGTTTCAAAGATTGCCCTGAAGGGACTTACCTGACCCGGTCCCTCGCCGACTGGGCACCGCCCCCTGCTCCTGTTTCGAGCTTGTTTCAAGCAAAGTCAGGAACAGAAGGCTTCTGCCCTGACAGCCACTTCCTGGTCCTGGCAATTAGACGTGATGTCACATTGCATTTTTACTGACAGCCGCAACCAGGAACTGGAGCAGCTGTCAGCCGCAGAGGAGTGGCGAGGGACCGGGTTAGGTTAGGAAATTTAGGGGCATCTTTGAAACGTATAGATAATGCGAAAGTGGGGTTTGGGGGGGGCAATTAACATTTCTAAGGTTACTTTGTTTAGGCTGGAAATGCCCTTAAAATGGGCAAACTTAATGCAAGGAAACACTTATTGCAGTTTCATAAAGATGGTCAAGTGGTTACTGCGGCAGTAATGACTTTAAGACACTGGTTATAGCCCTTTATAAATTGTGTTAAGTTTGCGGATAACCGCTACAAAAAATTAACAAACCTTTATCAATATGTCCCTATGACTTTCTAGGGGCAAAAACCTGTCCATGCAAAAAAAAGATTATTATTTGACTGGGTAGAAAATTATACTGTCAATAAGATGGAACATAGTGTTGCCCCTCCCATTGCTAGTCATAGACCACCACTCTGCATGTGCCCGGCGACATCAGAGGTGGGAAATGAAGCTACAGTAACTGTTCTTTAGAAATGACAGAATCCATTCAGGTCTATTTCTATTTTACCTTTCCTTCTATGTGAGTCATAATAGTGTTAAATTCACTATGTGGTTTTCTTTGTATTCCACTGAATCACTACCAATACAGAGAAAAGGAATCATTCTCAAGTAATATTTCCATCACACGTGTTACCATTGCATGAGTTAAAATAAGCAAACAAACCAGTGTTTAATAATAAAATACCTTTCAATAAATGGTTTCTTGTTAATCCCAGGAAACTACAAAAGCGCCACCATGTTTAGGGGCAGAGTTCCTGTAAAGTTCACCCAGTCTTCATGCAGCAGATACCATATGTCAGGATATCCTGGACTTGGTGGGATTTCTATTTTCATCGCCTAATGTTACTGCAACATCTGGATTCAGAGCAGCTGTAGAACCTTTTCCTAACATTTTGGTTTCCAGCGTTTCTTGCCATGCTGACAGCAATGTTGTCATTATGGATAAGGTGTTAGTTTATTTATTTGTCATATTTTCCCCTCGCAGGATCATAGAGGAAGAGAGACATTTGTCATCCGTAACATCTGTGCAGTCGATTGAATGCATTTCATCTGGTGCTGTTTAATGCAGGCAATTATTGCCCTCTCTATACAGGTACATGTGCTATGTGGGAAAGGATAGCCCCTACTTGTGCACACACTTCAGAAAAAGCAATTTGGGTGCTGGTTGTTCTAATCCTTCCTACATTTAAACAACACAGCTTGTTACTGTCACAAGAAATAAAATATAAACAAGGAGATTCAATAAAATGTTAAATAAGATCTGATTGGTTGGGGCAAAATTAGCACCATTTTTAACGGTAAGAAAGTTTATTGAATCTCCCTGAAAATCTCTAAGTCTGACACAGGAAATTGATTTAATCAACATGCACACCATATACCACAGTTTACTACTGCCAATGTACAATCATGACCGATCATTACATAGTTTACTTCCTGAATATTATGCATTGTGATAAACCATATAAACAACAAGCAATGTGGTATACTTCCTGTACATTATGTACTTCCTGTCATGCATTCTGATAATCCGTATATAAATAACAGTGTTGGTAGATTGTGAAGGTTCTCATTCATTCAGGTCATGGTAAATCTGTGGTATTCAGTTAGATCAACTAGAATTGAAATTTAGTTCTTGAAGACGTTTGGCTAATCATTTGACTGGATCGTTTAATTCAGAATGACTTATTCACAAATCTATTGGCAATAAATACCCTGGAATGTGTCCCAATCAGCATCTAACAGCCCGGTGTCAGGGACCTTCTAAAGGTAATTTGTTTTACTATGTATTGGCATCTTGCTACAAAAACAGTTTGTATAATAATGTTCTTTTCCTTCCCCAAAATGATTAATACATTGGAGAGCCTGACCACAAATTTAATAGGGGTCATGAGCAGTGCTAAATTAGAGAGGGTCTTCACTACAAACGCAAGCACCAAGTCTGTAGTATTTTAGAATAATTCAATCCAGAAAACAGGTCAACTCTGTAAGATTTAACATGCAAAACCAAAAGCACTTACAGCACTTAAAGGGTTTCAGACATCTTCCATTGTGTCCCCCCACCATCCAATTTTCCCACCTCCTTCTAATCAGCAGCCCCAGCCAATCAGACCCCTTTCTTCTTCTGTCCTCACTTCAACTTCTAATAAGCCCCTTTAAAGAAAATAGACACCCTACAACAGGCAAAATCTCTATTAACATCCATCCGAAGGTCTCAGAATCTGGCCTGGTTGCCACAAAAGTAACGGAGGATAGCACGGGGATGTGTTTACCAAGCAGCTGCCAGCCAATTGGAATGTTTACCACCCATGCTACTGGAGGTAAATACTTTGACTCTTACATAACAAGTATGGAGACTGCTTGTGAAGGTTCTCATTCATCCAGGTTATGGTACATCTGTTGTATTTAATTAGATCAACTTGAAATGTAGTTCTTGAAGACGTTTCGCTAGTTGACTGGCTTTCTCAATTCAGAATGACTTGTACAAGAATCTGTGGCAAGCAGGTCTATACATCACTAGGGCCCACGTCACACTTTTTAGGACAAAGCAGAAGGGTCTATAACATCACTAGGGGCCCCTGTCACACTTGTTTAGGACAAGCAGAAGGGTCTATACATCACTAGGGGCCAACGTCACACTTGTTTAGGACAAGCAGAAGGGCTATACATCACTAGGGGCCCATGTCACACTTGTTTAGGACAAGGCAGAAGGTCTATACATCACTAGGGGCCCACGTCGCACTTGTTAGGACAAGGCAGAAGGGTCTATCCATCCCTAGGGGCCCACTTCACACTTGTTAGGACAAAGCAAAGGTCTTATACATGACTAGGGGCCCACGTCGCACTTTTTAGGACAGGCAGAAGGGTCTATACATCACTAGGTCCAGTCACACTTGTTTAGGACAAGGCAGAAGGGTCTATACATCACTAGGGTCCACGTCACACTTGTTTAGGACAAGGCAGAAGGGTCTATACATCACTAGGGTCCACGTCAACTTGTTTAGGACAAGGCAGAAGGGTCTATACATCACGAGGGCCCACGTCACATTGTTTAGGAGAAGGCAGAAGGTCTATACATCACTAGGGGCCCAGTCACACTTGTATAGCACAGGCAGAGAGTCTATACATCACTAGGGGCCCATGCTCACTTGTTTAGGACAAGGCAGAAGGGTCTATACATCACTAGGGGCCATGCCTCAACTTGTTTAGGACAAGGCAGAAGAGTCTATACATCACTAGGGGCCCACGTCCACACTTGTTTAGGAGAAGGCAGAAGGGTCTATACATCACTAGGGCCCATGTCAACTTGTATAGGACAAGGCAGAAGAGTCATACATCACTAGGGGCCCATGCCTCACTGTTTAGGACAAGGCAGAAGGGTCTATACATCACTAGGGGCCCATGCCTCACTTGTTTAGGACAAGGCAGAAGGGTCTATACACACTATGGGTCCATGCCCCACTTGTTTAGACAAGGCAGAATGGTTATACATCACTAGGGGCCCACACCCCACTGTTTAGGACAAGAAGAGGTCTATACATCACTAGGGCCCATGCCTCACTTGTTTGGACAGGCAGAAGAATCTATACATCACTAGGGCCCATGTCACACTTGTTTAGGACAAGGCAAAGGGTCTATACATCACTAGGGGCCACTCGCACTTGTAGGACAAGGCAGAAGGGTCTATACATCACTAGGGGTCCACGTCACACTTGTAGGACAAAGCAGAAGGGTCAACATGACTAGGGCCCACGTCGCACTTTTTTAGACAAGGCAGAAGAATCTATACATCACTAGGGGTCCACGTCACACTTGTTTAGGACAAGGCAGAAGGGTCTATACATCACTAGGGTCCACGTCACACTTGTTTAGGACGGCAGAAGGGTCTATACATCACTAGGGTCCACGTCACACTTGTTTAGGACAAGGCAGAAGGGTCTATACATCACTAGGGGCCCACGTCACACTTGTTTAGGAGAAGGCAGAAGGGTCTATACATCACTAGGGGCCCATGTCACACTTGTATAGGACAAGGCAGAAGAGTCTATACACACTAGGGGCCCATCCTCACTTGTTAGGACAAGGCAGAAGGGTCTATACATCACTAGGGCCATGCCTCACTTGTTTAGGACAAGCAGAAGAGTCTATACATCACTAGGGCCCATGTCACATTGTTTAGGACAAGGCAGAAGAGTCTATACATCACTAGGGGCCCACGTCACACTTGTTTAGGACAAGCGAAGGGTCTATACATCACTATGGTCCATGCCCCACTTGTTTAGGACAAGGCAGAATGGTTCATACACACTAGGGGCCCACACCCACTTGTTTAGGACAAGGCAGAAGGGTCTATACATCACTAGGTGCCCACGTCACACTTGTTTAGGACGAGCACAAGAGTCTATACATCACTAGGGGCCAACGCCCAACTTTTTAGGACAAGGCAGAGAGTCTATAAATCACCAGGGGCCCACATTCCCACTTGTTAGAACAAGGCAGAAGGGTCATACTTGCACTGAACATGGATATATGAAAGTTACAATTTATCAGACAGGGAGAAGCTTTAACCCAGACCGTGATTAAAGTGGAGTATAGTGGGTCTTTTTCTGGTTCTTTCTGTATTCTCCGCAGAATCATTTAACCACATTTTCTATTTTCACAGAATCATTTTTTACTGCAAGCTGGTATTTTGAGGTCTTTTCTGCTGCGGCAATAAATTCCTCATTTAGCAAACTATTCATTAGTGGCTGTTGTTACAGAAAAGCAAAATGACAACTTCCCAATAGACTTTTAAAGTTTCCCGGGAAGATTTCAATCACTTAATAACGACTTTTCCCATTTAGGTCACCGATCGGCATTTTTCGTAGATTAGTTTACAAACATTATCTCTTCCACAAGGCTTATAAAACAATAAAAGCAAGTGTTATATTAGTAATGTGCTCTTAAGGGCTGTGCTTTAATGCTAGGTACAGAAATGCAATGGCCCAACAATTTGTACATATATGGCCATCGTTCGGCTTAGTTTTGGCTGATAATTCATTCATGTATGGACATTCATGTGTGGCTTTGTTTTGCCTACAATTCATTCATGTATGTGCGTTCAGTTGGGTGTTTTTTTCGGCTGACACTTTGTCTTGTATGGCTTTTTTTTAAGTTGCAAAATCTAGTGTACCTTTAATAAGAAACATATTATAAATTATACTGCCCCTTTAATAGGAAACATGTTATAAATATACTGCCCCTTTAATAAGAAACATGTTATAAATAATACTTTCCCTTTAATAAGAAACACATTATAAATAATACGGCCCCTTTAATAAGTAACATGTTATAAAATAGTTTCCCTTTAATAGAACATGATATAAATAATACTTCCCTTTAATAAGAACACTTTATAATAATACTGCCCATTTAATAAGAAACACGTTATAATAATACTGCCCATTTAATAAGAAACACGTTATAAATAATACTGCCCCTTTAGTAAGAAACATGTTATAAATAATACTGCCCCTTAAATAATAAACATGTTATAAATATACTTTCCCTTATATAAACTTTATAAATAATACTGACCCTTTAATAGAAACACGTTATAAATAATACTGCCCATTTAATAAGGAATAGGTTATAAATATACTTTCCCTTTAATAAGAAACATGTTATAAATAATACTGTCCCTTTAAAAGAAAACACGTTATAAATAATACTGCCTATTTAATAAGAACACGTTATGAATAATACTGCCCATTTAATAAGAAACACGTTATAAATATACTGTCCCTTTAATAAGAACACGTTATAAATATACTGTCCCTTTAATAAGAAACACGTTATAAATAATACTGTCCCTTTAATAAGAAACATGTTTAATAATACTTGATAAAGAGTTGATCTATTAATCATGTGATTTTAATGGATCATTAAACGCTTAAATAGAACTAATTACTAACAATACAATTAATACACAATTAGTCAACTAGAACTAATACAATTAATCAATTAGATTAGCCACATAGTCATTACAACAAGCACATCAATTAATATAATTAATAATGTAAAAAACGTGCTACACGTCAATAATAATAAATTTTTTGGGAACTGCCATCATTAGTAAAGGAATGCTGATACCCATTGGTATAAAATATATCTATACATATATATATATATGTAAATATGAGAATGACTCAACATAGGTCCTCTGTGAACACCAGACAAGTACATTTACCTCTCTAAACATTATGTAGACAGGGGTCATTTAGCCCTGAATGAGATTTATGGTATTGGAATCCATACCTTTAAACTATATTGGAAATAGGGAGCATCGACTGAAATGCAGGGAGGTTTGGTGGATAAAAAGATTGGGCTCTCTGTATCCCAATGGATGAATAGGGACTATAACTTGTATTTGTTTCTATAGACTCTTTAGGTCCTTGGACCTGGGGACTCTACACAGAGTATATTTACCTTGGTATATAAACAGTTAATGCTGAATTAGGATACCAAAATGGTGTCCTTGATTTACATATGATGTCATGTCCTGTCTATATGTATAAATGGGATGGACCTTAATGGCCGTCCATTTTCTTGTTCTCATGCCTGATGAAGGGTAATGTTAACCCGAAACGTTGCAATTATGAGGATGTTTTGATTATATGAAATACAACTAATTTTTTTGAAATTGAGTGCTGCTCCTTCCTATACAATTTTATATATATATGTAGTTATTAAATTGACTTCAGATTGTCTACATGTAAACTATAAAATTACAGTGACATGCAGTACCTTAGTTTACCACCATAGTGAAATATAAGGAAATTAGAAGTAACATAGTAACATAGTAATTAAGGTTGAATAAAGACATTCTCCTTCATCCAACCATTCACCTAGTTTCACCGTCTCACTGTAAAAGAAACCTCTCCTAATTTGAAGATGAAACTTCTTTTCTTCCAACCTAAGGATGTCCACGAGTCCTCTGATATGACCTATTAGTGAACAATGCACCAAGAGTTCACTGTATGGGCCATTAATATATTTGTATAGGTTATCATGTCCCCACGCAACCGCCGCTTCTCCAATGTAAACAGCCCTAACTTGTCTAATCTGCCTGCATATTCAACCCCTCCATTCCCCTTATTAATTTAGTTGCCCTTCTCTGAACTGCCTCAATTCAAGATGTCCCTTTTGTATATGGGATTCCAAAACTGCACCGAATATTCCAAATGTGGCCTTACCAGTGCCTTGTAAAGAGGGAGAATAATATTTTCTCTCTTGATTCCATTCCCCTCTTTATACAGACAATATCTTGCTAGCTCTAGCTGTTGCTACCGGCATTGTTTGCTACAGCTAAGTCTGTTATCTACCAGAACCCCCAAATCTTTTTCCATTTCAGATGCACTTAACACAGAGTTATTTATGGTGTAGGTGGCACAGGGATTATTAAATCCCAAATGCATCACCTTACATTTATCAACATTGAATCTCATCTGCCATTCTGCTCCCATTTTGATAATCTTCTAGGTCTGCTTGCAGCACTTGCACATCATTGGAAGTTTCCAAAGCTCTGCATAATTTAGTGTCATCAGCAAACACAGAGACCTTGCTCTCAATGCCCCCTTCTAAGTCATTTATAAACAGATTAAACAGAAGCGGCCCCAGTACAGAACCCTGAGGAACTCCGCTTAGAACTTTAGCCCACATAGATGTAGCTCCTAACCACCACTCTCTGTTTGCGGTCCAATAACCAGTTCTCTATCCTGAACAATGTGTTTCTTCAAGGCCAACATCCTCAGTTTATACATTAGTCGCCTATGTGGCCCAGTATCAAAGGCTTTTCAAAATCCAAATATACCACATCCACAGCTGTGCCTGATCTAACTTCTTACTCACTTCTTCATAAAAACCAATTAAATTTGAGTCATGTAACACTGACGTAGCTATGAACCAATCATAACCGATGACAGCAATGCACCATTTCTAAGGATCTATAGGGCTATTTACAGAAGCCCCTATTGGGTTATTTGTACCCAAGTCTTTGTTCTTTTGTATCTGACAGCTGCAATAACCAATGTAACAATATTAATGCGTCTTAAAGCCACAAATAACAGTGGTTGCGATAGTGGGCAAAAACTTGTGCGCACTGCCACAACCAATTACTGAGCCGATAACTGTTCTTTAGATGAAATATTTAATGCCAGCTAAGAATAAAAGATTCTGAATTGTTTAACACATTGTCTATGCACAGAGAGACGCTATTGGCTTGTAGCTTTGGCCTAAAGGGGGCAATAGAGAGTGCGCCCTATAATTTACAGACTATGTCCTATATGCTTAACATATGGTGTACTATGTTCTTAACCTTCTAGAACATTCCTGATAGGTAAAAGTAATTCAGCCCTTTCTATGTGTCCATTTATTGATCTCAGGGCCATATTACAGTGGCGTGGTATTGCTTTTAGCGATACGTGCTTTAACAATTGTCATGGCGATAGTTATTTTATAATCGATCGTATGTACGATCATAAATCTATGACTGCGATCGTAAATTTACTATTGCAATAGAACACAATTGCGGTGTTACTATTCCACGAACTAACGATCGCGGGCGCAATACGGTGGGTTTTTTTATGGCTCTCATAACCTGAAGATGATAGAGGTATAACTAACTCCTTATTTCTTACGTATACTACCACAGACACAGCCCTCCGTAAATGATCCCTGTAGATGACGCAGGGTGGGATACCCAGTATAGGTTTGCTGGGGGGGATTTATAGGGCCCTATCTGTAAACGTGCGTTATTGCAATTAAGCAATACCGCACGTTATCGATAATTACGATTAATTACGAACGGTCATGAATACCATGCAGTACTAAACTACCACAATGGTATTCTATGGGATCATACAACTACGATTGCGTAATCCTACATTTACGATCATTATTGGTATTTAAACCGGTTGTTAAAGGCACTGTATCGCTTTTATCGTTACAAATAGGGCCGCTAGTTACTCCACTGCTGCTATTACAAATAAGCATTTTAATCTGCTAGTCGTCTTAGGTCTTTCTCCATCAGGGATTCATTTAGTACCATTTAGTGTTTAGGCAGTTGTTAGATTATTAAACTGTGAAAGTCTTATGTTATCCACATTAAATTTCCTATTGTTCTAGTCTCCCCATGAACAGTGACTCACCTGTTTCATTTTAAACCTACAGGGTTTTTCTAGAATTTTGGATCAAAGAGTTTCAATGCAAACTATCCAATACTTGGAACGGTAATGGTCTCCCACCTTTCCCACTGATGCGTCATGTTCCCCTGAGAGACTTCTGTTCCCTGGGAGTCAAGAAATACAGATCCAAGCAATATGGAAAATGAAGTATAAATTGTTGAAAGGGGTGGATGTGCCCTGTGACTGTTTTCCCATTTCATATATGGGATATATCCACCCAGCTTTCATAGCCGGTCTTCTTTTTCTCTACTCCCTCCTTATGGTTTATAGTCTGGTGTCTAGTTTCTCTTCCTAACGCTCTTTACAATATGTGCATCTTCTGTGTTTGTAATCAAATCACCGGTTTTAATTTAACATCTCTGTTCATTCGGATTTTCATTTATTAAGAGCAAGTTAAAACAACATTTGTTTTCTGTATACGCAAATGCAAAATAGCACATTAGGTCCGCTAATCAGTTGCTGGGAAACGGCCTCTAATCCAGGAAAACCACGTGAATAACTGGCGGCAATATCATTTTTGGAAGTTATTTTATTTTTGTTTATTCCCCTCTTGTCTATGGTGTAGATTTGATAGGATACTAATTTAAAAGTGACACTGAAGAGTGAGTCTGAGACACAACTTTTGTAGATAAGCAAAGGATTTATTCACTCAGTGAAAGTCTTCTATTTTTTCCAATCCGGAGAGACAGTCCAGTCCTTTCTTACTTGCTATAAATCAACCAGCAATGTTAATGGCACATTCAAGTTTTCTATGCTTAGATATTTCCTACAGCAACCAAAGATTACTGGGGCATGAAACCTATTTTCACTATCTGGATGAGCCCTTCAGTGAACTGTTTTCAAAGCAACGTGTGTAGTGCATTGAATACACACACTCCAAGTCTAAATCCCCAGATGCCATTCAGCTAGAAAAGGCAATGGTCTGTCCAAGGAATACTAAACAGCTTTACATTGAGAAAAAGTCTTTTCTATGCCAATACATGTTCAAGCCAAAGATTCCCGGGCCGCAACACAATGGGTATTCATTAATTCTGGAATTGTTTTCTGGTTTTATTTATTTGGAACATTTTAATGTTTTATCTTACCAATATGATATACATTTTTTATTGTTATTATATCTGTGAAGGCTCTCATTCATTGGAGTTTAAATTACAAGTATTTGTACATGTAGTGAGTTTAATAAATATAATAATTATTGTTTGCTCCTCATATCAATAATATACATCAAATTTAACTGCACAGTAATAAAAACACTTTACTGCTTGTCCTAGTATAGTATAGTATAGTATAGTTATTGAATAGTATAGTATAGTATTTGAGGTTGAATAAACTCAGCAATGCAATTTCCTGTTGATCCAGGAAGGTTAAGAAACCCCACCAGAATAATGAAGGGGAAAAAAATCCTGATTCCAGGAGGCAATCGAAATATCCCTGGATGACTGGATCAACTCTACTTTATGTATCAATACCAGTAACTTGCAACTTTCCTTGTTTGCAGAAACTCATCCAGCTTTCTTTTGAAATATTCCAATAACCTGCCATCACCAAGTCCAATGGAAGACAGTTCCATAGTTTTACCGTTCTCACAGTAAAAAACCCTTTCCGAATTTGAAGACTAAACTTCTTTTCTTTAAATCTTAAGGGATGTCTGTGTGTCCTCTGACAGTTCTTTTGGTGAACAATGCCCCAGATTGTATGCCCCAGTTTATTGTATGGCCCGTTAATGTATTTATACAAAGTGATCATATCCCCACGCAATCAACTTTTCACATAATGTACATAATTATAACTTATCCAATCTGTCTTCTTATTCAAAATCACCCATTCCCTTTATTATTTTAGTTGCCCTTCTCTGAACCCTTTCCATTTCCAAGATGTCCTTTTGTATACAATATTCCAAAACTGTACCACATATTCCAATGAGCCTTACCAATGCTTTGTAAAAGGAAGAATAACATTTTTCTCCCTTGAATCCATACCTCTCTTTATTAAAGACAATACCATGCTGGCTCTGGCTGTGTCCGGCCTGGCACTGCTTGCCACCTTTTAGTTGTTATCCCCAAACTCCAAGGTCTCATTTACCCAGATTTGCAATTTGCTCCGGCAAATGTGACTTCCAGTATTTAATACTGATTTGCTCCTGGGGTAATACCAGAAGAAACTTTATCCCAGCACCACTTTAAGCACTAGACATTAGCTGGTCCTAAATTGTGGAGTTAAAGTGGTGAAAATCCTTTATTAAATAAAGTGCGCCAGTTGCACAGGTGTTTTTTGCGAAATTTTTGCAGCCGGTGCAATTATGGTTAAACTTGCGCTAACCTTTATAATATTGGTTGCGGAAGTTTTAGCACCTTTTTTAGCACAGCACGTCTGTGTAAATGAGGCCTCAAGATCCCTTTCCAACAGGGATTCACTTAACACAGAGCCATTTATACTATAACAGAACAGGCCCAAAATGCATCACTTTACATTTATCAACATTGAATCTCATCTGCCACTTAGCAGCCCAATGAACAATCTATCTAGATCCCCCTGTAACGATTGCACATCCTCTAAAGATTTTAATAGTCGGCAAAGTTTTGTGCCATCAGCAAACACAGAAACCTTGCTGACATACCCACTTCCAAATCATTAATAACAAAAAAAAGAAAGCGTCCCAAACACAGAACCCGTTGGCACCCCACTTAGCACTTTAGTCCATAATGATGAAGCCCCATTAACAACTACTCTCTGCATCCTATTCATTAACCAATTTTCTATCCATGTACAATGTGACTCCCCACCCAACAAACCTTAGCTTATCCATTAGTCGCCTATGGGGGACTGTTTTAAAAACAAAATCCAAGGTAAACTACATCTACTGATATGCCAGAGTCTAAATTCCTAAATTCCAAGAAAGTTAGTTTGACAAGATCTATTCCTCCTATACCATGTTGATTATTTCTTATAAGCCTGGTCCCTGGTCACATGCGGTTTTTATTGAAGAATGGAGGTAAGACACAGTTTCTTTACCGCCTGTCCTTCAATAAAACTAAATGGCATTTTTTTACCCCATTGGAATACCCATTAACCAAAGATATACCTTGTAACACATACCTGCAGTTACTTTCACTCCCATCAAACTAAGATACAATAATGAAGCTCTTAAACAACTTTGGTCCATGGCCAACTTGACCTATCACCATTGATAACAGAACCCCCTCGTGACACGTCATAGGCACAAACTTTCAATGCCAGAGACCTCCCGAGGACACGTCATAGGCACAAACATTCAATGCCAGAGACCTCCCGAGGACACATCATAGGCACAAACATTCAATGCCAGAGAACTCCCGAGGACACGTCATAGGCACAAACATTCAACGCCAGGGACCTCTCAAGGACATGTCAAAGGCCACAGGTTCAATGCCGGAACTTTTTTTTTTGATTTGACTTGCTGTGTTGAGGCTCATTTATTGTGTTGATGGATTCTAATGAACTTCTTAGGGCTACAGTTTCCCATTAAATCCAATCATTAGTGCGTATCTGCTTGATGGAACTATGCGTAGTGATTTAGCTATGAGACACAGTCAGCACCAGAGGCTCCATAAAACTAGAGGACAGAAGATTCCATGGCAGTGACATCATATACGATGTAGAATCTTAGTTCTTAAAGGGATTGTGTCATGACATTATTTTTCATTTTCAGGCCCATTACACCTACTATAAGTAATGTCATTGTAGTAGATTCACAAGCTTTTTGATTTTTAACCGTAATACCAGCCTGATGGTTTTATACTGAACGTAGTCTATTTTGTTAAAGATGTCATGTATAATTTCCACGCCTGAATAGACACTATACGCTCTTCGGATTAGCTGCTGGTTGCTGGTTCTGTGTTAAATTTATCTGGTAGACGGATTTTAATTCATTACTGTGTCAGATACCTCCCTGGTAATGAAATCTGTAGCGAACCATAAAGAACTGATATACATCAGGTTTCTAGTGCAGTAATAATCTATCCAATATTCCATTCAGCAGCGCTAGATATGGATTTACATTCAAACTGTCGTGGAAATCAGGGCACATTTACTACCACTGTGTTGCTACATATCATATTATAAGTATTTAAACACAAGGGCCAGTACTGTGATAGGAAATAAGGCACGTTCACTGCTAGGGACTGGCTTTCTCTATATGGCTTGACTTATACTGGCCTTACTTTAACTGGCCTACTTATACTGGCCTTACCTTATACTGGCCTTACTTAACTGGTTCTACTTATACTGGTCTTACTTAACTGGCCTTGTCTTATACTGGCCTTGCTTATACTGGCCTTGCTTTACTGGTCCTACTTATACTGGTCTTACTTACTGGCCTTTCTTATGCTGGCCTTGCTATACTGGCCTTGCTTATCTGGCCTTTCTTATACTGGCCTTACTATACTGCCTTACTTACTGGCCTTACTTATACTGGTCTTACTTATACTGGTCTTACTTATACTGCCCTTGCTTATACTGGCCTTGCTTATACTGGCCTTGCTTTTACTGGCCTTACTTATACTGGCCTTGCTTATACTGGCCTTGCTTATACTGGCCTTACTTATACTGGTCTTACTTATCTGGACTTGCACTACATTTGACTTAAATCATTAATTTTATCAAACGTTTAAAGAGATTTTTTCTGGATGGCAGTTTACCATCTGACATTCCACCATTAATTGCAATCAGAAGTCAGTTGCAAAAAAGAACAAGCCATTCAGAACATTGATAGAACGATGTGGGAACATCAGAGGGTAGGTTCCTAATGGTAACTTCCTTTTGTATGGAGAAGGTAAGTTCCTATTGTGGGCACCTTTAAGATGGGCTGGTAATTAAAGCTTCAGGTACTTTGAGAAACAATATATTTAAATATGTATTGTGTTGTCCCAGCTTCTTACATAATACACTGCTTTTAAGACCCTGTGGCATTTCAGTTGTATATGTTCCCCCTCTGTGTGGGAAAGGCGCACTATGATTCAGGACACACATGCATGGATCTTGCAACAAATCTGGGGGAAGCTTCTAGAGTTGTGTCCTCAGCAAAGATGAAAAGAGCAATGAATTGCATTGCTCACAAACATGGGTGTTTGGCGTTTCTTTATAAAGGTGTGTTTTTACAATTTTACAGACATTGTACATCCTGATTAGTATCAGTAATTTACAATGGCAAAGATAAATAATGTCCAAGGTGCTGATACTGATACTACGTGGCATTTTGCTACCATGATGTTTCAGCTATAGGTGACTGTTGCGTCTTAACGACCTCCACAGTATTTTACAACAATAAAGATGGCATTGTAAACCGATTTACATTGCCAGTAAATACACTGTATAGTAAGTGCATTTATAATATGCTGTTTTTTGTTGTTGTTAAGGAGAACACCAGGTATGTGGGTTTTGACAAAACATGGACTGAAAGTTTTCTTTGGCCTGAAGGTTGCCCATCCCCGTAAAAACATAATCTACTGACTGAAAAACAGGTTGGAAACTCTACAGGCAAAACCTTTTCATGGTTTATATCCCAACCTGTTCTATGACATCATGAGTAATGTTTCCTATGTCTTCTGTGCAGCCAGTTCGGTGATGTCACTCCAAGAAACGTTTAGGTTAAAAAAGTTTGTTCTGAAATCAAGCAAAAACTTGTGGTTTTGGATGTTTATGAAATATGCTTTTATTTCCTTGGATTAGGTTACCTACAAGATGTGTTTTCTTGCATTACCTTTAAGGTTAGACATGGATTCCATGAAAAGCTTGTGGCATCAGCTGGCTTGATAGGAACGTAGCTGCCGGTTTTGGAGAGCGATGGCTTTGCCTCTAATCTGCACTTCCTGACAGCTCATTAGTCTCCTTTTGGTTCACGCTTCGCTAGGCTGTCTTCTGGGGCTTAGAAAAGCTAAACGAACCCTGTGAAATATATATAATCGCCGCACCAATCTTCACTTACAGATGTGGGGATTAAAACAAGTTCTGATCCCAAGACATTTCTAGGTTTAACACTTCAGATTTAACAAATATTTCATGTTTTTCCATTAGAACAGCTGAAAGCGACAGTTCCATACAGAATTACAAATAGGCATTGCCTTACAGTAATCTGTATAAAGGGTGTCTCGTAGCTCGCGACACTATCTCTATGATTGGACTGCATTTCCCAGCGTTCTGTAACAGAAGAAGGATGACCTCATTTTCAGCTTGAAGTCACTGAAGAGGTTAAAGCGAAACCCATGTATTTTTTTAAAAAAAAGAAAAGATGCATTGGAGATACAGATACACAATGTTCGTGTGTATTCTACTTGTGTTGTGTATTGGGTGCCCAATGCAGTTTCCAATTGTTACCGAAAACCACGCGATGGCCCCACCAAGCCACTAATAACCGGTGCTAAGCCATTATACACTGCGCATCTGATGAAGAAATACCTCATATTTATACAGGGATTTAGCAATTGAAAACTTTACGCCTGCGATCGTACAATTAGAAGGATTGTCCATACAATACCATCGCTGGAGTCTACTACTTCATGGTATTTCCAAACATAACATAACTAAATATGTGGGCATTAGTTTTACGTCCATTGTCGTACCATTACATTAACCCGCGGTTTCTTATCCGAAGTTTCGTTATAGAATATGGCCCTTTCTTTGCATTTAACTAAGCATTGTGTGGACTTGGATTTTCAGATGATTGCGTGTACTATATTCTTGATTGATATACTTACAGCTTATTCTGGACCTACCAATGATAGGCCCAAATGCAAAATGCCAGGAGTGAGGGTGTAGGAAAGCTTTAGGAATTACTATGGGCTAGTTATGGGCTGATGATGGCATGTCATGCAAGGCTAGAAATCACATCATTTTGATTCACCATAATGGAGGCAATTAAATATGTAGGGTAATAGAACACTTTTTTTGCCATCATGGACCTTAACAATACATTGAGCAATAGCTGTTTTTTCTGTTAAACTGATTTCACAGATTCTACCATTTGTAAGGAAGGCCGCAAATAGGAAATACGGCACTTTTCCCGATGCCAGGAATACAGAGCACCACAGTTGCAAACTACCAATGCCACATGGTATTTTGCGCACTGTTATTGGTCGGTATTTTACTGCCATCATGTAAAATTCAGATACAAATGTAGCAAGGAAAGAGCTGTGGTATCAGTAAAAACTTATGGTGACTTTATTAATAGGCCCATAGTAGGTACAATACATTTGCTCTAATTATTATGTGTTCGCTGGATATGGCTGGTCAACCTGCAGTCAGTGATGGATTGAAAAGATAAAAGGTCACTACTATTTTAATCACTCCAGTCACCAAGATCAGTCCGAACTGCTCTACACCTCATGGATAATGGACATACTCCATTCCATCTAATAGGTTTAGTCCCAATGCAATGTAGTTATATATACAGAAACTAGACATTGCTTTACATAAGTTCAGAAGTGGACACACTATAAGGAGAAGGAATCACCCAATCAAAAGCAACCTAAGATAAGACCCAGTACATTCCCATCTCCTATTCTATACCTTTATTACCACTGTGTTTACTGCTAACTGTTTTCCAAGTTAAGAAATGAAGACTTACTATTTCTCTAGAGACCAAAGATGAATTAAGAGTTTGAATGGATTTTTAAGACCACACAGAGTCAAGGATTAGGAAGGAACGAAAGGAAAATACTCACAAATGTTCACCAAAATTTAATACAGTACAATATGTGAAATTCATGGAACAGCAATGTATAAATAGAATAAGGCCAAGGCCAACGACCACATGTTTAATGCAATATTAACAATCTGTAACAGTTTTATACATTAAGTTATTTAATAAACTCTCTAACTGGTTAATTCTCAATCTGTTTCCCTACATTAGCCTAACCCGAGACACACAAAGACAGAAATATCTGGCACCATTTCAAAATGCCTCTTAAAATGTCAAGCCCTGGGAATTCCATTTCTGAGCCACGATCAATAGCTGAAATTCTCTCCAATTATTATACACAGGTATTGGAACAGTTCCTTATTTTATACCATGTGTTCTTTATTTCTCATGTGAGAAAATGTGAATATTATTAGTTTTACTGCGGTATCCGATCTGCTCCAGGGCATTAATATTATCGTCATGCTAAAGCTTTAATGCTGTTGATCAAGAAACATAAACCAAACTCCTCTGCCTTAAAGGCCCAGTATCAAACAAAAACAGAAGCAAATGTAATTATAGATTTATTTGGCTTGAAAAACCAAATTACTGTTCTTTCTGTTTCTTCTTCTCTTTTATTCTTTTTTTCTTATGTATGTATAGGAACCTGGAGCAGAAGTTCCAGGGAACCTATGTCTGTGTCAGGTATGTGTAAGTTGCCCGTTTGGGAAGCTGAGGTGGAGAGTCTAAGGGGGCAGCTTGCAGCATTGCAGGGATTGGCAAATCTGGGGGGTCAGCAGGCACTGGCTGGGCCAGTATAGAGGTGGGTGGAAGTGGAGGACGGAAGTTGAGGGGGGGGAGGTTGGTTGTTTGTTAGAGTTACTAGGGGAAGTGGGGGACGGAAGGGTAGGGTGGGCTTCTTCCCAGATTGCCCATTCAAACAGATTTGCCACCTTAGGTAATGAAGTGGAGGAGGATACCTGGAATTAGCGTGTATGGAGGGGGCTAGTCTCTTAGCACCCAGGGGACTGCCATCTCTGATACAAGGGAGGAGGAACTAAGGATCAGGAATGCTAGGCAGGTGGTAGTGGTAGGGACTCCATTAAAGGAAGGTAGATAGGGTAATCTGCCGCCAAGACCCTACATGCTGAACTGTGTGTTGTCTGCCTGGTGCTAGGGTTCGGCATATGGTGGATCTGTAGACAGATTATTGGGTGGGCCGGGTGTGACCTGGCGGTCTTGGTTCACATTGGTGCCAATGACATAGTTAGAGGAGGAGGTGAGGTCCTTAAACATGATTTCTGAGAGCTAGGGGCCAGTTAAAACAAGGACCTCCAGGGTAGTGTTTTCAGAATACTACCGCAGCCAGGGAGAAGCCGGAGCTTAGGAGCATTAATGCGTGGCTAAGAGGGTGGTGTAAGAAGAAGGGTTTGGGTTTATAGACTTTGCTGTTGGCTCAGGCTCTTTAGTAGCGATGGGTTGCACCTCATGATGGCGGTGCAGCTGTTTTTAGGGGAGAAGATGCTAGGGGGTTGGAGGAGATTTTAAACTAGGTTTGGGGGGGAGATATTAGTAGTCTCACTGGGATAGATAGCCCAGGAGGAAAGCATGGTGTAGGTAGGCCAGTGGTGGGTGGAAAGGGGGGTGGGGCTAGCTAGGAGATAGGGAGGCATGTGTATTAAAGTGTATGAATAAATTACAGGATAAATCTAAAATGTTTGTTTGCAAATGCGAGAAGCCTGGCTGACAAAATGGGTGAATTTGAAATTATGACATTGAATGAAAAGTATGATGTAATAGTAAAGCAGAAACTTGGTTGAACAGTTCTCATGACTGGGCTGTAAATTAGAAGGATAATCCTTGTTCAGGCAGGAACGAGAATAAAGGAAAGATGGAGAGTAGTTGTTTTATGTTAAAAAAGATTGAAGCCAAATTTAAAAAGTGATAACTGGCGATATGGATGTTAAAGTGGAGGCAATATGGTGGGATTAGGCAACAGGAAGGGGTAATGTCATTGTTGGTGTCTGCTATAAGCCGCCAAATTGCTAGCAGGGAGGAGTGAGTCAGCTTCATATGCAGTTGGCAAGGGCTGCAAGTTTGGGTTGTGCTCATTATGGGGGACTTTAATTACCCTGACATTTATTGGTGTAGTGGAACTGCCATCACAGAAAAAGCGATGAGTTCCTGATTTGCTGCAGGATAATTTTCTCTCACAGGTGGTGAGGGTTCCTACTAGAAAAGGAGCTCTGTTGGATCTGGTAATATCTAACATCGGGGAGTGCATTATAGATATAAAGTAACTGGAGGCTTAGGGATAGATGACCATGAAATATGGCGCTTTGGACTTTGTTATGAGAAGGAAAAGTCCGCTGGGTTAGAAAGACTTTTTATTTTGGGAGGCAATTTTTCCAAGTGTTAAAATCAGCTCTTCAGATGTCAACTGGGGTAAGGTATTATCAGGTAAAGGTACTGAACAGAAGTGGACTGTGTTCAAGGGATTTTAACCATTTCACATCTAAATTTATACCCTTGGGAAAATAAATGTAAAAAAACCAAATCTGCGCCCATGTGGCTGAATTCTGATGTAAAGAGGCAAATGGAAAGGAAGAAAAGACATTTAAAACCTTTAAGGCAAGGAAGCAGAAAGGGCCTTTAGTGATTATAAAAACTGTAACAAGGAGTATAAGAAAGCAATTAAACTAGCTAAAATGAATAATAATTTGGGATAGCTGAACAAGCTTCACTAACCCTAAACTTTTTTTAAGTATATTAATAGTAAGAAGATGAGGACTGAGAATGTGGCACCATTAATTAATGGGGATAAGTTAGTTGCGGAGGATGGCAATAAAGCATGTCGTAATATTTTTTTTCCTTCTGTATAAAGTATAGAAGATCCAAGTACAGATATCATAGAGTATAGTAGCAATAATGGTATAAAATATTCAAGTTTACTAGTTAACCGAGGATATGGTACAGAGAGAACTAAATAAGTTAATATTAATAAATCTCCTGGACCGGATAAAATACATCCTCATGAACTTAGGGAGCTAAGTTCAGTTTTATCTAGCCATTGTTCTTATTTTTGGAGATTTCCTCATGTCTGGAGGTATGCCTCTGGATTGGAAAATATCGATGTTATTCCCATATTCAAAAAGGGTAGTCGTTCACAGCCGGTAATTACAGGCCTGTAAGTTTACTTCAGTGGTGGGGAAGATCCTGGAAAGTTTAATAAGGGAACATATTCTAGAGTATGTTTCAAGGACTGACATTTTAAGTAGTAACCAGCATGTTATTTAGGAGGAATAGATCTTGTTAAACTAATTTGCTTGACTTTTACAAGGAAGTAGAAATTTAGACTCTGGCATTAGATGTAGTTTACTTGGATTTTGCAAAGCTTTTGATAAGTCCCCCATAGGCATCTAATTTATAAGCTAAGGTCTGTTGGTCTGGGGAGTCACATTTGTACATGGATAGAAATTTGGTTAATGAATAGGATGCAGAGAGTAGTTGTAAATGGGGCTTCATTATTATGGACTATAGTGCTAAGTGGGGTGCCACAGGATTCTGTGTTGGGGCCACTTCTATTTAATCTATTTATTAATGATTTGGAAGTGCGTATGTAAGCAGGTTTCTGTGTTTGCTGACAACATAAAATTTGTCGACCATTAAAAACTTCAGAGGTGTCAATCGTTGCAGGGGGATCTAGATAATTGTCACACTTGGGCTGCTAAGTGGTAGATAATTCAATGTTGATAAATGTAAGGTGATGGCATTTTGGACTTAAAGGGGAACTGGTGGTCTCCAAACAAGTAAGTTTAAATGAAAAGCCCAGTTTCCTACCTTTAAACGAGCCATCAACCACCTCTCTGCGTGCTCCACGGACCAAGATATACAGAAATGACTGACCAGAAAGTTAATGGTGGGAGGCTGACTTGTGACATTCCTGATGCTTGTCCTGCACAGTGGCCGCCGGTGAGCATAGCCTCAGACTCCCTCAGTGTGTGAGGGAGATAGGAAGTCCATCCTCCTCTCTGCTGTTGAAGTCCTGACAGAGAGGTAAGGGGGTCTGAGTATCCACTGTCCCCGCAAGTGGGCGGGGCTTGAACACCCTGCTGTTTGTGAATATAGAGAGTTGGAAAGACATTCACTTTTATCGTCACAAAAACATACCACCCCCTTCACCATAGACACAGGTACATACATCTAATGACACCCTCAACACCAACCAACCATCTATTTCAATAGCAACGGTACCTAACCATCAAAAAGTACATTTATAGTCTGAATGCAAATTTTTCCCAGACACAGGAGCACACACCTACAGATACAAGACACAATAATAAATTAAACATGTATTTATCAATCAGAATGGAATATGAATTTAAACACACTCTTTTATTGCTATAGCAAGACTATTGAGATTTTTTAAAACCTACATTCATTAGATTTATTGTTCAGAATTCAGTAATACACTATTATCTAATAGTCCAATGGGCAACATCCCACCCTGCCTCTTTGTCTTCCGGGCAGGGGGGGCGAGGGGGCGTGACGAGGTGTGTGCTATGCTGTGTGACACCATTGACGCTATGCAGTGGGTGGCGCATACACACTAGGGTGGGGACGCCGGGTTAAGGGCGTGGTGTGGGCGATCCGGGGCGTGACAGACATAAAGGGGGCATAACAGGGAGGAGATCGGACTCCTCTCCGTTCGGGAGATCGTGGTGGTACCCCCCCAATTTGCAGGAGACTCCCGGAATATCTGGGAGTAGTGGGATACCAATGGGGCCGGTCTGGCCGGCCTTCTCTCGAGTCCCAAAGTTTGTCCTCTGTAAGGAGTGTGCTTTCCCATTGGATATTCCAGGAAGGGGGGGCAGGGCATAGTGGCAAGGTGAAAACGTTGGTACGTGTGGCTACAAACATGCTGTGTGTAAGCCAATAAGCCTAAATAGAACTGCCAATATAGCAATGGAATACTATCTATATACATAGATAGATATATAGCTCCTGCAAATGTGTTTCTGTAGCAAGGCCTCAGTCCAGGTACATTGCTTTTTAGTAGGTCTGGAGTGTGACACTAACTGGACTGGAAGTACCCAAGTACAGAGTATGAATAGCCAGTCTCTCTAGTGGAGGAGCCACATTGGACGCACATTGTCCATGCATTTGTTTTCTTTGCATTATTCTAATGATATTACATATTTAAGGTTATATATCCCAGCATTATATTGAAGAAAATACTGTATTTGGTTTTGAGTTATCAAGCAATAGAGGCTTTTTGTGCTTGAATGGAAAGTCTATTTCCTGCTCCATTTCTAGCAATCAGCGGCAATATTCTATTACTTAAGGGGGAGAATTCCATAGACAGAATCAGAATTAAACTGAGGTCTCACAAGACACAACACTCTATCTCATATATAATTCATACAATAATCTCCGTACCTGTATTACTGTTGTTATTATATATTACAGCTGGAGAGGGACCATTTAAAGGAATAGTCCACAGATTATTATAAAAAAATAAATATGTTTAAGCTATAAACAGCAGTGAACTGGGAACAGCCAGGAGAGCTCAAACCACTGCCCGAGTGTCTTTCTCACATACCTGCTTGCAAAAACATACCCCACAATCCCTCCCTGTTTTGCCAGAACAAACCCCATCTAAAGGGCACTGGGCAGTCTGGGACAGAGTTGAGAATCCATGGTTGGTGTAGCAGGCATGGCTGAAAGGGTATCTCCACCCCCTAAGTTTTATTTTTCGTAGTGTGGGGCACTCGAGCCACCCCCCACTGCCATGTTTATTTTTTTTAAAAAGCCCCAGAATGATGGCAAGTCAATTTCTGGGGCTTGTTTTAAAAAGTAAACATGGAGGTTGGGAGTGCACTACCTACAGAAAGTCTGAAGGGATCCAGAGGTGGGAGGAAGGGAAAGGGGAGGGCTCCCCTGCACATGCCTCTAAGATGACAAGGAAGAGCAGGCACATGACACACAGACGGCTTCTACTCTTCACTTTCTGGGATTTGAACAGGTCCTGCAGGAGAACCATAGATAAGGATTTTTGAACTCTACACAGTGAAACCAGCAGTGGGGCAAATTTTAGTTTAAGGGGTGGACATGCCCTTTAAACAGGCTCCACTCCAGGTCTCCCAGAACTCTAACGTTGGGGGGTATGGTCTATCAGTAGACCATTTCTGTAAGAAATGTTCCCCCCAAAAAAATCTTTGCCCAGATTTAAGTAATTAAAGGGTACGTCCACCCCTAAACAAAAATTAACCCACTACTGGCCCCTCTGTGTAGTGAAAAATCTCTGCTCCTTATGGCCCTTTCACCCCTAACTCCCTCTGGATCCTCTTTGCTGCCCTACCTCTAAAACTTTTAATATGTTGTAGGGCAACCCTAGCCACCCCCAACCACCACTTCCGTTAAAAAACAGCAGAACTCTACTTACATTCCTTTGTTCCCCTGACACTCTGCATTGCCAGCAGCCACATCTGTAATTGGCTCTCTCACCAATCACAGACGTGGCTGCCAGTCTAGCCCCTGCTTGCAACTTTGTTGTTTCCCCGGAAAAATTGCGCGGGGAAACAAAGAAATGTAAGCGGAGTTTTGCTTCTTTTTTAACAAACAAACCTGGTGGTTGGGGGTGGCTATAGTGCCCTAAAAATTATTAAAATTTTTCTTTTGCAGGTAGACATGCCTTAATGATTAATAATGAGCATTGAATATAAAAATAAAATCTGTTTTAAAACATAAAATGTTTACAGTTGCTCCATTTTGATCTTCCTCTTAAGGTTGTAAGGATTCACAGAGCAATACAAAATGTGCCGCTATAAGATAGCCCTTGACACATATGCATTATTTGTGATGTTGTGGTGTATTTGTACAATTCTATACGTGTTACGTGTGTTTTTCTTGTCCAAAAAACAACAACAAAAGCTAGTAATATTGGAAACATCACAAACAAAGAGCCATATTTATAAACCTGGTATCGCTTTTAGCAATACTTATCTCAACAAAAAAGCTTGTAACAAAAAAGAGATCGCTTGTGTATGATCTTGGCATGCTGGCCCTACAATCAGAATTGGGGAGGGGTGAGAGGACACATTTTAGGAATATTCTCCCTTTTTAAAGGGCAACTAGGTAGAGATGATCTTTTTTAACATTTGCATTCAAATATAAACGTGGCCTAAATTGCATTCTCCAGACTGTGTGTAGGATCTGGACGGTCTGGAAGTAAAGCATGGTACACACCATGCAACTTTTCCTCCTGACGATCATTCGGCTCTTCCGACCAGTCGGCCTGAGGAAGGACTGTCGGTCTGGCATAGTGGCCTTGGCCACAGTTTACCGCACTGATTGTGTGGTCCATAGAGGACCGCAAGATCGGATGTGGTTTTCTACCATGTCAGATCATCCTTTCATCCGATTCAGACGAACGGTCTGTAGACACGGGCATTTGGGATTATTTCCCCTTTAATTTAACCAGCACACTAAACAATGAACAAAACAACTTCCATATGTTCTAGGGTTCCTTACAGACAGAGGGATATTTATACAGAGCCACACGGCAAGACATTGCTACAAAAATAATAGAAAGTTATGTATGCAAATGAATGCAATTAATCAGGGGACAGGAGGGTTTGTGAATATAACCGTTATTAATATATTGAAAAGATGCACTTTAATTAATCTGTGAATTTGTAACACTCTAGGTGTGCAGCGAATTCATGTGTCTGTGTGGAATCACAAACTGCACGCATATCCGCTCGCTGTTAATTTATTGCTCCGATTTCTCTGTCTCGTGGTGAATAAAACATTACATGTGAAATATAATCGATATAACTTCCCCGACTGTAGACAATGAAACTAGAATCAAATGGTGCTCCCAGGGATAAGAGGAGATGAAAAACGAAGCATTCAATTTTCTGGACACAAAATTTCCCTGTATGTAAATACGGATAGTAAGACGGGTTATATACGGTTAAAAGGCACCGAACTTTGTGATGATAATTTATATAAATGTTCGTAGTTAGACTAATATAAGTTAAAGATGGAAATCAAAAATATTTAATTGTTTGGATACTGTGTTTGACTTTGCATTGCTGTTACAGCCATGCCTCTTACTATCTTCTCATCAGCACAGCCATGCCTCTTACTACCTTCTTATCAGCACAGCCATGCCTCTTACTACCTTCTTAATCAGCACAGCCATGCCTCTTACTACCTTCTTAATCATACACCACTGCCTCTTAACCTCTTCCTCATCAGTCACAGCCCTTCCTCTTATCTACCTTCTTAATCAGCACAGCCCTTACATGACTAGGGGCCCACGTCGCACTTTTTTAGGACAAGGCAGAAGGGTCTATACATCACTAGGGGTCCACGTCATTCAGTATTAACCTGGGTATACATTCAGTATTAAACCTGGGTATAACCATTCATATTAACCTGGGTATACCATTCAGTATTAAACCTGGGTATACCATTCATCATTATACCTGGGTATACCATTCAGTATTAACCTGGTATACCATTCAGTATTAAACCTGGGTATACCATTCATCATTAAACCTGGGTATACCATTCATCATTAAACCTGGGTATACTTCAGTATTAACCTGGGTATACCATTCAGTATTAAACCTGGGTATACCATTCATCATTATACCTGGGTATGCCATTCATCATTAAACCTGGTATCCATCACCATTAAACCTGGGTAACCATTCATCATTAAACCTGGGTATACCATTCATCATTATACCTGGGTATGCCATTCATCATTAAACCCGGTTACCATTCAGTATTAAACCTGGGTATACCATTCAGTATTAAACCTGGTTATACCATTCAGTATTAAACCTGGTTATACCATTCAGAATTAAACCTGGGTATACCATTCAGTATTAAACCTGGGTATACCATTCAGTATTAAACCTGGGTATACCATTCAGTATTAAACCTGGTTATACCATTCAGTATTAAACCTGGTTATACCTTCAGTATAACCGGTTATACCATCGTATTAAACCTGGGTATACCATTCAGTATTAACCGGGTTACCATTCATATTAAACCTGGGTATACATTCAGTATTAAACATGGGTATACTATTCATCATTATACCTGGGTATACCATTCATCATTAACCGGTATCACTTATACTGGGTAATGCCATTCATCATTAAACCTGGGTATAACCATTCAGTATTAAACCTGGTTATACCATTCAGTATTAAACCTGGGTATACCATTCAGTATTAAACCTGGGTATACCATTCAGTATTAACCTGGTATCTATTCATCATTATACCTGGGTATCACCATTCATTACTAAACCTGGGTATACCATTCATCATTAACCTGGGTATACCATTCATTATTAAACCTGGGAATACTTCAGTATTAAACATGGGTATACTATTCATCATTATACCTGGGTATACCATTCATCTTAAACCTGGGTATACCATTCATCATTAAACCGGGTATGCCATTCATCATTAAACCTGGGTATGCCATGTAATTAAACCTGGTATACCATTCATTACTAAACCTGGGTATACCATTCATCATTAAACCTGGGTAACCATTCATCATTAAACCTGGGTATACCATTCATCATAAAACCTGGGTATACCATTCATCATTATAACCTGGGTATAACCATTCATCATTAAACCTGGGTATACCATTCATGCTGAACCTGGGTATCCATTCATCATTAAACCTGGGTATACCATTCATCATTAAACCTGGGTAAAACATCATCATTAACCTGGTATACAATTCAGTATTAAACCTGGGGATACCATTCATCATTATCCTGGGTAACCATTCATCATTAAACCTGGGTATACCATTTATCATTAAACCTGGGTTTACCATTCATCATTAAACCTTGGTATACCATTTATTACTAAACCTGGGTATACCATTCATCATTAAACCTTGGTAAACCATTCATCTTTAAACCTGGGTATACCATTCATCATTAAACCTGGGTATACCATTTATTACTAAAACTGGGTTACCATTCATCAATAAACCTTGGTAAACCATTCATCTTTAAACCTGGGTATGCCTTCATCATTAAACCTGGGTATAACATTCATCATTATACCTGGGTATACCATTTATCATTAACTTGAGTATAATACCATTCATCATTAAACTTGGGTATACCCTTCATCATTACTGGGTATACCATTCATCACCAAACCTGGGTATACCATTAATCATTAAACCTGGGTATAACATTCATCATTTTACCTGGGTTTACCCTTCATATTAAACCTGGTTATACCCTTCATCATTAAACCTGGGTATACCCTCCATCATAAACCTGGGTATACCATTCATCATAAACCTGGGTATACCATTCATCACTAAACCTGGGTATACCATTCATCACTAAACTGGGTATACCATTAATCACTTAACCTGGTTTATCCATTCAACATTAAACCTGGTCATACCATTCATCACTAAACTGGGTATACCATTTATAACTTAACCTGGCTATACCATTCATCAGTGTACCTGGGTATGTCATTCATCATTAACCTGGGTATACCATTCATCACTAACCTGGGTATACCATTCATCACTAAACCTGGGTATGCCATTCATCACTAAACCTGGGTATACCATTGATCACTAACCTGGTTATACCATTCATCCTGTACTGGGTTAACCATTCATCATTAAACCTGGGTAACCAATTATTACTTAACCTGGGTTACCATTCATCACTAAACCTGGTTATACCATTCAACATTAAACCTGGTTATACCATTCTTTATTAACCTGGTCATACCATTCATCACTAAACCTGGGTATACCATTTGTAACTAAACCTGGCTATACTATTCATCACTGTACCTGGGTTTACCATTCTCATTAAGCCTGGGTATACCATTTATTACTAAACCTGTTATACCATTCATCATTAAACCTTGGTAAACCATTTATCTATAAACCTGTAAATAATTTAAATTAATAGATTTATTCCTAAATCCTGACTCTCTTAAGAAGCAGAAGCAGAGTTGAAGCAACTTCAAGATACCGTGTATATATGCAGGCGCCTCACACTTTTCGTGGCCACAGGCGCATCTGGTGCCGGTCAAGGGAAAATGTTTTCACCACTGCCTGTCTGCCGCCTTTCTTCTTCTAGTGCAAGGTGCCACCTGAGACAAATGTCTCACCCTGCCTCATGGTATATGGGGCATGTGTTTAGGGTAGTTCCCATCAGCCAGGACTTAAAGATGGAGACTGAACTTGCGGATGGAGGATCAGTGTTCGAAGTATGCTCAGGAGCGTTGAAGAAAGGGTAAGTATGGCAAACTCAAGTTTGGGGAGGTCCAGTTTATAAATATACATTTTTATTTTAAGAGTGGACTTGACCTTTAATGCAAACATGCCTTTGCAAGAATCTCTGCTGCGTGTAGCTTTAAAGAAGATAAGTCGAAGTGAAGGAAATTATCTGTACACAGGAGGCAGCGAGATGCTACATCTCAACTTATTATCAGTTAAACTGTTTACAACAGCTTAAGAATCTTATACCTCTTGCATCAGAAAATAAACGAGCCTGCATATTTCCTAGGCTTTCCCTTTTATCACATTCAATCATTTCCCTTTTGAATCTAAAAAAAGAAGAAAGTCTTTCTAAACAAAGTTAAGATTATGAGTTTAATTCCAACATATTTCCGCGAGAAGAGGCCGTTGTAGAACGAGAGTCTGATGATTGCTTAATGTTCCTGCTATCCTATAATGATGATTGATTGGAATGTTCTTTTGAGAAGAGGTGCTCTTTGGAACGCTATTTGGAAGACTTACAGAGTAAATGAGCGATGAATCCTACCTAGGAATAAAATTAGTTTGCATTCTCTTACCAGATAGTGATTTTACTGCCTTCCAAGTAATAGACACGGGGTAAGAACATTTGTGCATAAACAGGGCCCTCCAATCTGTCTCAAACTACAAATACAAGACATTGTCATGTTGGTAGTTGTAGTTCAGGGGCAGTGGGGGACGTCTGCATTTCACAGAAACATTACGCAATCTGCAGAGCTCTATCTAGATGGTTGTTTCTCAGCCAGGGTTCAGGGTCAGACTTACCCACCAAATACTGGGGAAACCCTCCGCACCCATGAGGGAAGAGAGAAAATTGTTCAAATTTGGGAAAGTGTCAAGGGAAAAAAGAAAAAACATATTTAATAAAAATAAGGAGTCAGGAGATAAGACAGATATGTATTGTCTTACATTGCCTTGTGTTTCTGTAACAGGTTGCTAGGGTGCCTGAGGGGGCTGGTAAGGTTTTAGCAGAGTTACTGACAGGAACAGTACAGATCCATCATTCTGATGAATTTGAGTGCTATTTTTAATATAGATATGTGCATTGCTTGTATGTTTGTATATGTTTATATAGCGCCCCGTGGGAATGTATTATAACACAAATTCATACAAGGGATATGAAATAAATAATAATAATAATATAAACCTTAAGACAGAAGAAAAAAGGTTCCCGCCCTGTAGAGCTTCCAATCAAAAGGTCTTATAATGAATTGTTGATTATGCCTAGTACAGTGCTTTTGCACCCCCACGCCCAAGAACGAGTCACTACTGAATGCCTTTCCAGTCTGTGTGTTTTGGCCAATGAAAGAAAGAGATAAATAAGAATATATAATTATTTTTAAGCTTTGGTTCCCCAACACATGTTAAGGGCTCCACAAGGATAAAAAGAAAATTGGGTATCTGGGATGTTTTGTTATACAATAAAAAGGCACCTTATCTACCAGTAATGTTGCTATTATAATACTGCAGGTGATTACGGGTGAAATATGACCGAAACAAGATTTTAACTTGTGGTTTTATTAAAAGGGCCACATCAATCTAGAAGTCACATTACTGCTAACTGAGCGCGGTATTTAGAAACCTGCAGTATCGGAAACTACTTTACAGCCTTGGTATAGCAAAATAGCAAAACCGCCCTTTATAAATACAGCCCTGAGAATCAAAAGATTGCCAGGTTAGAAAAAGTAGAAAGGACACAACAAGAAAACAAACCTTGAAGCATATAATAACTTGAATTCATTCAAGAAAATAACTGTTTACTAGTAGGAACATAGTAACATAGTTTTGTTCATGGAAAAAAGACACAGTCAATTGAGATTAACCCTTTTACACTTCAATGATTATTAGGCAAGGTACAAACAGTTGATATTTCAACCCGCCACCAACCACCTGGTACAAAATTTTGTTTAGTCACGTTGATAAAAAACTAATGGTCATTGTGATAGAAAATAAAAGGTGAAGAAAGAGAGATGAGAAGAAAATATCTTCTCTTCTCCTGCTCCGCCTCCGCTCGCCCTCTCGATTCCCTGCCTCCCTCCATTCAGTATTAAACCTGGGTATACCATTCATCATTATACCTGGGTATGCCATTCATCATTAAACCTGGGTATACCATTCACCATTAAACCTGGGTATACCATTCATCATTAAACCTGGGTATACCATTCATCATTATACCTGGGTATGCCATTCATCATTAAACCCGGGTATACCATTCAGTATTAAACCTGGGTATACCATTCAGTATTAAACCTGGTTATACCATTCAGTATTAAACCTCCTCGGTAATTGGCCATAAACAGCCCCAATCGTTAATTGGCCAAACAGCCCCTATCGTTTAATTGGCCATAAACAGCCCCTATCTTTATCATTGGCCAAAACACCCCCATTGTTAATTGACGATAAACAGCCCCTATCGTTAATGGCCATAAACAGCTCCATCGTTAATTGGCCAAAACACAGAAGAAGGTACAGGAAGAGAAGAAGACAAGCGAAGAACAAAACAGGGGATAGGGCAAAGAAGAAAGAGACAAAAAAGGATGGGAAAGAGACACCAAAGGGTGGCAAAGAGGAAGATAAGGAGATGACAATCGAACAAGGAAGAGAAGCAGAAGAGGGGGAAAGAAAGGAACGAGAGAGAGAACAGACACACAGAGAAGAAGGAGATAGGAAAAACAGTGCAAAACAGCCAAGACAGGTAAACAGCAAGCAAGATATACATAAAAAGCAACAGGAGAAGGGAAAAGATAATGAAGAAGACAGACAAGAAAGAGAGCATAAAACAGAGAAAACAGCGAAGCGAGACGAATCACAAGCAGAGCAAACAAAAACCAGAAAAGAAACAGTACAAAGGCGCCCTATCGTTATTTAGCCATACAATACTCTATCTTATTTGCCCATAAACAGCCCCCATCGTAGTTGGCCATACAGCCCCTGTCGTTAATTGGCCATAAACAGCTCCTATTTGTTAATTGAACCATAACCAGCCCCTATTTTTAACTGGCCATAAACAGCCCCATCGTTAATTGGCCATAAACAGCCCAATCGTTAATTGGCCATAAACAGCCCCTATCGTTAATTCACCATAACAGTCCTATTGTTAATTGGCCATAAACAGCCCCTATCGTTAATTTAGCCATAAACGACCCTATCTTTAATTGCCCATAAACAGCCCCCATCGTTAATTGGAATAAACAGCCCCTCGTTAATTGGCCATAAACAGCTCCTATTGTAAATTGACCATAAACACGCCTATCGTTAATTTGCCATAACAGGCCCTATCGTTATTTAGCTATAAACAGCCCCTATCGTTAATTTGGCCATAAACAGCCCCCATCATTAATTGGCCATAAACAGACCCTATCGTTAATTGGCCATAAACTGCTTCTATCGTTAATTGGCCATAAACAGCTCCTATCGTTAATTGGCCATAAACAGCCCCTATCGTTAATTGGCCATAAACAGCTCCTATTGTTACTTGACCATAAACAGTGTCTTATCGTTAATTTAGCCATAAACAGCCCCTATCGTTAATTTAGCTATAAACAGTCCCTATCATTAATTTGGCCTTAAACAGCCCCCATCATTAATTGGCCATAACAGCCCCTATCGTTATTGGCCATAAACAGCTTCTATCGTTAATTTAGCCATAAACAGGCCCTATCGTTATTTGGCCATAAACAGCCCCCATCATAATTGGCCATAAACAGCCCCTATCTTAATTGGCCATAAACAGCTTCTATCGTTAATTGGCCATAAACAGCTCCTACCGTTAATTGGCCATAAACAGCCCCTATCGTTAATTCACCATAACAGCTCCTATTGTTAATTGGCCATAAACAGCTCCTATCGTTAATTGGCCTAAACAGTTCCTATCGTTAATTGGCCATAAACAGTCCCTATCTTTAATTGGTCATAATCTGCCCCTATTGTTAACTGGCCTTAAAAAGCCCCCATCTTTAATTGGACATAAACAGCCCCTATCGTTAATTGGACATTAACAGCCCCTATCTTTAATTGGAGATAAACTGCCCCTATTGTTATTGGACATAAATAGCCCTCATCTTTAATTGAACATAAACTGACACTATTGTTAATTGGACATAAACTGTCCCTATCGTTAATTCGACATAAAGAGCAACAACCTTTAATTGGCCATAAACACGTCCCATTTTTAAAGGACAATTATACTTACTATTTCCTCAATCCATTCCTGCATTCCATACCTAGGGTGAGGATCTAAAATGCAAAGCCCTCACCTCTGGGTACTTTACAAAACTCCCCCACTACTTACTTGTAATCTCCTTCGGCGCTGCGGTCGGATCCTCCCCACTGGCACTGTCACTGGCAGTCTGGGAGACAGCCAATGGGAAGACACGCCTCCTTGCAGAGCACATCTTCCCATCGGCTGCCTCGTGACCTGTCATTCAAAGTGCCAGATTGGAGGATTAGACTGCAGGAGATTACAAGTAAGTAGTGCAGGAGTTTTGTAAAGTACTCAGAGGTGAGGACTTTGCATTTTAGGTCCTCACCCTGGGTACTTTGCAGGATGGGGGGAAAGGAACGAGGGGGGGTGAGTATAATAGTCCTTTAATTGGCCAAAACTGCCCCTATCGTTAATTGGACATAAACAGCCCCAATCATTAATTGGCCATAAATAGCCTGATCTCTAATTCCAGAAACAGTCCCCAGTTTAATTTGTCATAAACAGCCCCTATCGTTAATAGGCCATAAACAGTCCCCATCTTTACTTTATCATAAATGCCCCTACCTTAATTGACATACAGTCCTTATTGTAAATTGCCCATAAACAGCCCCTATCTTTAATTTGACATAAGCTGCCCTATTGTTAATTGGACATACTGCCCCATCTTTCATTGGACATAAACAGCCCCTATCGTTAATAGGCCATAAACAGTCCTTATCTTTAATTTAACGTAAACTGCCCTATCATTTATTGGATATAAACGCCCCTATTGTTAATTGCCCATAAACAGCCCCCATCTTTAATTCGACATAAACGGTCCTATCGTTAAATGTACATAAACTGCCCTATCGTTAAATGTACATAAACTGCCCTATCGTTAATTGCCCATAAACAGCCCCCTCTTTAATTTGACATAAACTGCCCTATTGTTAAATGTACATAAACTGCCTATTGTTAATTGGACAAAACTTCCTTATATTAATTGGCAATAAACAGCCCCCTCTTTTATTTTGACATAAACTGCCCTATTGTTAAATGTACATAAACTGCCCTATCATTAATTGCCCATAAACAGCCCCCATCTTTAATTTGACTAAACTCCCTATTGTTAAATGTACATAAACTGCCCTATTGTTAATTGGACATAAACTGTCCTTATAATTAATTGGCAATAACAGCCCCCATCTTTATTTTGACATAAACTGCCCTATTGTTATGTACATAAACTGCCCTATCATTAATTGGCCATAAAAGCCCCCTCTTTATTTTGACATAAACTGCCCTATTGTTAAATGGACATAAACTGCCCTATCGTTAATTGGACATAAACCGTCCTTATCATTAATTGGCCATAAACAGCCCCCATCTTTATTTTGACATAAACTTCCCTATTGTTAAATGTACATAAACTGCCCTATTGTTAATTGGACATAAACTGTCCTTATAATTAATTGGCAATAAACAGCCCCCATCTTTATTTTGACATAACTGCCCTATTGTTAATGTACATAAACTGCCCTATCATTATTGCCCATAAACCCCCCATCTTTAATTTGACATAAACTGCCCTTTTTGTTAAATGTACATAAACTGCCCTATTGTTAATTGGACATAAACTGTCCTTATAATTAATTGGCAATAAACAGCCCCCATCTTTATTTTGACATAAACTGCCCTATTGTTAAATGTACATAAACTGCCCTATCATTAATTGGCCATAAAAAGCCCCCATCTTTATTTTGACATAAACTGCCCTATTGTTAAATGGACATAAACTGCCCTATCGTTAATTGGACATAAACCGTCCTTATCATTAATTGGCCATAAACAGCCCCCATCTTTATTTTGACATAAACTTCCCTATTGTTAAATGTACATAAACTGCCCTATTGTTAATTGGACATAAACTGCCCTATCGTTAATTGGACATAAACAGCCCCCATCTTTAATTTGACATAAACTGCCCTATTGTTAATGTACATAAACTGCCCTATCGTAATTGGACATAAACCGTCCTTATCATAATTGGCCATAACAGCCCCCATCTTTATTTTGACATAAACTTCCCTATTGTTAAATGGACATAAACCGCCCCTATCATTATTGGCCATAAACAGCTCCTATTGCTATTGGACATAAACAGTGCCTATTGTTAATTGCCCATTAATTGCCCCATCTTTAATTGATTGCTCTTGCACTTTCTAGGTTTTAAAAATGCAATCTGTCTGTAACTGTAGCAAGCAAATTGATATAGTATTAGCTTGTATTAAGCAATAATATATTTTCAGTTAGTAACATGTTTGCACCAATCAGGAACCAATAAGACTGCACTGGATCATCCAGCACCCTATCCTGTGCCTCCATTTTTATAGCATTCACCTCAAAAACAGGACAAGATGAAGCTGCAGATAAATAACAGTAGAAAGAAACTATTGTAGACCTAGTTACAGTTATAAAGTGGAAACAAATCACATGTTATGCATGTTATCATAGTCACTTTTTACCTGGAACACCAGCATCCATCCAGAAACTTGTCCGTTCCTTCAGCATTGTCATAAAGTTTGGTGACATTGATGGGTTCTAGAAGCTTCATCACCTCTGCCATTATGGCTTGGGCTTCGGAGTTTCCCCTGAACTGTATACCAAGGGGCATAAACGTACCCATATCAGACTCCATTACAAGGTCAAGTTAGAAATATTTTTCTGTTAAAAAAGAAGCAAAAATGCAATTATCACAAAAAAAGTCACATTTATTATAATAAGAGAAATACAGGATAGGAGAGCTAAATTACAACCTAAATCTCAGGATGACTCTAGAGCATTATGATACACAACGATATATCACTATTAATTACAGATTTCCCTGGTTACTTTTTTGCAAGAAACAAGCAGGGTTATTCAATAAAAGTTTCTATCATTAAATATGGTGCTAATTTTGCCCCAACCAATCAGATATGAGTTAACATTTGAAAACCAAGATCTGATTGGTTGGGGCAAAATTAGCACCATTTTAATAATAAGAACTTTTATTGAATCTCCCTGATGGTTTTTAACACTCCAAAAGTCAATTCTTTGCTTGTGTTTCATTGTGGATTAAATAACCCATTTCTTTGTATTTGAATTTTGTTTTCTCAGTCGACTTTTAAATGAAAAATATAGAGAAAACTGTGGATAATGGGGGATACAGGAAGATGTGCAACTCATTCATACAGTACCTTTCACACTACTACCATACAGCAAGCTCTGCATCTCAGGCTCCTAACACCAAATGGTCATACACGTACATCATCAGCATTGATTTTTAGCATGGGTTTTAGATAAAAGAGAGTGCACAGTTCCTGCCTAAAGCTAGGTACACACATAACAGATGTTTAAAAGATGACAGACATTCGGGACGGTTTCCATGACCTCGGCCGACTCCACTATACTTTAGTACACAGAGAGGCCTGTGGCAAAGGGAATTTTCCGGTGTTCCCTGATCGACTGCGAGGCTGACTGAAGCGCTCTTCTGCCTTGAGAAAATGCGCTACACACAGTAACGACATCACCAATACTGTCGGATCCGAAGGTATCTGGGCTTTATCGTTACTGTGTGTACCCAGCCAAAGGATCATGTGACTTCCACAAAACATCTAACAATGTTAATTGTCTCAGAATTTATAATTTATGTATGTTGGGCAAAAAAATAAAACGTGTTTTTGTTTAAACCCAATGAGATGTACTGTACACATGAACTTTTTCAAACCAAAACTTTTCAGAACTGGAATCGAATTTTCAGTGGTATATCTTATTTTATTGTCATTTTTCTATATCGACATTCCAATGAATTGGAATTCGCACTCATCTCCCATTGATTTCTATTGGGTTGGTTTGTAAAATTTAAATTCTCATTCTCCAAGCTAACCTTAATCCTTCTTCATAAAGGCTACAAATGGGGAAGTTTACCAAGAGCTGAAATGGTTGCGGAAATATAAAGCTGAAGTTTAAAGGGGACCTATAACCCCCCAAATCTACCCACCTCCTAGGCGATTACTCGGGGTGAGAACCTAAACCCTGTTTTATTACCCTTCATTGCCAAATGGCTATGAAATGGTTGGAAAGTCCAAGAAAGTACAAAAAACCCCAGATGTAGTGAAGCTCTATGTACTGTAGGGATGTCCAGGATGTTAATCTCTGAAACATAGTGAGCTTACTATGGGCAATGGCAGATAAGACAGAAATGGGGGAATTACAGAGGATTCTGTCCTTAATGTCGCGCTTACCGACTTACGATTGGTTAAGCGTGATGCTAAATCTCGCTTTGCGGAGGCTGCGTGAGTACCAGAAAAGGCACTGGTGCAGCAGTCACAAAGCGATTTACCAGCGGCTGCATGGGTCTTAGCTATAGTAGGCTTTAAATACTTACGTGCGGGTGAAATTCACCCAAAGCCACGCAGCCTCCGGTAAATCACGTACGGGAGATTTGCCCAGAGCATTTGTGGCTGTGGGTGAATCTCCCTGCAAGAAAAGTAATCTAGGAGAGAAGGGGAAACCCGCATTCATACTAGCATCCTTTCCTTATTTCCAGCTTCTGAGAAGGGGAGAAACAAACTTATAGTGTCTTGTATTTCTCTATAAAATGATTAACATTGCAAGTGGTGGGGGCCTATAAGGCTTTACGAAAGGCCTTCAAGGGACCGTGGAGAAACCTAGTTTCATTTGATTGTGCAATATCCTGTGGTCAGGAACAGATGTCCGATCTGTTGAGGTAGCAATGAATGTCAGACATGGCAGTGGCCTATAGTTGTTTACACAAGTGTTTCACACGCTGCCGGTCGCACTGCATGAAAAGTTCATGCTACACTTGACAGCTTTATTTTTACCTATTTAGGGACTCCGGTTTTAAATTTCTATTTTCATGTGACTTACAAAGTCTACAAAACAACAGTTAAAGAAAAACAGGTTAATGTAAAATCAAAATACAATATTTTACTTTACTATGTCAACAATCACTACTAATAGACATGTCTAAACAGGACACTGCAAACTCTGGTGTCCACTGTAACCAGAGATTCTAGCAGTGTAGTAATAGTTCTGCTGGGGCAACCTAAAATTCTAAATTTACATTCCTAGGTCTCATATGATTGTCTACTTAGTGGTGTCCTAGTATCGTGAATGTTAGGGTCTGCCCTGTCACAAATATGGTCTGCTATAGAGCTCTGATAGCAAGATGTTGTTTATCATACAATTTGCACAATATCAAGATTGTTAGAAAACACATATTACAGTTTAAATGATCATAGGGCAATCCCACTTCTCAAATGGAAAAAATGTATAAGGTACATCTCCTCAAAACACATACAAAGTCACCCATCTTGCTTCCTGGTCATGTCAGTCTAGTTGACATCACAGCTGATGTCTGAATGCTATTCCTCTAGCTGCTAGGGATGTACTAGGACTCAAACTTGAACCCGAGTTCGAGACTAAATTTATGAGTCCGGAA
The DNA here is from genome assembly GCA_019447015.1 of Hymenochirus boettgeri. Lineage (NCBI taxonomy): Eukaryota > Metazoa > Chordata > Amphibia > Anura > Pipidae > Hymenochirus > Hymenochirus boettgeri. The sequence continues at coordinate 246,545,299 of CM033474.1, forward strand.
GAACTCAGACTTTTTAGAACTCTCGAATTACGAATTTTCTTGTTTTCCAAACTCATGGACGGATTTTCGATAATTTTTGAAAATGCAAGGGATCTCTAAATTTTGAATTGATAACCCTCAAATTAGCGCTCTATAACCCTAGAATGTGGCGTTCAGTTCATTCAAGGGTTCTTGCCGAATTTGAGGGTTAGTGAATGATATTTGAGGGTTATCGCCAATGCGAAGGTTAGCAAACGCTATGTGTAAAAATTGTAAATGACCAGTATCAGGAAAGCAAGACTCTCAAAGGATGTCTTTAGATGCTAGTTTATTCACATGACATGTTTTGGTTTCAAAACCCTTTCTCAAATGTGTTAGCGAACGCTACATTCAAGGGTTATTGCCAATTCGAGGGTTACCGAACGCACATTCAAGGGTTATTGCCAATTCGAGGGTTACCGAACGCTAGATTCAAGGGTTGTGGGTGAATTCAAGGGGTAAGCAAACAGGGCTAACCCTCGATTTCTCCCATAACCCTCGATTGTATTTTTCGTTAACCCATGAATTCGGAGAGCCCTCGAAAGTAGCAAAACTCAACGCGGAAGCCCTACAATTGCCCGATCATCAATAAAGTTAGTGTTAAATAGGTTTTTTATGTGTTCCCCAGATCATTTCCCAGGTGCCAGAGCCATTTACAGTAAGTTACCATGTTATTTTATTAGAACTTTCTGAACTTTTCCCCCCATTGACTTTAAAGGGTTTGTTTTCAAGCTATAGAACTTTAGAACTTTTACTGAAGTTCTGTAGTTGTGAAATGAACCGAACTTTAGGAAGTATGTCCTATCTCTTCTAAACCTTCTTTGAGCATGTGCAAGCTTGTAAAAATGTTGTAAAGCTTGGAGAGGAGATCTTTTCGGTTGTAGAGGGAAGGGAAAAGAACATTTCACTCGCATAACAGGTTAATCCTAAATCTGCCAGCTACTATTAAAGTAGTAATTATCATTTCTTTTAAAAACAGCCTGATTACAAGATAACATTGCCATTAATTGGAGCCTTTTACTTAATAATTATCTTTCTTATTCTGCCCTACATTTCCCCTTATTCCCCACAGCCTTTTGCCTAAACAATTAAAAAAGACGTAAGACGTAATATGTATATACATATCGGTTATCCTTTTAAGGATAAAAGCCATTTATCTGCCTATGTCTAAACTCTGGAAACACATTAGGATTTTATCTGAAAATCTGCTACATGAAATATTTGCTTTTGACATTTTCTAAGCCATTAAAGTTAATTGCTACATGTACTTTCTAGGTATTTGTGATAATATTTTACTGCGGTTTCCTCTAGACATTTGGAACTAGTTATAATATGACACCGTTTGCACATTTTCCTGCATACAAACAACTTCGCTTTTTAACCCCTAGCCAATTTATGGCTAAGATTACAATAAGTATATGATGGCCAAAAACTGTAAATGAATAAGTTAGGAAAACAGATTATGTGACCACAGAACAGAGGTGGACTAATCATCACTGCAAAGTTGAGTTCCCTATTTACTAGGCTGCCAATGATGGGTAGGAAATGCTTCTCAATATGTGACATTGGTGGCTTCACATTTGAACCATATGATTGGTTGTTTCAGGGTAACTCATGATCACAAACCAATCATAGGCCCAAGAGGAGGTACTTTATGAACCCCAAAGGGGCGTCGGAAATATCTTTCAATGTAAGATGCACCCCCGACACCACTATTATTAAAAGGATTCCCTTAACGCACCAGCTTCTGGTACCGCTGATACCCACAGACATTTACTTAAAATTGTAATTAGATTATAAATGCCTTACTTTGGGTTCGGTTAGATGTTCAACAAACATCTAAAAACGAATGGCACTTTGTAAGGTTTTCCATCGCTATTACAAAATCTTTCAGGTTACATTAAGCGGACGATGCAATAAGAGTTGCAAAAGTTTACCTGAGCTTTTAATTTGCAGTAACCAATTAGATGTTATCTAACTGCAATAACCCAGGAAAGAGCTAAACCTGATTGGCTTTGCCCTTTTTATTGCATCAGCCCCTTAATTGCTTTAAAAATGATCATGGGATTACGCAGGTAAAACATTTCAGCACGCTAAACTGCAGAATAATCTTTATTCACAGCCTTCTTAAGTATGTGCGCTTGGCATCTAACTCATATTATATACAGGGAACAAATGCAAGGAAAACAGTGCAGCACAGCCTTAAATGAATTCCATTAAAAAGACATTAGCAATCTGTTTATGTACAGGATGATAATTTAGAATTAGAAAAAGCAAATGTGTGTGTAAATATGATCTGATTGAGCAGCTTCTGATGGAAAAGTACTAGAGGCCCAGTAGGTTTTTTATTTATTGTATTGCTGGAATATTCAAACTAGCTTCATTAATTCGAATTTGTCCATACACTCCAATTTCCATCTTGATGTTCAAATGTAAATGCTGTGTATTTTATTCATGGGGCTGAAGCAACCAATTGGTGTCATTTAACTGCAGTAAACCGCGTAAAAAGCTAAATCTGATTGGTTGCCGCAAATTGAACAGGCAAACCTTTGCACCTCATATTGCATCTGCCCCTTAGTATTTAATATCTTTATTGCATGAAAAATATGAAAACTAACCCGTTGGTATAGTAAGATGTTTTTAACATTTTTAGCTTTGTTTTTATAAATAGTCAAGCTAATTTCAGCCATGTCTGTGAAAATGTTCAGAGAGCTGCTAGCGCGCTGTTTCCCATAGATACCAAGGTTTTTTTTAAGTGACAATATAGCAGGCTAATTCCCAGCAGGCTTTTTGTCAGGTGACAACGATCATAGAAAACAAAAAATCAATCAGGGGGACAAGGTCATAGAAACCAGTTACCTTTATTGCTTACATTCGCCAGTGTCTGTTGACTACGATCAGATGTGACAAATGCCCAACACCCTTGGTTCATTTCTAAGGACGTGTATCCATGCTGCATTTCCTGTGCTCAAACAACATGGACAATCCTGTTATTGTTGTTCGGTACATACATTCCTGACACATAATGGAAACATTTTTTTCCTTCATTAACTCCTGATGAAGAGTTCCTGCAGACAAATCATCTGCCTTAGGAATGCTGGGTTGTCTTTTTGTACAATTTGATGTTGCAACACCCAATTTTAAAAATGTAGCAGTAAGGGCTAGGCCACACTAGGCCTTAGCGCAACGCTATCGCTAAAATGGAAATCGCGGGAACATGAAAATTCCAGCGATTTCCGATGTGCATGCGATTGCGTGTCCGTCCCGTTTTTGCGTTCACCATTTTTGGTGCGTAAACGCATGTCGTTTCCATAGCGGAAAAAAGCAAAATCGAATGCGCAAACGCAAACGCACGAGAATCGCGCACACAATCGCATGTGATAACGCATTGTAGTGTGGCCTCACCCCTGGGTAAAGTCTCTAAACTATCCCTCACCGTTCTGTACTCCACGTACTTTTAGTGTGTCTTCCCACTGGCCAGACCGCAGACAGCCATGAGATACAGAACTAGACAGGACCAGTGAACGTTTTGTAAGTATAACTGAGTTCAGCTCAACCTGAATACTTTATATGGACAGAAGAGCGAGAAGGGAAATATCATTGTACAAAAGGGGGAATGCACTAAACAAAATGCAAATACGGTAACTGTCCACTACTGTGAGGTCGTAAATTGTGCCTGAAATATTGTTTGGCTATCACACTAAAAGTAGGCTAAGATGTCTTCTTGGCAGGCAGAATACCCAGAGTTACAGCTGGTGACTGTATTACGTATGGGCAAGTGTTCTTGGTTATGTATTGTATATTTTGGTGTGTGAGGGACATGGACCAATTGGATGGAGAAAGCTGTACTGATTTGTTTGGTTGGGGAAGCTGGGTTTTGTATGTAGGATGAACATGATGACTAATGTTGTAAAGAAACCGCATTATAATAACAATCTTAGGGGCATATTTATAAAGGTTTGTTACATTTTTCGCCTCTGTTACAGCCACCTTTTCGCCAAATTTGGACTTTTCGCAATTTCTTAAATATATAAATAACCAGTGGCGAAAATTCTCATTACCGCTACTTTTGCCATACATCGCTGCCGTAACCGCTCAAGCATATTTATAATTGGCGAAGTGTTTTATTGTGTTAACTTTCAAATTTGCCAAGTCTGAAGTGAGGAAAACGCATTATTGTCAATTTATTAGCCTGCCAATGGGTCCATGGAAGTTGTCAGTACATTGTACAGTGTTTCTCAATACTAAGTAGAGATAGCCAAACTTCATAAAGTTCAGTCAATTTTCGAACTTCAAACTTTGGAAAAAGTTCGAAAGTTTGAAAACAGACCCATTTAAGGGGAACTGTGGTCTCCAAACAAGTTTAAATGAAAGGCCAGTTTCCTACCTTTAAAACGAGCCACCTCTCTATGTGCTCCACAGCCCAAGATATAAAGAAATGACTGACCAGAAAGTTAATGGGTTGGAGGCTGACTTGTGACATTCCTGAGCTTCTCCTGCACAGTGCCGCCGGCGAGCACAGCCTCAGACTCCCTCAGTGTGTGAGGGAGACAGGAAGTCCCTCCTCCTTTCTGCTGTGTGAAGGACCTGCAGCTGCAGAGAAGGTAAGGGAATCTGCAGCCCTTCTCTCTCACTTTGTGAAAACAAACCTTTTCAGGCAGAGTTCTCACTCTGCCTGAAAAGGCTGTTTCCACAGAGTTTTCAGGGGGGGTTAGGGGGGTGTCAGAGTGGCCACAGCACCTTGAGTGGGTAGGGCTTAGACACCCTGAGTGGGTGGCTTAGGCACCCGCGAGTGGGCGGGGCCACATGGGCTGTAAGGGAATGGGCAGGTTTCAGAGCAGGAAGTGCAGGGGACCTGGTGATGCTACTGCTATATCACACACAAAAATGTAAATATCGTCAAAACTATGCAAAATAAACAATGGAAATAAATTGCAAAAACTCTCAGGACAGCAATTCCTATCAATTACCTAAAGTCATTTTTGGACCACAGTTCCTCTTTAAAGTCAATGGGGAGTGGATTGTTAAAAAAGTTCGGATGTTTTACATTTAAACTAACAATGGTAACTTACTGTAAATGGTGGTGGCACCAGGGAAATGGTCTGGGGAACATGTCACTATCACCAGAACCTGTTTAAACACTTCTTACTTTATGATCGGGCAATTGTTGGGTTTGCGCAAGCTACATTCGAGGGTACGGAAAATTCGAGGGTTACAGAACAATACTTTCAAGGGTTACCGAAAACAGAACCATAAATCAAGGTTTATAGAAAATAATGATAAATTCAAGGATTACCGAAAGTTGAAGGTAAATTTGAGGGTTAGCGAACAATACTTTCTAGGGTTAGGGAAAACGATCTTACATTCCGAGGGCTACTAAAACGAAACAATACTTTCAAGGGTTACCGAAAATCAAAGGCTACATTCGAGGGTTATCGAACGATACATTTTAGGGTTAGCGAAAATATCCATACATTCGAGGATTGCCGAAAACAAATGATACTTTCAAGGGTTACCGAACGATACTTCTAGACATACATTTTAGCGAGTGGCTATGAATTCAAAATGTACGATCTTTCGAAAATACAGCCGTGAGTCAAAAAAATTAACTAGTTCAAGCCCGAACTAGTTTGAATAGTTCAAAGTTCAGTAGTCAGTGTTAGTTCGCTCGCCAGATCCTAAGTGTGTGTTGTCAGCCCTCCAGATCATTAACCAGTGTTATCAGCTCTCCAGATCATTACCCAGTGTTAAGTCAGTCCAGTGTTATGATGTGGTTATTTAACCACATCATACAATTGAAAATGTTGCAGGCAACCATGTAAAATGAGAATAGTAGTCTTAAAAATCGGAGTAACTGAAACAAAGTGTGTGTGACTTTGGTAGTGGACGTGGTCACTTGGTTGTATTTGCCCCCCAGGCCAAAGTAGTATTAAATGGTTAATACACACGAACACCTATCTGTTATTTAAAAATAGCCTAACTAAGTCACCGCATTTTGCGAGAAAGCGAAAATCCGTGTTTTTTATAATACCACGCAAAAACATCGCACTTTGTCATTGCAATGTTCTGCGATACTGAAATGGCGAAAATAGCGATCCTTTCTAAATATGCCCCTTAGTCTTAGAGTTACTTTTCCTGCTTTATGTTTCCAGTAATTGGGAGGATACAGGGCAATGGAATAGCTAAAATATCCAAACAATTTCTTAGTTGTTAGATATTTTATTAGCTGTGGTGCTGGGATAGTTCCAAGAAATAATTCAGATTCTAACAGTAAATAAAAAGGACACAATTGCATGAACTTGTGGTTTTCTTAACCCTGCGTTAAAGTGTGCTGCAAAAGTATCTTATGTAACATTTCATAGTTCAGCAAGGTGACCTGAATTTCGGTTATTTTAGTGTTAATACTTCTTGATTCTCCATTCTGAACTAAGTCACCTTGTTATAGTGATAATGTTATCAAAATACAATCATACTCTCAAATAGCTGTTCCATTTTCTTTTTAATACGTCCATTCCTGTGTTCTCTCAGAAGTGAAACCGTATATAATTGGGTTAACTCATATCTTACAGGTTTGCTTGGGATGACATAAACTTGTCGTCCTACTGTGCATACAATACAAATCCATACATAATTCAATATCCTTTATCTGGGTGCACAGTATATATAAAGTCTTCAAATTTAGTGACCCCCTGTTAAAGGGGAACGGTGTTCTGCTTTATTAGCGCGCCAATCCTCTACCCGATGCGCCCCATAACAAAGCCACGCCCCTATACTTTCGAGCAACCAATCGGAATTAGGTGTGACGTCACTAACTCGCTAGAATTGCATGCCGGCTATTGTATTCTTTTTAGGAAACGGAATTGTGGATTAACGTTTTAAAGACTGGTGATGCATTATTAAAGGTAATTAAATGGCCAAACAACATTTCAGGATTTCAGGGAGTTATAATAACATAGTAATTGAGGTTGAATAAGACATCAAGTCAAACCTATTCACATCTTTTTTTAAATTTAATTTTAATTAAATTAGATTACATTTTAATTAATTTTTACCCTCCTAACAGTTGATCCAGAGGAAGGCAAAAAAAAAAACAGCAAAAAAGGGGGAAAAAATTCCTTCCTGACTCCAAACGGCAATCGGAAAGTATCCGTGGATCAACCAGATCTATATGTTAATTAAACCAGTATTCTCAATATTTTTTAGTTTTAGAAACGTATCCAGGCCATTTTTCAAGCTATTCAATGAACTTGCCATTACCCATCTGCTGGAAGACAGTTCCACAGTTTCACCGTTTCTCACTGTAAAAAACCTTTCCTAACCTGAAGATAAACTTCTTTTCTTCCAACCTTAAGGATGTCCACGTGTCCTCTGATATGACCTATTAGTGAACAATGCACCAGAGAGCTCATTGTATGGCCCATTAATATATTTGTAAAGGTTATCTATGTCCCCACGCAAACATCGCTTCTCCAATTTAAACAGCCCTACTTTTCTAATTCTGCCTGCATATTCAAGCCCCTCCATTCCCCTTATTAATTTAGTTGCCCTTCTCTGAACTGCTTCCATTTCCAGATGTCCCTTTTGTATATGGGATTCCAAAACTGCACCACATATTCCAAATGAGGCCTTACCAGTGCCTTGTAAAGAGGGAGAATAATATTTTTCTCTCTTTTGAATCTATTCCCCTCTTTAACAAGACAATATCTTGCTAGCTCTAGCCGTTGCTACCTGGCATTGTTTGCTACAGCTAAGTATCTGTTATCTACACAGAACCCCCAAATCTTTTTCCATTACAGATTCACTTAACACAGAGTTATTTATGGTGTAGGTGGCACAGGGATTATTAATACCAAATGCATCACCTTACATTTATCAACATTGAATCTCATCTGCCATTCTGCTGCCCATTTTGAAATCTATCTAGGTCTGTTTGCAGCACTATCACATCATTTGAAGTTTCCAAAGCTCTGCATAGTTTAGTGTCATCAGCAAACACAGAGACCTTGCTCTCAATGCCCCCTTCTAAGTCATTTATAAACAGATTAAACAGAAGCGGCCCAGTACAGAACCCTGAGGCACTCTGCTTATAACTTTAGCCCACATAGATGTAGCTCCATTTACCACCACTCTCTGCTTGCCATCCAATAACCATTTCTCTATTCATGCACAATTTTTTTCTCACAGGCCAACTCCTCAGTTTATAAATTAGTTGCCTATGTGACACAGTATCAAAAATTTGCAAAATCCAAGTATACCACATCCACTTCTGTGCCTGAATCTAATTCTTACTCACTTCTTCATAAAAACCAATTAAATTAGTCTGGCATGATCTATTTCTCATAAATCAATGCTGCTACTACTAATCTACTACTAATAAGATGAGCTCTGGAGTAAAGGATATGATCCCGTAACAAAGTTTCCATCACCTTCCTTACCACTGATGTTAGGCTTACAGGTCTATAATATGAAAAGATGAAACAGTGGTCTAGATAGAACTGAACTAAGCTCTTTTAAAATCCGAGGGTGTATTCCATCCGTCCTGGCTTTATTGATATTAACTTTGTCTAATTGTTCCATACCATATCCTCCTTTAGACAATGTGAATACTCCTCATTTCTCCCCTGCATCTTATTACAATCCCTGCTGTAAGAACTAGGATTCTCACAGTAAATACCGATGTAAAAAACTTGCTTTGTTCGGTAATCCGTATTTCATATTCTATTTTAGCTAATTTAATTGCTTCTTGCACTCTTTATAATGCTTTTATCTCCTGTAAGACTGTTCTGTTCCCTCTGATTTCAAAATTTAACCTGAGCATTAGGCCATGCAGGAGTGGACCTACTTTCTTTTTCCCTAAAGGTACAAATTTAGAAATGTCATATCCCTTTAAAAGTGGTCCACATCTGCTCAGTATCTTTACCTAGAAACAAGTCCCCCCAGTCTATGAGCAGGAGTGATTCCATTAACAGCACAAAACGAGCTTTCCTAAAGTTAAAGGTTATGTTAACCCAGTGCACTTTATTTTTTGCAACCTATATTAAATGACACTATATCATGGTCACTGTTCCCTAAGCTAGATATTACTAAATCCAACAACGTATTCTGTCTAGTAGGGACTTCTACACCATCTGTGAAAGAAAATGCTGATATAGGAAATTAAGAACTTTATACCTTTTGAGGTGCTGGCAGTTCCCTTACTCTGCATATGGAGATTCATTTCCACCTCCTCCCCCGGCATTTAGTGGCTTATAACATACGCCAACATTAATTTACCCACCTTCTTGCTTCCTGTACACAGCTCTACCCATATTGTTTCTGCCATATCGTTTATGTCCCCATCTATTCCATCTTTTAGATTTGGCTTCAATTTCTGTTTAACATACATACATACTCCTCCTCCTTTCTTATTACTCTGTCATGTCTAAATAAGGAGTATCCTTCAATATTTACTGTCCAGTCGTGTGAATCATTTAGCCATGTTTCTGCTATACCAATTACATCATACCTTTCCTTTAAGCTATTAGTTCTAGTTCCCCGTTTTTCCAGCCAGACTTCTTGCATTTGTAAACACATACAGGGAGATTCAATTAAAGTTCTTATCCTTAAAATGGTGCTATTTTGCCTCAACCAATCAGATATTATTAACATTTGAAAGCTACCATCTGACTGTTTAGGGCAAAATTAGCACCATTTTTAAGGATAAGAACTTTTATTGAATCTCCCTGATAGTATACAAGGGAAAGTTTTGTAGAGTATCAGAAATGGGACCACAGTTCCCCTTTAAGGATGTCCGCATGTCCACTGACATGTTCTATTGGTGAACAATACCCGTTTATTGTATTGCCCATTAATGTATATTATCACAGTGATCAAATCCCACGCAAGTGTACATGATCGTAACTATCCAATCTGTCTTCATATTCAAGCTCTCCCAGTCCACCAGTATATTACAACACAAGAATAAGATGTCTAATTAAAGGGGATCTATTCGCGAAAAATAGTGTTATTTTAAATTGACCATAACTGGAAACTATAATTTTCCCAACCACCACGGTGTCATTTTTTTGTTGATCTGACCTCTATTTCTTTAGATATCCAATCTAAAACTTCTTATATTTCAGCTGTCAATCAAGTTTTCTTGCTTCCAAAAACTATTCTTCTGTGAGCAGTTTTACTGTAGCTAGAACGGTGACAGAGATTTGACAGTTGGAATGCTGTGCGCAGGCTTGACAGTTGGTTTGTGGGGGAAAAAAGTCAGGTCGGATGGAAGTGGGAGTGGTTAAATAAAAGAGGGTGGGATACTGCTCCTAAACAAAATGTGTGCTGGATTGAAGGCATGCAGCAACACACACAAATCAGAGTAAGTGCTACTTAACATGTATTCAAATATAGATTAAGATGAGGCAAAGTCATTTTTTCAGTATAGTGTCCCTTAAAATCTTTACAAGACAGCTGATTGGAATGTGATTAAAATGCCCTTACCTTATGTAAGTCATAATATTGCTGGGCACCAACTCCACCTTGTTCTTCCCCAGTCCAAAGACCATCCGGACCGTCCTTTGGGACGCAGACCTAAAATAGAGTCCAAGGGGTAATTAAATCATGCTGTTGGCTACAGTTTACTTTTGAATTGACAAAAAAAGAAAACAAGGTGTGTTTGTGTTTAAAAAAAGGTTGACTCTTTATAATTATGTAACAGTATGTATTTTAGTAGATTATTACTATGGGGAAATAGGGTAAGTATGTATGCACTGTACAGAAATATAATGCAATAGTTTTGAAACGATAGAACAGAAGGTTATTACACATTGTAAGTAGTCCTAAAATGGAATTTTAAATTGTAACTGTGGTCTTCATGCAAGGGTCCTAAAATAAGCTCCCTTGTACCTTTCAAACAGCCTAGGATGAAGTCTCTAGCTTCTCTGGTTCTTACGTTAGGCTTGTAAAGTGACCTCAGACAGGATATACAAGGAAGTGTGTGACAGTCAATGATGTGTTCTGTAAGAAGCCCCCCCCCCCCAAAACCCAATATTTAGTGAAGCTATTTGTATGTATGTATTTTATTCTTATATAGCGTTACATATTCCTCAGCTCTTTAAATTATTTACTCAATTCACATCAGGCCCCTGCCCCCGAAGAGCTTACAATTAATCTCTTTATGTACATATACATCCTATCAGAATGTCTTATGATGGTTAGGGAAACCGGAGTGCCCAGAGGTGTCCAAAAGTTGAATCAGACTCAGGACCTCAGCGCTGCAAGGCATCAGTGCTAACCACTGAGCCACCGTGCTGCCATGATTTAAAGACAGTTACAGTCGTTGGGTGCAACTTGGCATGCTTGTGCCTAAGGCATGGGGAAGGAGCAATGGTGCTGGTGATGTCACTGCTAGCTTGAAAACACCACACTTTGTACGGCTATAAGTTTACATAGATTGTAGCTAGAAGCATTATCCTAGAGTAATTATAAAGGTAGGAATGTGTTCTTCGAATTAAAGGGCACTTGTATAGAGACAGTTACCCTTTAAGTGACAACTTTTATTTATCTGTCAGAAACAATTTAAAAGACAACTGCACTGTTGTTGCTCTGCCTAGGGCATAACCAATGCCAGAGCTTGGAAAATACAGTTGTCCTACATTATATTACTGTATCACCCTTACATGTCTCAGGTTGGCCATAAACAGCCCCAATCGTTAATTGGCCATAAACAGCCCCAATCGTTAATTGGCCATAAACAGCCCCTATCTTTAATTGGCCATAAACAGCCCCCATTGTTAATTGACGATAAACAGCCCCTATCGTTAATTGGCCATAAACAGCTCCTATCGTTAATTGGCCATAAACAGCCCCTATCGTTAATTTAGCCATACAATACTCTATCTTTATTTGCCCATAAACAGCCCCCATCGTTAGTTGGCCATAAACAGCCCCTGTCGTTAATTGGCCATAAACAGCTCCTATTTGTTAATTGACCTAACCAGCCCCTATTTAACTGGCCATAAACAGCCCCAACGTAATTGGCCATAAACAGCCCCAATCGTTAATTGGCCATAAACAGCCCCTATCGTTAATTCACCATAAACAGATCCTATTGTTAATTGGCCATAAACAGCCCCTATCGTTAATTTAGCCATAAACAGACCCTATCTTTAATTGCCCATAAACAGCCCCCATCGTTAATTGGCCATAAACAGCCCCTATCGTTAATTGGCCATAAACAGCTCCTATTGTAAATTGACCATAAACAGCGCCTATCGTTAATTTAGCCATAAACAGGCCTATCGTTAATTTAGCTATAAACAGCCCCTATCGTTAATTTGGCCATAAACAGCCCCCATCATTAATTGGCCATAAACAGACCCTATCGTTAATTGGCCATAAACTGCTTCTATCGTTAATTGGCCATAAACAGCTCCTATCGTTAATTGGCCATAAACAGCCCTATCGTTAATTGGCCAATAACAGCTCCTATTGTTACTTGACTAAACAGTGCTTATCGTTAATTAGCCATAAACAGCCCCTATCGTTAATTTAGCTATAAACCGTCCCTATCATTATTTGGCCTTAACAGCCCCCATCATTAATTGGCCAAACAGCCCCTATCGTTAATTGGCCATAAACAGCCTCTATCGTTAATTTAGCCATAAACAGGCCCATACGTTAATTGGCCATAAACAGCCCCCATCATTAATTGGCCAAACACGCCCTATCGTTAATTGGCCATAAACAGCTCTATCGTAATTGGCCTAAACAGCTCCTACCGTTAATTGGCCATAAACAGCCCCTATCGTTAATTCACCCTAAACAGCTCCTATGTTTAATTGGCCATAAACGCTCCTTCGTTTGGCTAACAGTTCCTACGTTAATTGGCCATAAACAGCCCTATCTTTAATTGGTCATAATTGCCCTATTGTTACTGGCCTTAAAAAGCCCCCTCTTTAAGGACATAAACAGCCCCTATCGTTAATTGGACATTAACAGCCCCTATCTTTATTGGAGATAAACTGCCCCTATTGTAATTGGACCTAAATCGCCTCATCTTATTGAACATAAACTGACACTATGTTAATTGGCATAAACTGTCCCTATCGTTAATTCGACCTAAAGAGCAACAAACTTTAATTGGCCATAAACACGTCCCATTTTAAAGGACAATTATACTTCTTTTCCTCAATCCATTCCTGCCTTCCATACCTAGGGTGAGGATCTAAAATGCAAAGCCCTCACCCTGGGTCTTTACAAACTCCCGCACTACTTACTTGTAATCTCCTTCGGCGCTGCGGTCGGATCCTCCCCACTGGCCACTGTCATGAACTTGGCCCGTTCTGTGTGACCAGAGGACCCCGCGCATGATGAAAGCCCAGGACCTCTCTCAGGGCAGGCTAGTCGGCCTTCCATGTAAAGTGAGGTGCCAGTGATAATTGCTTTTGACCCAGGGTTCGGCTGGTCCAGTGTGTCGTGACGGGCGCTAGCCGCCAGAGTCATTCAAAGTGCCACCGAGCAGCCATTGAAAGGGTACAAGTGGGTGAGGTGTCAACACGCAAATCTCAGATTTGTGCGCCCTGGGTGGAGTTAGGGTGAGTTATGGGCCCGCGAGCGGCATTTGAAGGGGAGTGACAATAGGTCACTGATGAGGCCCAAGATGGTATTCCATCTGAATGAATTGGCCTGGATATATTCCTGTCAGGCCTGCAAGCCGGCATAGATTCAAGGCCCATTTGTTGTGGTGTGTAGGTGTGTAGTGTAGTCAGGTCGTAGTCAATGTATGGATACATGGGCTCCAGGATTGTGTTGGGCGGGTACACCCTTGCTGGATATGGTTTTATGAGCCGTTATTATGCCCTCTGGCAAGACCAGAGTAGTGATCTATGGCTAGGTTGGTTAACAAGTATGGTTCTGGTGAGCAAGGGGTACGTGTTGTACAATCGCCACATGTATACCGGGCATATGTCATTCCCTGGTTAATACCGTGCGTGCTACCTTGGGTATACCCAAAATTGAGGTTGAGCGGTGTGTCTTGAAGTAAACAGAAGCAACTACTGGGTGACGTTTGACATGGTGCGGTTAATTTGGTGGAAGGCTGGAATGGGTTCTCATTAGCGGTGTTCCCCATCATGGTCTTTTTTCTATGATGGGATGGGTGTAGCTAAGGGGTGCAGTAAGGAAACAAAAGCATTTAGAACAACAAAGGGTTTAAGAAAACAAGATTGTGTATTCTCTTTTTATGTGTGTATTGAGTTTTCGTCTCGCGTTTATTGCTGTTGTACTTTCGCGCGATATCTGACTCTGTAGTTCTCTCGCTCTATTGGATTTAGTATGGACCGCTGTGTGTTGGGGCCATTGCAATGTGCATCCTGCTGAATGTTGGACTTCGGAGCAGCCGCCCTAAGGGGACCTATGTATGTGTAGATGTGAGTGGTTGCCATTTGGAATCTGAGGTACAGAATATAAAAGAGGAATTGCAGCATTGCACGGGCTTGACAAAATCTGGGGAGAATTGAGGTACTGGCAGGGGTCAGTAAAATGGAGGAGGGTGGAAATAGGGCCAGATAAGGTAGTAAGGAAGCTAGATTGGAAGGGTCACCAGGGGAAGTAGTGATGGAAGTGTAGGGTTGCTTCTTCCCCAGTGGTCCATCCCACTGGATGCCATGTTAGGTTAAAAATGTGGAGTACAATGCTCAGAAAGTGAGCATGTATGGAGCAGGGGTTGGTTCCTTTGAGCACCCATAGGGGACGGCCACAGTTCTCAACGACCAATGGGAGGAGGAAACATGGGGGCTAGGAATGATAAAGCGTGGAGTGGGTAGGGAACTCCTTATTAGAAGGGTTAGATAGGGTAATCGTCGCCAAGACCCTACATGTCAAACAGGTGTGTCGGCCTGGTGCTAGGGTTCGACAATGTGGTGGATCGTTTGTCGACAGAATATTGGGGGGGCTGGGAGAAGTGGACTGGCGTTCTTGGTTCCACATGGTGCCAATGACAAAGTTAGAGGTGGAGGTGAGGTCCTTAAAAAATTATTTCCGAGAATTAGGGCGTCAAGTTAAAAGCAAGGCCTGCTAGGGAGGCAAGAGAGTCAGGAGTATAAATGCGTGGCTAAGAAGGTGGTGTAAGGATATGCGGTTGGGTTTTTTTTAGAGAACCTGGCTGAATTTTCTTGTGGTATGGCTCTTTAGTAGGGCAATTGCCCTCAATGATGATGGTGCAAGCTGTGTTGGGGAGAAGATGGCTATGGGGGTGGAGGAGATTTTTCGACTAGGTATGGGGGGAGGGGGGTACGTTGAATTACACCGAGTAGATAGAGAAGTTAGGGATCAGGGGGCTAATAACACAACGGAGGGAGGAGAAGGGCGAGGGGGACATCGAGGCTAAGGAGGGTGACCAAGCATGGAAGTAAAATAAGTGTGTAGTATAGAGCAAGCCAGAAACCTCAGGACAACCCCACAGGTATTGCTAAAAAAAGTGCCTTTATTGTGCACACAACAGTTTCGGACAGTCTAGGTCCTTCCCAAGTGACACTTGAGAAAGGGACCCTAGGGACTGGCGAAGACATGTCGTGGTCGTGCACAACAAATGCCAGCGGCATTGTACGCTATAGCAGCTACCTGTGGGTTTGTCTGCGCGTTTGTTTGGCGGTTGCGTACTGGTCCTTCCTACATTTGTGAATAAATAATATATGAATCCTCTTGTAAAATGTTAATCAGAACTGTTCTAGAGTAAAAATAATGTTCTGGGTAATTCCACCTAGAGATTGAATGGCCTAGAGTTTATTGTTTAGTTATGGCCATTCAATTAGACTTCTTTATGCTGACAAATCAAAAAGGTTTAAATGACATTTGGAAATATTAGAATCAATGCTGACACTCTGACCTATACAAAAAACTGGATTCATTTAGGTTAATTCATTCCTTCTGTATTTTCTATAAGCTATTAAAAGGCACTATTCCGACAGATGTATCCTGAATATCAAGCCCTTGTGTATATTAATATTGAGAAATATAAAATACACATTTCAAAGGGCCGCTGGAACTTTAATCAAGAACAACTTTTATTACAGCTTCACTTTATACATCCAGCACTGGGGGAAGGGCTATGAGATTACTGAAATGCCTGGTAATGTGAAATATTTGATAAAGCTACAGTTCAATGTAGCACAAAATGAAAGCTAATATTAAACATTTAGTGAAATATCATCTTGTTCTGGTCAAAGCACCTGTATAAATGTGACCTTTTCTGATCATCAGCTAGTTAACATACAGTGTAGATCATTTCCTGCTAAAGAGCAATTCAAGCTGATAGCAACTTATTTAGCCAATTCTATAGCAGAACACTATTCTAAATACAGAGTGGCACATGGTGGATTCTTTTTACAGTTACAATTTCCAAATCATCACGGATCATTTACCATTGGACTGATTGCAGTGATAGGATCACAAGTAATGATAATCCTCAATTCTCTACCAAAATTCACTCATCGTTTGTAAAGTCTCTTTGCCTTGTTTTTATTAGGGGAACTTTGGTTCCAAACAAGTGTCCTTGATTTAAAAAAGCACACTCCTACCTTTCAAATGACTTTAGGATCAAGCATCTCTAGCTGCAGTCTATCCAAATTTAAAGCAGTGTAAGTGTGGTGATAATTGTGTGCTCTGTGAGCTGTGACATCCCCAGCAACATTTATTTGCCTGTAAGTCTTAGTTTGAGCATGCCCACTTGTATCCTATCACTGGGACAGGGCATGATAAGCTTTACATCTTAAGACCACCCCCAAAAATTAAACATAAGCTAGCCACGGCCTAAAAATATTTTTGGTTTATTCCTAAGGGTCCAGTAGTAGAGGAAAAGACAGATAATGGTGTTGCAGGTCTGTTTATAGCTTAATAAAATATATTTTGTCTGGGGGCGGGGGTGGGCTTTTTACACAGCTCTTATCATGTGCCTGTCACAGACTCAGACACAGGATAGACAAGTAAAACCTTTAAAGCCTATAACTTAAGGTCCAAGAAGCTATAATTGTAGAGTGACATGATCAACCAAATATCACAATGGCCACTCAGTCAAGTCAAAATATGAGTGTACCAGCCTTAACACCAGCACAGGGCCAAAGCATATTTAGATATTGCTTAGACCCTGTATAAGATAAACTTAGATATAACAAAAAACAGGACCAAGGTTTCATTCATTCTTTAAATCTTTTTGCTAAACAACACATCAAAATAAGACAAATCCAGAGAGTGGTGGAGGTTGGCCTATCAGAGAGGAGCTTGAGTAAATGGAATTTTACTATCTTCTTATTTTATTTCACCAATACTCAAAATTATTTGAACATACATCGCTTGAAAATGAATCAAAAAGTTACCTTCATTCCTGCATCTCTGGTGCACATAGGGGCATATGTAATATAGTGTATTCCCACCCCTCCTCCTAGTATTGGTCCCACAACAGCAAAAGCCAATCAGTGCATACCTGGGAAACTTCCAGAAGAGGAGCATGGGACTTCAGTGTATATTTTGTGTTTAGTTTCCCCTTTAACCAGCATCTGTGTTCTTTATTGACATTTTTCATATATACTGTACAGGTGTGAGTACCTTTCATTGAGTTTAGTGACAAAGAACATTTACAGAAAGGATGAAATAATGAAGAAGCAATAGGACAGACCTTCCCCTGCTATTTCCTTCACTGTCTGTTTTTTAAAACTTGTTTGACATGAATGACAGGGCTACATCAGATCATCAGACCAGGGCTATATCTTCTAATCAGTATTTGAAGTACATGTGAAAAGGCTTTCGACAATGTATCTCATCTTTATCCCCTTCCCAATTACTGGTCTCTTTCTTTTTTTCTTTTTTGGAAATGCAATTTCTCTGTAATATACTGGGAACAGAGAAGGCACAAGCTAATTTCTGTACGGTGATAACCTTTACCGCAAGCAACACATACCAAACAGACCTATCAGACACAGCTCACTCAGAGAAAAAACTATTGATGGCGTTAATGGGTAGAACATCCCTGGCATTTAAGGTGAACACTGTATACCGTGCAGGAATGTTCTGCACATCAGCGTCAGTGTGTACAATGCAGACAGGGATCTGTACTAGCAGGTATATAGTGAAGGTGGATGAATGGGGGATATTCATAAGGCTGAAAACAAAATCTGCCAACTTTAACGGTTTTAATCATTTTGACCATTTACAGATTAAAACTAATGGGGTTTAAAGGATAAGTAAAGACTGAAAAATAATATTGTATTTGTCTGCCTTTTTATTCCAGCTGGTCCTGAGATACAGCCCATTAAATTTAGAAAAAACTATATTAGACACCAAACATCGCTAGACTTTCTTATAAATGCCTCAAACAGATACCGTATATACTGGAGTATAAACCGAGTTTTTAAGGTAAAAAAAATACCTTAAAAACCTAGGCTCGGTTTATACTCGAGTCACTGGGTAAATCTGCCTGAAAAAAAAAACTGTGTGTGTACCTTAATTTGATGACCGGGAGCTGTGAGACCAGGAGCTGTGAGTCTGGGGGCTGTGAGACCAGGAGCTGTGAGTCCGGGAGCTGTGAGACCGGCAGCTGAAGAGGCAGGGCTGTAAGATGCAGACGGGAGCTGTTACAGGCAGAGCGCGTGGGACGTGCGTAACTTACGTCCCCGCGCGCTCTGCTGACGTCATCAGCCTGGACTTCAGTACCGGACCCTTCCGATGATGGAGGAGACTGCAGAAAGGCTACCAGAGAACCGGTTCCTTCTACCAGTAAGGGTGTCAATTAATTATGCATGGGGTGGTTAGGTGGGGGGGGGTGGGGGGGCTCACTTTACATAGGTAGGAGTAGAGCTTTACATAGGTATAGAGACAATATCTATCTATCATCATTACTCAATCTCGCCATTCTATCATCTATCATCATCTAATCTCTGCCACCTACTACACTATCCTCTCCTATCCAACCCACACAACTACACACACACACACACAACTTCATTCATCACTACTATTACACTCACCACACTATCTATCACATCTCCACTATCTACTAATCATCTACATCTATCATCCTATCACCATTTCTTCTATCCATCTATCTAATCTCTGCTATTCTATCTATCTATATCCTCTCCATTCTCTCTCATCTATCTATCTATCTATCTTGAATGCCACCCTCACTTGGCATTCAAGATGTTTGGAAACTACAACTCCCAGCTAATAAAGCGCTGGAGTTGTAGTTTCCAAACATCTTGAATGCCAAGTTTCTACCCTCGGTTTATACTCGAGTCAACAACTTTTTTAGGATTTTTAGCTGAAATTGGGTACCTCGGTTTATACTCGGGGGGTTTATACTCGAGTATATATAGGTAATTCCTTTATTATGGCTTACGGAAGGTTTTTTTAGGGGATCGAAAGTCCATAAATGAATATGGCTGTAAATGAAATATTTGATGAATAAGGCAGGTACACTGGTTGGTTTCGACTGATGACTTACATATGGTGTTAGGTAGATTGGGGTTAAATATTGGGCAACGCCCAATGCCACCCAAACCTTCGCCCAAATCAGATGAAAGTTCAGTCTGACATGTCAAGAAATTTTTGACAATTGTGCGGCCATATATGGGCCAAAATATCGCCAGCGACAATGTAATAGGACCGTTGTACCCAGCCCAATGCAGAATCACAGTATGTCTATGACACAAACATAAGGGTTTCTAAGTTGCCACTGCGGGTAGACATGTTGTTTTTTTTACCACACCCACTCTTTGCCTTAGGCAAAACCTAGGGAGTGTTTTAAAGAGTATTTCCACCCCCTAAATGTAGTGTCGCATAGGAAAAGACTGTAAACCTCGACCTTGCGAGGTTTAAAGCTTCCAAAGATGCCCCAGCCTTCTTTCCCCTGGCGCCTTCTGCTTAACTGCCTTTTCCGAGCATGGAAGTCAAGCAAGAGGGGCTCGACCGGCATCCGATCCCATGTACTATCCATGTACTTGTGTGAGTGGGATTCAGTTTCACACAAAACTAAGTATAGAATGACCTGGATGAATAGAACGCAATATTTACTTATTATATTGATTTTTTGTTTTAAAACGCTGAACTAGGGTTTCTGTGAGACTATGTGAATTTTATATTCCTACTGGGGATGCACCTCTAAACATGCATAAAGGTTTTTCATTATTTACATAAGAAGCATCATGCAGGCTGTATTGGTTTTAGCATCGCCATATACTGCATGAATATAAGAACGCAGTCATTATAGTTGTATTTGTGTTTAGTTTAAAGGGGAAGAGGTGACAACACCTCTTTTGCTGAATAGAGCATCACAGCTCTGTATCAAACCTTTCATTAAATTTCCTACTGTAAAGAACTATTATTCTCACCTTATCCCCATTCAACACCTTAATAGTACCCAGGGTGAGGTTAAACCACTAGGTCTTCCCCCAGGTACTTTACCGATCACCCGTTATACTTCCATAAAGTTCCATCGCTCTGCTCCTCTGCTAATGTTAGTACTGGAGAGGACAAGCCGCAAGTAACAGTTGATCAGTAAAGTACCTTTCATGCTGCATCCACAAGGAGACCATTTGGGAATTCAGGGCTGGGTTAAGGTCCCATTAAATGATTCACAATTGCTTAGCATGACATTAACCCCTTTCTTGCAGAATCATAAGGAAAGAAAAAAATACTTGGAAGTAAGAGCAAAAAAGAATACTGGCCTGTTAGCCACCGGTGTGTTAGATGTCTTTGATTTAATCTAACGAAATATTATGCCCTTGAAAATCTTTTTTTTGTCATGCAGTTGGTGATAAATTTTGTTTGCAATATAAAGAAAACAATAAGGGTCTTCAAGCAGCTTTATTAAAAAAGAAATCACAAAGCTTTTAAAACAAATTACTGTGAAGTGTTGGATTTAAAGAATCGCCATAGACAATATAAATGCAATTCAGCTGACCTTTTATGCATCGATATTATGTAAAACCATATTTAGGATCCTGAGAATTTTGGCAGTATTAAAAAACCCTGCTAGACAAATTGCAATAACATTCTAAAAACAGGATTAAACAGAACAATTGAAACGTTTAATTTTGTGTAGGACAAGGTAGCAATATGGCAGGATTGCAGTCTTAAACTTAATCCCAGTACATAGAGGAAGGTAGTGATGTCACCAAAAGTCCCAGCCTCCACGGCATGGATTTGCAGCAGCAAGCAAATATGCGTTTGATCTGCAAATGGCGGAATAAATGGGGGGACCACCGGTCTCAAAAACATGGGTACTTGTAACATTGATACAAGTGAGTATCTTTAAAAAGTTAATATTTTTTCTTTAGTTTTTCTTTAAAATTTTCTATGGCTCTATGTATCAGGGGTGGGACTAGAAACACAGATTTATTTGTTGAGTCCTTGAAGGCAATATTTAATAGCACCAACAAATTCCTCTGGTTTATTCCTTACTGGTATGGATATACCAAACATCTGATATTACATCTAATTTCAGCTCATTAGTGACCTTAAAACTCACTTATTGTAGATACATTATGTCATGCACTAGTTAAGGCTCTAAAAAATAAAGCATGTTAACTACCCATATCAACTATATACTTACCTTTTCCACCCCAGGAAACCTCAAGACCGCAATATCAGCTTACCTTACTGTGTTCCTAAACTGAAATATTTGATCTGGAGTTTTGCTCCAGTCCAGCCTCTTCTTCTCAGTGCAGCAGTTAATCACAGTTGTGACAGATGACATCATGGGCCGTGACAGATGCCATCATGGCCAATGGCCGACAGCTTGTACAGCTTTAGAAGCAAGCAACTTTTGGACACAGAATATGGCACATTTTGGATCAAATATCTTAGTTCAGGAACATTTGAACTTTGTAGACTTGAGGTTTTTGTTGATTAGTGGACATTACCTTTAAACTATAAGAAATAAAGGAAAGATAAAGGCAGGACCCAGGAATCATGGATGGAAGGAAACATCTACAGCCCACAGGTGTTATTTTTATGATCATGTTATAAAAAAGGAAGCCTGCTGTGTTTATATGTTTTAATACCCAATAACATTACAGATGGAGCAGACTTATTGAAGAATTTGGCACTAATTGCTACAACTTTCCCACTGAAATAAAAGGTATGGCCTCTGTCTTCCGGCATCAATAAAATTTGCTTTGTGACTAAATAAATGATGAGCCTTGTTCACAATTTACACCAGATGCTTCCATAAACCCTGCCCCATCTGTATAATAGCTGTGCTAAATCGGTTAGCAAACCATAAATTTGGTCAGATTTTATGTGGTTCCAAATAAAGAAACCCTTGTCTGGGGACAGCAGCCTGACTCAAATCAGAAGACTCAAATAAGTATCGGTTTACCAGAACATAATGTAGAACGTTTGTGTCTTCAGAGCGCTGCATCATATATTGGTTATGTCTGTTAAGTATTACGTCATGGAACAATGACAGACAAAATGTTACTAAAAAGAAAGAAAAATAAAAAAAATCTTTATGACATTGAGGAAAAAGTAAAAACTGCCTTTTCTTATATATTACCCTCCTAACTTTTATTTTTTTTTTAGAAAGAATGGCCCCTTTAACATATGTTGCAATTTTATGAGCTTGAGCATGCTCAGAGGAGGTAGGAGGATTAGCATAGTAACTGGCTGTTATTTCAACTGTCCAATCCATGACTGACAATTGGTAACTGAAAGAACCAGAAAGTAGAATCATGGGGACCACAACATTGTGCAGCATTCATATTTCAGCTTTCTCACTATTGCAGTTTTAGGGTTCTGGGGAGTGCTTAACATATATAATTTTTTATTTGAGAGATGGACTTACTCTTTAAAGCAAGTCTGCCTTATGGAATGCTAAGTGAAATGAGAAATAATAAAAAGTAACACTATTGGGAAATCCTTTTTTATATTGTTGATGAATAGTGATTAAATTACTAGTACCAAAGTTAAAAACTTCTACTAATCCTATGATCCGGTCAGCAAAATTCAAAGGGCAAATTCAAAGGCAGAAACAAGGAAACGTTTGTTTAGTGGGATTTCTAAGGTAAACTTTGTGCAGTTTTCTTTGGCTAAAGTATTTAAATTAAAAGGTGCTTCAAAAAGGACTCAAAAAAGCTTATTGTCCAACATCAGAGAGCAAACAGTATTTATGACAATGGGGTATTTCTACAGTATATTCTTCATGTCCACAAAAACAAGTGCACAGGGTCACATACAAATAATAATATATAGAAAATAATTCTAGCCAGGGGGATAATGTGTTAAAATTGATGGCAAAATAAACACCAAGCTGTAACAGGGCTGCAAACCACGGCCCAGTCTGCCAACAAGAACATAGAATATTAGGTTGTTTTTCTGTAGATCAAGTTAACCAATGTGGCTAACTTGAATACTGTATGTGCAGAGTCCGACTTGGACAGCTTGGTGTGCACAATATACAGCAAACCCGGGGCAAGAACTAGCAGTTTAGGTCCCCATCCTGGGTACTATAAGGTCAAGGTTGGGGTGCTTTGGGGGGTGAAATACAGTTCTACTTTGTATTCAGTTACTGTAGATCAACTGGACTCGAAGTTTAGTTCTAGAAGACGTTTCACTAGTCATCCAACCGGATCTCTCAAACAGAATGAATGAGAAAGCCAGTCAGATGACTAGCGAAACGACTTAACGAACTAAACTTTAAGTGCAGTTGATCTAACTGAATACAACAGATATACCATGAACTGGATGAATGAGAACCTTCACAAACATACTTATACTTTAATTGTGGTAATATATTGATACTTCAGTAAATGTATAATTAATATATATTCTATCTCCAGTAATAAAGAATACACAAAAAAAAAAAGTAAATAAGAACAAGATTTTATAGTCATTTTCTGTTCTTATTCCTTTTGTTCACCTCATATCCTCAGGTTGCCATTTCCCTTATAAGAACTCTCACTCTTATTAAACTGCCTTGATGTCTATAAGAGGATATGGTGTGTGTCAGACAATTAGCACCACATTACACAAAGTACGACAAGTAAGAAAACATTCTTTGGAGACTGGAAATCTCATTCATATGTTCTATTTTTACCTGAAAGGTTACTGAAACACAATGAACATCGTTTCTATACCATATTTTCCTTTAACTACAGAATAGTCTGGAAGAGGAAACTATATTGTGCAGATATAGAACATAGATAATATCTGACTGAGCTTATTCTTCCTAACGAGTAGAGATGTCCGAACTTCGCAAAATCCGGTCCGCTCGAGGATCCGCGAAAATGTTATGAAAAAATTCGAAAATCCGCGAGCGGACCCATAAAATAGAAAATATCTTCGTTTTCGAAAACATATAACAAAAATTTTCGAAAATACGAGAAATCCGAAAATAGTATTTTTTGAAAATTTTTTGAGGATACTCGTATTTTTTTGAAAAATCGAGTAATCCTCGTAATTTCGAAAATTTTCGAAAATACGTATTATGAAAATAAGAGAAATCCTTGTATTTTCGAAAAATTTTGAAATGACGAGATTTCTCGTATTTTCAAAAATTTTCGAAATTACGAGAAATCTCGTTATTTCGAAAATTTTCGAAAATACGAGAAATCCGCAGTTCGGAAGTTCGGAAGGCGGAAAATCCGGAAAAATCCGCCGTTCGTGAACGGGATAATCCGCGGCGGATCCGGGTTCGGATCCGCGAAACGGCATCCCTACTAACGAGTTAGTATAACCGTTCAGTAGAACTTTGTCATTAGTGAAATGTTATTTTATCCGGCATATGTAACCTTACAGTGCTTCATAGCACCAGGTGAATTAACCAGTCAATGACTGTTCCTGACCAACATTCAGGGTTATTCAATAAAAATCTATTGTTTAAAATGGTGCTAATTTTGCCCCAACTAATCAGATGTTAGCTTTCAAATGTTAAATGATATTTTAATGGTTGGGGCAAAATTATCACCATATTAACGATAAGACTTTTATTGAATCTCCCTGATTATATTTTGATGCTGAGTAACGTACACAGAAATTACACATAAAATGATTCTGGAATTTCATCAATCTTCATTAGCCGTTTCCGAGCTGTTACATCTGCTTGAAAATGTAAAACTTAAGCTATTTGTACTTCCACAGATTGTACATGACATTGCATCAAAAAGTGTTCATTCGTATATTAATGTAATGGCCTTTTTAAACAAAGTCTTAAACATCTGTAGAAATGGGAGTCAACCATAAAGATGTGGTATCGGATTTGTAGCTGACTAGCATGTTTAGTATGGACGTTGGTATAACAACAACAGACCGACATCTTTAATCTGACATAGAGAGCCCCTATTGTTAATTGCCATAAATGGCCCCTATCTTTAATTTGGCCATAAACAGACCCTATCGTTAATTGGCCATAAAGAGCTCCTATCATTAATTGGCCATAAACACCCCTATCTTAATTGGCCATAAACAGCCCCAATCGTTATTGGCCATAAACAGCCCCAATCGTTAATTGCCATAAACAGCCCTATCGTTAATTGGCCATAAACAGCCCCTATCTTAATTGGCCATAAACAGCCCCCATTGTTAATTGACGATAAACAGCCCCTATCGTTAATTGGCCATAAACAGCTCCTATCGTTAATTGGCCATAAACAGCCCATCGTTAATTAGCCTACAATACTCTATCTTTATTTGCCCAAAACAGCCCCATCGTTAGTTGGCCATAAACAGCCCTGTCGTTAATTGGCCATAAACAGCTCCATTTGTTATTGACCAACCAGCCCCATTTAACTGGCCATAAACAGCCCCAATCGTTAATTGGCCAAAACAGCCCCAATCGTTAATTGGCCATAACAGCCCCTATCGTTAACACCAAAAACCATCCTAATGGCCATAAACAGCCCCTATCGTTATTTAGCCATAAACAGACCTCATCTTTAATTGCCCATAAACAGCCCCCATCGTTAATTGGCCATAAACAGCCCCTATCGTTAATTGGCATAAACAGCTCCTATTGTAAATTGACCATAAACAGCGCCTATCGTTAATTTAGCCATAAAACAGGCCCTATCGTTAATTTAGCTATAAACAGCCCCTATCGTTATTTGGCCATAAACAGCCCCATCATTAATGGCCATAAACAGACCTATCGTTAATTGGCCATAAACTGCTTCTATCGTTAATTGGCCATAAACAGCTCCTATCGTTAATTGGCCATAAACAGCCCCTATCGTTAATTGGCCATAAACAGCTTCTATCGTTAATTTAGCCATAAACAGGCCCTATCGTTAATTTGGCCATAAACAGCCCCCATCATTAATTGGCCATAAACAGCCCCTATCGTTAATGGCCATAAACTGCTTCTATCGTTAATTGGCCATAAACAGCTCCTATCGTTAATTGGCATAAACAGCCCTATCGTTAATTGGCCAATAACAGCTCCTATTGTTACTTGACCTAAACAGTGCTTATCGTTAATTAGCCATAAACAGCCCCTATCGTTAATTTAGCTATAAAACCGTCCCTATCATTATTTGGCCTTAACAGCCCCCATCATTAATTGGCCAAACAGCCCCTATCGTTAATTGGCCATAAACAGCCTCTATCGTTAATTTAGCCATAAACAGGCCCATCGTTAATTGGCCATAAACAGCCCCCATCATTAATTGGCCAAACCGCCCTATCGTTAATTGGCCATAAACAGCTTCTATCGTTAATTGGCCATAAACAGCTCCTACCGTTAATTGGCCATAAACAGCCCCTATCGTTAATTCACCATAAACAGCTCCTATTGTTAATTGGCCATAAACAGCTCCTATCGTTAATTGGCCATAAACAGTTCCTATCGTTAATTGGCCATAAACAGTCCCTATCTTTAATTGGTCATAATCTGCCCCTATTGTTAACTGGCCTTAAAAAGCCCCCATCTTTAATTGGACATAAACAGCCCCTATCGTTAATTGGACATTAACAGCCCCTATCTTTAATTGGAGATAAACTGCCCCTATTGTTAATTGGACATAAATAGCCCTCATCTTTAATTGAACATAAACTGACACTATTGTTAATTGGACATAAACTGTCCCTATCGTTAATTCGACATAAAGAGCAACAACCTTTAATTGGCCATAAACACGTCCCATTTTTAAAGGACAATTATACTTACTATTTCCTCAATCCATTCCTGCATTCCATACCTAGGGTGAGGATCTAAAATGCAAAGCCCTCACCTCTGGGTACTTTACAAAACTCCCGCACTACTTACTTGTAATCTCCTTCGGCGCTGCGGTCGGATCCTCCCCACTGGCACTGTCACTGGCAGTCTGGGAGACAGCCAATGGGAAGACACGCCTCCTTGCAGAGCACATCTTCCCATCGGCTGCCTCGTGACCTGTCATTCAAAGTGCCAGATTGGAGGATTAGACTGCAGGAGATTACAAGTAAGTAGTGCAGGAGTTTTGTAAAGTACTCAGAGGTGAGGACTTTGCATTTTAGGTCCTCACCCTGGGTACTTTGCAGGAGTGGGGGGAAAGGAACGAGGGGGGGTGAGTATAATAGTCCTTTAATTGGCCAAAAACTGCCCCTATCGTTAATTGGACATAAACAGCCCCAATCATTAATTGGCCATAAATAGCCTGATCTCTAATTGGCCAGAAACAGTCCCCAAGTTTAATTTGTCATAAACAGCCCCTATCGTTAATAGGCCATAAACAGTCCCCATCTTTACTTTATCATAAATGCCCCTACCGTTAATTGGACATAAACAGTCCTTATTGTAAATTGCCCATAAACAGCCCCTATCTTTAATTTGACATAAGCTGCCCTATTGTTAATTGGACATAAACTGCCCCATCTTTCATTGGACATAAACAGCCCCTATCGTTAATAGGCCATAAACAGTCCCTTATCTTTAATTTAACGTAAACTGCCCTATCATTTATTGGATATAAACTGCCCCTATTGTTAATTGCCCATAAACAGCCCCCATCTTTAATTCGACATAAACGGTCCTATCGTTAAATGTACATAAACTGCCCTATCGTTAAATGTACATAAACTGCCCTATCGTTAATTGCCCATAAACAGCCCCCATCTTTAATTTGACATAAACTGCCCATTTATGTCAAATTAAAGATGGGGCTGTTTATGGGCAATTAATGATAGGGCAGTTTATGTACATTTAACAATAGGGCAGTTTATGTCAAAATAAAGATGGGGCTGTTTATTGCCAATTAATTATAAGGACAGTTTTGTCCAATTAACATAGGGCAGTTATTGTACATTTAACAAAGGGCAGTTTATGTCAAATTAAAGATGGGGGCTGTTTATGGGCAATTAACGATAGGGCAGTTTATGTACATTTAACGATAGGGCAGTTTATGTACATTTACGATAGGACCGTTTATGTCGAATTAAAGATGGGGGCTGTTTATGGGCAATTAACAATAGGGGCAGTTTATACCAATAAATGATAGGGCAGTTTACGTTAAATTAAAGATAAGGACTGTTTATGGCCTATTAACGATAGGGGCTGTTTATGTCCATGAAAGATGGGGCAGTTTATGTCCAATTAACAATAGGGCAGCTTATGTCAAATTAATAGGGGCTGTTTATGGGCAATTTACAATAAGGACTGTTTATGTCCAATTAACGGTAGGGGCATTTATGATAAAGTAAAGATGGGGACTGTTTATGGCCTATTAACGATAGGCTGTTTATGACAAATTAAACTTGGGGACTGTTTCTGGCCAATTAGAGATCAGGCTATTTATGGCCAATTAATGATTGGGGCTGTTTATGTCCAATTAACGTAGGGGCAGTTTTTGCCAATTAAAGGACTATATACCCCCCCCCCTCGTTCCTTTCCCCCCACTCCTGCAAAGATCCCAGGGTGAGGACCTAAAATGCAAAGTCCTCACCTCTGAGTACTTTACAAAACCCTGCACTACTTACTTGTAATCTCCTGCAGTCTAATCCTCCAATCTGGCACTTTGAATGACAGGTCACGAGGCAGCCGATGGGAAATGTGTGCTCTGCAAGAGGCGTGTCTTCCCATTGGCTGTCTCCCAGACTGCCATGACAGTGCCAGTGGGGAGGATCCGACCGCAGCGCCGAAGGAGATTACAGTAAGTAGTGCGGGAGTTTTGTAAAGTCCCCAGAGTTGAGGGCTTTGCATTTTAGATCCTCACCCTAGGTATGGAATGCGAATGGATTGAGGAATAGTAAGTATAATTGTCCTTTAAAAATGGGACGTGTTTAGGGCCAATTAAAGGTTGTTGCTCTTTATGTCGAATTAACGATAGGACAGTTTATGTCCATAACAATAGTGTCATTTTAGTTCAATAAGATGAGGGCTATTTATGTCCAATTAACAAAGGGCAGTTTATCTCCAATTAAAGATAGGGCTGTTAATGTCCAATTAACGATAGGGGCTGTTTATGTCCAATTAAAGATGGGGGCTTTTTAAGGCCAGTTTAACAATAGGGGCAGATTATGACCAATTAATAGGGACTGTTTATGGCCAATTAACGATAGGAACTGTTTATGGCCAATTAACGATAGGAGCTGTTTATGGCCAATTAACAATAGGAGCTGTTTATGGTGAATTAACGATAGGGGCTGTTTATGGCCAATTAACGGTAGGAGCTGTTTATGGCCAATTAACGATAGAAGCTGTTTATGGCCAATTAACGATAGGGGCTGTTTATGGCCATTAATGATGGGGGCTGTTTATGGCCAAATTAACGATAGGGCCTGTTTATGGCTAAATTAACGATAGAAGCTGTTTATGGCCAATTAACGATAGGGGCTGTTTAGGCCAATTATGATGGGGGCTGTTAAGGCCAAATTATGAGAGGGACTGTTTATAGCTAAATTAACGATAGGGGCTGTTTATGGCTAAATTAACGATAAGCATGTTTATGGTCAAGTAACAATAGGAGCTGTTTATGGCCAATTAACGATAGGGGCTGTTTATGGCCAATTAACGATAGGAGCTGTTTATGGCCAATTAACGATAGAAGCAGTTTATGCCAATTAACGATAGGGTCTGTTTATGGCCAATTATGATGGGGCGTTTTATGGCCAATTAACGATAGGGCTGTTTATAGCTAAATTAACGATAGGGCCTGTTTATGGCTAAATTAACGATAGGCGCTGTTTATGGTCAATTTACAATAGAGCTGTTTATGGCCAATTAACGATAGGGGCTGTTTATGGCCAATTAACGATGGGGCTGTTTATGGGCAATTAAAGATAGGGTCTTTTATGGCTAAATTAACGATAGGGGCTGTTTATGGCCAATTAACAATAGGATCTGTTTATGGTGATTAACGATAGGGCTGTTTATGCCAATTAACGATTGGGGCTGTTTATGGCCAATTAACGATTGGGGCTGTTTTATGCCAGTTAAAAATAGGGGCTGGTTATGGTCAATTAACAATAGGAGCTGTTTATGGCCAATTAACGACAGGGGCTGTTTATGGCCAACTAACGATGGGGGCTGTTTATGGGCAAAAAAGATAGAGTATTGTATGGCTAAATTAACGATAGGGGCTGTTTATGGCCATTAACGATAGGAGCTGTTTATGGCCAATTAACGATAGGGCTTTTTTCGTCAATTAACAATGGGGGCTGTTTATGGCCAATTAAAGATAGGGGCTGTTTATGGCCAATTAACGATAGGGGCTGTTTATGGCCAATTAACGATTGGGGCTGTTTATGGCCAATTAACGATTGGGGCTGTTTATGGCCAATTAAAGATAGGGGCTGTTTATGGCCAATTAATGATAGGAGCTCTTTATCCAATTAACGATAGGGTCTTTTTATCAAATTAAAGATAGGGGCCATTTATGGACAATTAACAATAGGGGCTCTCTATGTCAGATTAAAGATGTCGGTCTGTTGTTGTTATACCAACGTCCATACTAAGACATGCTAGTCACTACAATCCGATACCACATCTTTATGGTTGACTCCCATTTCTACAGATGTTTTAAGACTTTGTTTAAAAGGCCATTACATTAAATACGAATGAACACTTTTTGATGCAATGTCATGTAACAATCGGTGGAAGTACAATAGCTTAAGTTTTACATTTTCAAGCAGATGTAACAGCTCGGAAACGCTAATGAAGATTGATGAAATTCCAGAATCATTTTATGTGTAATTCTGTGTACAGTTACTCAGCATCAAAATATAATCAGGGAGATTCAATAAAAGTTCTTATCGTTAATATGGTGATAATTTTGCCCCAACCATTAAAATACATTTAACATTTGAAAGCTAACAATCTGATTAGTTGGGGCAAAATTAGCACCATTTTAAACAATAAGAACTTTTATTGAATAACCCTGAATTTGGTCAGGAACATTCATTGACTGGTTAATTCACCTGGTGCTATGAAGCACTGTAAGGTTACAATATGCCGGATAAAATAACATTTCACTAATGACAAAGTTCTACGGAACGTTATACTAACTCTTTAGTAGGGATGGCCGGTTCGCGGATCCGACCCGGATCCGCCGCGGATTTATCCCGTTCACGAACGGCGGATTTTTCCGGATTTTCCGCCTTCCGAACTTCCGAACTGCGGATTCTCGTATTTTCGAAAATTTTCGAAATAACGAGATTTCTCGTATTTCGAAATTTTTTGAAAATACGAGAAATCGTGTCATTTCAAAATTTTTCGAAAATACAAGGATTTCTCTTATTTTCATAAATACGTATTTTCGAAAATTTTCGAAATTCGAGGATTACTCGTATTTTCAAAAAATACGAGTAATCCTCAAAAAATTTTCAAAAATACATATTTTCGGTTTTCTCGTATTTTCGAAAATTTTTGTTGTTGAGGAGATTGCACATTCTCTTTAATTCAGTGATAGTCTTACTATAGAGCCACTAAGGCTATTATGTATTCTAGATGTGACCTGAAAGCACCCAGCCTGGGTGGAATGGCAACCACTCAATAGCCTGTGTATGGCAAACACACAATGGCCCCGTGTATGGCAAACCACACAATGCCCGTGTATGGCAAACACACAACCCCGGATCAAACACAAGCCCGTGTATGGCAAACACACATGCCCCGTGTATGGCAAGCAAAACAATGCCCGTGCTATGGCAAACACACAATGCCACCGTGTATGGCAAACACACAATGCCCCGTTCATGGCAAACACACAATGCCCCGTGTATGGCAAACACACAATGCCCCATGTATGGCAAACACACAATGCCCCGTGTATGGCAAACACACAATGCCCGTGTATGGCAAACACACAAGCCCCGTGATGGCAAACACATGCCCCGTGGATGGCAAAAACACAATGCCCCGGGATGGCAAACACACATGCCGTGGATGGCAAACACACAATGCCCGTGGATGGCAAACACAATGCCCCGTGGATGGCAAACACACAATGCCCCGTGGATGGCAAACACACTATGCCTGCGATATTACTAGGCCTGGGCGAATATTAGAAACTGTATTTATGCTGAAACCTCCCCCACCAATCTTCTGTGCATACCCCTTCAACAACTGTAACAGTTCCCAATGAATAATTCCCTATCCGCGTGTCTACATTCAAACATGACTAATGCGGATATTAAAAGCGAACTTATTATTATTATTATTGTTTTACAGTATTAACAGTTCAACAGTTATTTCTAAAATATCTTCTGTTCAGGTCTCCACAGGATTTTCAGCAGTGAAACGTTATTAAACCGAGAAAGAAACACACAGTTCAATTACTAATATGGGCAGTTAATTAAACTGCAGACAAAGGGAAGATTCCCGACGCCACCTGAAAAATTCACTTGAAACAATTACCACTGATAGCCTTTCACAGAACAAACAGTGTCCAGAACGATTGTGGCTTAGAACAAGCTGTAGATACTCACTGAAATAAACTAAACCAATGTTGCAGCATTCTTTGGAGGTTTAATTTACACTAAGGGGTCACCCGCACTCGTTAAGGGTATGGCAGTCACAAGCAATCATCATATACTTTATCTTGTACTGTGTGTAGCAACATCTTTCAGAGCTGACACTGTGGTATGTGTGTACCAGCTTTAATACACCACATAGTTCTAGCTTGTTCTTTAAAACCCGGGGTAAGAGACAGAGAGTGAGAGAGGAGTGTGAGAGAAAGTGAAGGGGGAGAGCGAGAGAAAAAACAGGGGGAAGGAGGAGGAGAGAGTGAAAGGAGTGTGAGAGAAAAAGAGAGGAGAGAGATAAAGAGAGGTGGGGAGAGAGAAGGGAAAGGTCTTTAGATGCAGGGGGAACGATACTTCAAGGACACTTTAAGGAGAGTGATCGGAGGCCAGCAGGCTCTATTTGGTTCCTTTTACCAGTCAGAAAATGATGTTTGGAACTGTTGTTTTTCTCATATTCCATATAGGGGCTGATCCTGTCGGAAACAAAGAATTGGCCCTTTATCGGTGTGTACCCAGCTTTACACTCACACAATAAACCCAAGGAATTTAGTAGGCAGGGTCCAAACTGGGGGTTTTATCTCTGGCATAGAACCTGTAATATGAAGCTGGCAAAAAGCACCACACGGCTGATATTGATATATAGTCCGGTCGGCCCGTGATGGGGTTTTCCTAATATCACCAAGTTGTATGGCCACCTTAAGGCCTAGATATCTTAAGGCTCGTACACAAGCTCAATATGCAAGCGAGCGACGACCCCTGAGGCCGAACGCTCACGCGACGAACGCCGTTTCAGCGAGAATTGTCCATGTGTATGTGTCGGTCGGGGGTCTGTTTGTAGATCAGCGAAAGAACCCCGTCCGAACGCATACACACGGATGATTCTCGGCCAAAACAGCCATTGGTCACGTGTAGAGCTCAGCCGTCGTTGCTCGCTCGTAAATGGAGCGTGTGTACACCAGGTGAAAAAAAGTCACCATGATTCCCAGGTTAATATAATTATAATGGCTCAAGGTACAATTACTAATTTATCATAATAACATCTAATTAATGTGATCAGATCCACTGTAGAACCAGCTGCTTCCTTTACAGACACAAAGCCAAATCTTTCCACACCGCTCTCTCTATTCTCTCTAATCTTTCCACACCGCTCTCTCTATTCTCTCTAATCTTTCCACACCGCTCTCTCTATTCTCTCTAATCTTTCCACACACGCCTCTCTAGTCTCTCTAATCTTCCCACACCGCTCTATTTCTCTGCTTGTGATACCCTCTGCTAACCAAATTCTCATTTATTTCTGGCTCATAGTCTACTGAATACGGTATTTGAGTGACAGGAAAATATGAGCCAGAGAGGGAGTTAGGGAAACCAGACCTAGGAAATGTGATAAAATTGAGTTTCTGTTCGGTTCAAGTTCTTAAGGGAAAGGTTGTGCTGGTCTCAACACTATTTAGATTTGTTTAAACATCTGGGAATTTAAAATGTTCCCAAAGATAACTCATTGGGAAAGCAGGTTAGTGGTCCATTTGCACATCCCTTCCACAGATGTAAAGCTAAAATCAGGAGTGAGTTTACTAAGGCAAATAACAGTGTCTCCAACTCACTGGAAAACATGTATCCACCTCATCAGAAGAAGCCTTAGGGCTGGTACACACTGGTCTATATCACACTGACCTATCACCCAGCCTCAAACGGATGTGGATACACATCATATATCCTGGGTTGGCCCCCGTGGTCGCAAATGTATGAGCTTCAAGGTTAGTCACACAAAAGTGGATATTTTGGTCGACCAACCGATAGTCCCATATTATCTGCAGGGATTTTTTGCCCGCAGTCAAAGCAGAAGAAAGGATAGGCGGACATATCGTAAATCACGGTTTTCTGAGAAACTTAGCTGTAAATGATTCCTTTTGGCTCGGCTGACAGGTCAACCTTTAAACTGGTGTCCTAGCTGCCTCCGTTTGAACACGATATGTGACACAAGTACTCTGCAGGACTTGTGATACATGAAGCTGGTCGTGCTCGGGGAGTAGGTTCTTCCAGGCATTTCTGGCCTATTCTGGTATAATTTACAGCTCAGAATTCATAAACACTGAGGGGGGGATTAATAAAGGTTCATTAACTTTTTCACCGCCGTTATCGACAAATTTGGGCTTAACCTAATTTTTAAAGCGCCGATAACCGGAGTGAATACAGGACTCAATGCATTGAATACGAGGATCTCGCCAGCACACCACTGCCGATACTACCACTGCACATTGCTGCCGTGATGCTTTGCGCGGACAATAATCTGCTTTATAAATATGGCAATAACGATCGTTTACTAGCATGTCCCTGGGTGATATTACCCAAACTGATAAACACAATTAATTTACTGCTTTCTGCAGCAATGATGGTGGAACTTATGAGGATAAAAGCTACCCATACACATGGACAGCATGAACAAATCCTGTGTATTTGTCAATCGGGAAGATTCCAATGGAAATCTGATGCAAATAACGTATTTTCATTTTTCATGTGAAAAGATTGTAAATAGTCAAATGTTATTAATTTCTCTTTAGGGACTGTTCTAAAAAAAATACCTTGCAGTTTCCCTTTAAAAAAAATCCCATTTCCGATGAATGTGTTATAATACTTTTCTTGGGGGCTGGCTCTGAACGATTTATGAAATAAATGACTTACAGGTGGTCAGAGTATGATAAATCGCACCATAAAACCTACAGTGCTGTCCATGTGTTTGTATTAGATGCAATGTAATAGTGTATCGGAGTAAACCAAATAGCCCTCCTTATTGACTGTACAATACGGCCAGAAAGTACAAGGGAAGGTTTCTATACAAATTCAGTTAGTATAGTATAGGAGTACATTATTTTGAGGCTGAAAAAGACAACATGTCCATCCAGTCCAACCCATCGAGCAATATCCTCATTTCCTGCCTAACTGTTGATCCAGAGGAAGGCAAAAACCCACCAAATTTATGAAGGGGAAAAGAATTCCTTCCGGGATCAACTCTACTTTATGTATCAGTAGTACCGGTAACCTGCAACATTCCTTAAACTCCTTATTTTCAATTATCTTTGTTTAACAAATTTAATAAAATCATTTATCTGGGAAAATGCAAATAATATATAAATGTATAATGCCTGTACCAATAGACATTGGGGATCTTGAATTTGGAAAAAGTATGAAAACAGTTTGTAAACTTTATAAATATGCCCCCTAGTGTCTATTTTATTAACTGTTGGCATAATATGCAAGTTGCTCCTAAGTAGTAGTAGAAAAAAAGAAATTCAGATTGGTCCTTCCTACATTTGTGAATAAATAAAATATATGAATCCTTTGTAAAATGTTAATCAGAACTGTTCTAGAGTAAAAATAATGTTCTGGGTAATTCCACCTAGTAGATTGAATGGCCTAGAGTTTATTGTTTAGTTATGGCCATTCAATTAGACTTCTTTATGTGACAAATCAAAAAGGTTTTAAATGACATTTTGGAAATATTAGATCAATGTGACACTCCTGACCATACAAAAAAATGGATTCATTTAGGTTAATTCATTCCTTCTGTATTTTCTATAAGCTATTAAAAGGCACTATTCCGACAGATGTATCCTGAATATCAAGCCCTTGTGTATTTAATATTGAGATATATAATAATACACATTTCAAAGGGCCGCTGGAACTTTAATCAAGAACAACTTTTATTACAGCTTCACTTTATACATCCAGCACTGGGAAAGGGCTATGAGATTACTGAAATGCCTCGGTAATGTGAAATATTTGATCAAGCTACAGTTCAATGTAGCACAAAATGAAGCTATATTAAACATTCTTAGTGCAAATATCATCTTGTTCTGGTCAAAGCACCTGTATAAATGTGACCTTTTCTGATTCATCAGCTAGTTAACATACAGTGTAGATCATCTTCCGCAAAGAGCAATTCAAGCTGATAGCAACTTATTTAGCCAATTCTTAGCAGAACACTATCTAAATACAGAGTGGCACATGGTGGATTCTTTTAACAGTTTACAATTTCCAATCATCACGGATCATTTACCATTGGACTGATGCAGTGATAGGATCACAAGTAATGATAATCCTAATTCTTACCAAAATCACTCATCGTTTGTAAAGTCTCTTGCCGTGTTTTATTAGGGGAACTTTGGTCTCCAAACAAGTGTCCTTGATTTAAAAAAGCACACTCCTACCTTTCAAATGACTTTAGGATCAAGATCTCTAGCTGCAGTCTATCCAAATTTACAGCAGTGTAAAGTGTGTGATAATTGTTTGCTCTGTGAGCTGTGACATCCCCAGCAACATTTATTGCCTGTAAGTCTTAGTTTGAGCATGCCCACTTGTATCCTATCACTGGGACAGGGCATGATAAGCTTTACATCTTAAGCCCACCCCCCCAAACTTATTAAACATAAGCTAGCCACAGGCCTAAAAATATTTTTGGTTCTATTCCTAAGGTGTCCATAGGTAGAGGAAAAGACAGATAATGGTTGCA
This sequence comes from Hymenochirus boettgeri, assembly GCA_019447015.1. Taxonomy (NCBI): domain Eukaryota; kingdom Metazoa; phylum Chordata; class Amphibia; order Anura; family Pipidae; genus Hymenochirus; species Hymenochirus boettgeri. Next base: position 246,582,731 of record CM033474.1, read on the forward strand.
GGTCTGTTAATAGCTTAATAAAATATATTTTGTCTGGGGGGCGGGGGTGAGGCTTTTACACAGCTATCATGGCCTGTCACAGACTCAGACCAGGATAGACAAGTAAAACCTTTAAAGCCTATAACTTAAGGTCCAAGAAGCTATAATTGTAGGTGACATGATCAAACCAAAAATCACAATGGCCACTCAGTCAAGTCAAAATATGAGTGTACCAGCCTTAACACAGCACGGGCCAAAGCTATTAGATATTGCTTAGACCCTGTATTAAGATATAACTTAGATATAACAAAAAACAGGACCAGGTTTCATTCATTTCTTAAATCTTTTTGCTAAACAACAACATCAACTAAAGACAAATCCAGAGAGTGGTGGAGGTTGGCCTATCAGAGAGGAGCTTGAGTAAATGGAATTTTACTATCTTCTTATTTTATTTCACCAATACTCAAAATTATTTGTAACATTACATCGCTTGAAAATGAATACCAAAAGTTACCTTCATTCCTGCATCTCTGGTGCACATAGGGGCATATGTATATCGTGTAATTCCCACCCTCCTAGTATTGGTCCACAACAGCAAAGCAATCAGTGCATCACCTGAGGAAACTTCCAGAAGGGAGCCTGGGATTCAGTGTAATATTTGTTTAGTTCCCCTTTAACCAGCATCTGTGTGTTCTTTATTGACATTTTTATATATATACTGTACAGGTGTGAGTACCTTTCATTGAGTTAGGGACAAAAGAAAATTCTACAGAAAGGATGAAATAATGAAGAAGCAATGAGACAGACCTTCCCCTGCATTCTTCACTGTCTGTTTTTTCTAATAACTTGTTGACACTGAATGACAGGGCTACTCAGATCATCAGACCAGGGCTCATATCTTCTAATCAGTATTTGAAGTACATGTGAAATGGCTTTCGACAATGTATCTCATCTTTATCCCCTTCCCAATTATGGTCTCTTTCTTTTTTTCTTTTTGGAAATGCAATTTCTCTGTAATATACTGGGAACAGAGAAGGCACAAGCTATATTCTGTACGGTGAAAACCTTACCGCAAGCAATCACAATACCAAACAGACCTAATCAGACACAGCTCAGCTAGAGAAAAAACTATTGATGGCGTTAATGGGTAGAACATCCCTGGCATTTAAATGGTGAACACTGTATACCGGGCAGGAATGTTCTGACATCAGGTCAGTGTGTACAATGCAGACGGGATCTGTACTAGCAGGTCATATAGTGAAGGTGGATGAATGGGGATATTATAAGGGCTGAAAAAAAATCTGCCAACTTTAACGGTTTTAATCATTTTGACCATTTACAGATTAAACTAATGGGGTTTAAAGGATAAGTAAAGACTGAAAAATAATATTGTATTTGTCTGCCTTTTTATTCCAGCTGGTCCTGAGATACAAGCCCATTAAATTTAGAAAAAACTTATATTAGAACACCAAACATCCTAGACTTTCTTTTAAATGCCTCAAACAGATAACGTATAATGAGTATAAACCGAGTTTTTAAGGTAAAAAAAATACCTTAAAAACCTAGGCTCGGTTTATACTCGAGGTCACTGGGTAAATCTGCCTGAAAAAAAAAACTTGTGTGTACCTTAATTTGATGACCGGGAGCTGTGAGACCGGGATGTGAGTCTGGGGGCTGTGAGACCAGGAGCTGTGAGTCCGGGAGCGTGGAGACCGGCAGTGAAGAGGGCAGGGCTGTAAGATGCAGACGGGAGCTGTTACAGGCAGAGCGCGTGGGACGTGCGTAACTTACGTCCCCGCGCGCTCTGCTGACGTCATCAGCCTGGACTCTTTCAGTACCGGACCCTTCCGATGATGGAGGAGACTGCAGAAGGCCTACCAGAGAACCGGTTCCTTCTACCAGTAAGGGTGTCAATTTAATTATGCATGGGGTGGTTTAGGGGTGGGGGTGGGGGGGCTCACTTTACATAGGTATGGAGTAGAGCTTTAATAGGTATAGAGTACAATTTCTATCTATCTATCTATCTATCTAATCTCGCCATTCTATCTATCTATCTATCTATCTATTCTGCCACTCTATCTATCTATCTATCTCTCTCTCTATCTATCTAATCTCTGCTTTTTTATCTATGTATCATCTATTATCTATCTATCTTACCATTCTATCATCTTCTATCTAATCTGCTATTCTATCTATTATCTATCCTCTACCATTCTATCTATCTATCTATCTAATCTTGTATTCTATCTATCTATCTATCTCTATCTACTATCTATCTATCTTCTTACCATTCTATCATCTATCTATCTAATCTCTGCTATTCTATCTATACTATCTATCCTCTACCATTCTCTATCTATCTATCTATCTATCTTGAATGCCACCCTCACTTGGCATTCAAGATGTTTGGAAACTACAACCCCAGCTAATAAAGCATGCGGGAGTTGTAGTTTCCAAACATCTTGAATGCCAAGTTTCTACCTCGGTTTATACTCGAGTCAACAACTTTATTAGGATTTTTAGCTGAAATTGGGTACCTCGGTTTATACTCGGGTCGGTTTATACTCGAGTATTACGGTAATTCCTTTAATGGCTTACTGGAAGGTTTTTTAGGGGATCGAAAGTCCATAAATGAATTGGCTGTAAATGAAATATTTGATGAATAAGGCTAGGTACACTGTTGGTATTTCGACCTGATGACTAATATATGGTGTTAGGTAGATTGGGGTTAAATATTGGGCAACGCCCAATGCCACCCAAACCTTGCCAAATCAGATGAAAGTTCAGTCTGACATGTCAAGAAATTTTTGACAATTGTGCGGCCATATATGGGCCAAAATATCGCCAGCGACAATTGTAATAGGACCGTTTGTACCCAGCCCAATGCAGATCACAGTATGTCTATGACAACAAACATAAGGGTTTCTAAAGTTGCCACTGCGGGTAGACATGTTTGTTTTTTTACACCACCCACTCTTTGCCTTAGGCAAAACCTTAGGGAGGTGTTTTAAAGAGTATTTCCACCCCCTAAATGTAGTGTCAGCTAGGAAAGACTGTAAACCTCGACCTTGCGAGGTTTAAAGCTTCCAAAGATGCCCCCAGCCTTCTTTCCCCTGGCGCCTTCTGCTTAACTGCCTTTTCCGAGCATGGAGTCAAGCAAGAGGGGCTCGACCGGCATCCCGATCCCATGTACTATCCATGTACTTGAGTGTGGGATTCAGTTTCACACAAAACTAAGTATAGAATGACCTGGATGAATAGAACGCAATATACTTATTATATTAGATATTTTTGTTTTAAACAGCTGAACTAGGGGGTTCTGTGAGACTAATGTGAATTTATCATTCCTGAAGGGATGCACCTCTAAACAATGCATAAAGGTTTTTCAATTTACATAAGAAGCATCATGCAGGCGTATTGGTTTTAGCATCGCCCATATACTGCATGAATATAAGCACTAGCAGTCATATAGTTGTCATTTGTGTTAGTTTAAAGGGGAAGAGGTGACAAACACCTCTTGCTGAATAGAGCTATCACAGCTCTGTATCAAACCTTTCATTAAATTTCCTACTGTATAAGAACTATTATTCTCACCTTATCCCCATTCAACACCTTAATAGTACCCAGGGTGAGGTTAAAACACTAGGTCTTCCCCAGGGTACTTTACCGATCACCCGTTATACTTCCATAAAGTTTCCATCGCTCTGCTCCCTGCTAATGTTGTACTGGAGAGACAAGCCGCAAGTAACAGTTGATCAGTAAAGTACCTTTATGCTGCATCCACAAGGAGACCATTTGGGAATTCAGGGCTGGGTTAAGGTCCCATTAAATGATTCACAATTGCTTAGCATGACATTAACCCCTTTCTTGCAGAATCATAAGGAAAGAAAAAAATACTTGGAAGTAAGAGCAAAACAGATACTGGCCTGTTAGCCACGGTGTGTTAGATGTCTTTGATTTAATCTAACTGAAAATATTGCCCTTGAAAATCTTTTTTGTCATGCAGTTGGGTGATAAATTTTGTTTGCAATATAAAGAAAACTAAGGGTCTTCAAGCAGCTTTATTTAAAATAGAAATCACAAAGCTTTCTAAAACAAATACTGTGAATGTGTTGGCATTTAAAGAATCGCCATAGACAATATAAATGCAATTCAGCTGACCTTTTATGCATCGATATTATGTAAAACCATATTTATGGATCCTGAGAATTTTGGCAGTATTAAAAAAACCCTGCTAGACAAATTGCAATAACATTCTAAAAACAGGATTAAACAGAACAATTGAAACTGTTTTATTTTGTGTAGGGCAAGGTAGCAATATGGCAGGATTGCAGTCTTAAACTTAATCCCAGTACATAGAGGAAGGTAGGTGATGTCACCAAAAGTCCCAGCCTCCACGGCAATGGATTTGCAGCAGCTAAGCAAATATGCGTTGATCTGCACATGTGCGGAATAAATGGGGGACCACCGGTCAAAAAAATGGGTACTGTAAAATGATACAAGTGAGTATCTTTAAAAAGTTAATATTTTTTCTTTAGTTTTTCTTTAAAATTTTCTATGGCTCTATGTATTCAGGGGTGGGACTAGAACCACAGATTTTATTTGTTGAGTCCTTGAAGCAAATATTATAGCACCAACAAATTCCTCCTGGTTATATTCCTTACTGGTTATGGATATACCAAACATCTGATATTACATCTAATTTTCAGCTCATTATGTGACCTTTAAAACTCACTTATTGTAGATACATTATGTTCATGCACTAGTTAAGGCTATCTAAAAAATAAAGCATGTTAACTACCCATATCAACTATTATACTTACCTTTTCCACCCCAGGAAACCTCAAGACCGCAATATCAGCTTACCTTACTGTGTTCCTAAACTGAAATATTTGATCTGGAGTTCTGCTCCAGTCCAGCCTCTTCTTCTCAGTGCAGCATAATCACAGTTGTGACAGATGACATCATGGGCCGTGACAGATGCCATCATGGCCAATGGCCGACAGCTTGTACAGCTTTAGAAGCAAGCAACTTTTGGACAAGAATATGGCACATTTTGGATCAAATATCTTAGTTCAGGAACATTTGAACTTTGTAGACTTGGGTTTTTGTGATTAGTGGACATTACCTTTAAAATATAAGAAATAAAGGAAAGATAAAGGCAGGACCCAGGAATCATGGATAAGGAAACATCTACAGCCCACAGGTGTTACTTTTTATGATCATGTTATAAAAAAGGAAGCCTGCTGTGTTTATATGTTTTAATACCCAAAACATACAGATGGAGCAGACTTTATTGAAGAATTTGGCACTACATTGCTACACACTTTCCCACTGAAATAAAAGGTATGGCCTTGTCTTCAGGCATCAATAAATTTGCTTTGTGACTAAAATAAATGATGAGCCTTGTTCACAATTTACACCAGATGCTTCCATAAACCCTGCCCCATCTGTATAATAGCTGTGCTAAATCGGTTAGCAAACCATAAATTTGGTCAGATTTTATGTGGCTCCAAATAAAGAAACCCTTGCCGGGGACAGCAGCCTACTCAAATCAGAAGACTCAAATAAGTCATCGGTTTACAGAACATAATTGTAGAACGTTTGTGTCTTCAGAGCGCTGACATCATATATTTGGTTATGTCTGTTAATGTATTACGTCATGTAACAATGACAGACAAAATGTTACTAAAAAGAAAGAAAAATAAAAAAAATCTTAATGACATTGAGGAAAAAGTAAAAACTGCCTTTTCTTATATATACCCTCCTAACTTTAATTTTTTTTAGAAAGAATGGCCCCTTTAACATATGTTGCAATTTTATGAGCTTGCGATGCTCAGAGGAGGGTAGGAGGTAGCATTTAGTAACTGGCTGTTATTTCAACTGTCCAATCCATGACTGACAATTGGTAACTGAAAGAACCAGAAAGTAGAATCATGGGGACCACAACATTGTGAGCATTTCATATTCAGCTTTCTCACTATTGCAGTTTTAGGGTTCTGGGGAGTGCTTAACATATATAATTTTTTATTTGAGAGATGGACTTACTCTTTAAGCAAGTCTGCCTTATGGAATGCTAAGTGAATGAGAAATAATAAAAAGTAACACTATTTGGGAAATCCTTTTTTATAGTTTGATGAATAGTGATTAAATTACTAGTACCAAAGTTAAAACCTTCTACTAATCCTATGGAATCCGGTCAGCAAAATTCAAATTGGGCAATTCAAAGGCAGAAACAAGGAAACGTTTGTTTAGTGGGATTTCTAAGGTAAAATCTTGTGCAGTTTTCTTTGGCTAAGTATTTAAATTAAAAGGTGCTTCAAAAAGGACTAAAAAAGCTTATTGGTCCAACATCAGAGAGCAAACAGTATTTATGACAATGGGCTATTTCTACAGTATATTCTTCATGTCCACAAAAACAAGTGCACAGGGTCACATACAAATAATATATATAGAAAATAATTCTAGCCAGGGGGATAATGTGTTAAAATTGATGGCAAAATAAACACCAAGCTGTAACAGGGCTGCAAACCACAGCCCAGCGTCTGCCAACAAGAACATAGAATATTAGGTTGTTTTTCTGTAGATCAAGTTAACCAATGTGGCTAACTTGAATATGTATGTGCCGAGTCAGACTTGGACAGCTTGGTGTGCACAATATACAGCAAACCCGGGGAAGAACCTAGCAGTTTAGGTCCCATCCTGGGTACTATAAGGTCAGGTTGGGGTGCTTTGGGGGGTGAAATACAGTTCTACTTTGTATTCAGTTACTGTAGATCAACTGGACTCGAAGTTTAGTTCTAGAAGACGTTTCACTAGTCATCCAACCGGATCTCTCAATACAGAATGAATGAGAAAGCCAGTCATGACTAGCGAAACGACTTAACGAACTAAACTTTAAGTGCAGTTGATCTAACTGAATACAACAGATATACCATGACCTGGATGAATGAGAACCTTCACAAACATACTTATACTTTAATTGTGGTAATATATTGATACTTTCAGTTAATTGTATACATTTAAATTATATTCTATCTCCAGTAATAAAGAATACACAATAAAAAAAAAGTAAATAAGAACAAGATTTTTATAGTCATTTTCTGTTCTTATTCCTTTTTGTTCACCTCAGAATCCTCAGGTGCCATTTCCCTTATAAGAACTCTCACTCTTATAAACTGCCCTTGATGTCTATAAGAGGATATGGTTGTCGTGTCAGACATTTAGCACCACATTACACAAGTACGACAAGTAAGAAAACATTCTTTGGAAGACTGGAAATCTCATTCATATGGTCTATTTTTACCTGAAAGGTTACTGAAACACAATGAACACTGTTCTCATACCATATTTTACCTTTAACTACAGAATAGTCTGAAGAGGAAACTATATTGTGCAGATATAGAACATAGAGTAATATCTGACTGAGGTTATCTTCTTCCTAACGAGTAGAGATGTCCGAACTTCGCAAAATCCGGTCCGCTCGAGGATCCGGAAAATGTTATGAAAAAATTCGAAAATCCGCGAGCGGACCCATTAAAATAGAAAATATCTTCGTTTTCGAAAATACATATACCAAAAATTTTCGAAAATACGAGAAATCCGAAAATATGTTATTTTTGAAAATTTTTGAGGATTACTCGTATTTTTTGAAAATACGAGTAATCCTCGTAATTTCGAAAATTTTCGAAAATACGTATTTATGAAAATAAGAGAAATCCGTATTTTCGAAAAATTTTGAAATGACGAGATTTCTCGTATTTTCAAAAATTTCGAAATTACGAGAAATCTCGTTATTTCGAAAATTTTCGAAAATACGAGAAATCCGCAGTTCGGAAGTTCGGAAGGCGGAAAATCCGGAAAAATCCGCCGTTCGTGAACGGGATAAATGCGGCGGTCGGGTTCGGATCCGCGAACCGGCCATCCTACTAACGAGTTAGTATAAACGTTCAGTAGAACTTTGTCCATTAGTGAAATGTTATTTTATCGGCATATTGTAACCTTACAGTGCTTCATAGCACCAGGTGAATTAACCAGTCAATGAATGTTCCTGACCAACATTCAGGGTTATTCAATAAAAGTTCTTATTGTTTAAAATGGTGCTAATTTTGCCCCAACTAATCAGATGTTAGCTTTCAAATGTTAAATGATATTTTAATGGTTGGGGCAAAATTATCACCATATTAACGATAAGAACTTTTATTGAATCTCCCTGATTTATTTTGATGCTGAGTAACTGTACACAGAAATTACACATAAAATGATTCTGGAATTTCATATCTTCATTAGCGTGTTCCGAGCTGTTACATCTGCTTGAAAATGTAAAACTAAGCTATTTGTACTTCCACAGATTGTTACATGACATTGCATCAAAAAGTGTTCATTCGTATTTAATGTAATGGCCTTTTAAACAAAGTCTTAAACATCTGTAGAAATGGGAGTCAACCATAAAGATGTGGTATCGGATTGTAGCTGACTAGCATGTCTTAGTATGGACGTTGGTATAACAACAACAGACCGACATCTTAATCGACATAGAGAGCCCCTATTGTTAATGTCCATAAATGGCCCCTATCTTAATTTGGCCATAAACAGACCCTATCGTTAATTGGCCATAAAGAGCTCCTATCATTAATTGGCCCTAAACAGCCCCTATCTTTAATGGCCATAAACAGCCCAATCGTTAATTGGCCTAAACAGCCCCAATCGTTAATTGGCCATAAACAGCCCCTATCGTTAATTGGCCATAAACAGCCCCTATCTTAATTGGCATAAAGCCCCCATTGTTAATTGACGATAAACAGCCCCTATCGTTAATTGGCCATAAACAGCTCCTATCGTTAAGGCCATAAACAGCCCCTATCGTTAATTTAGCCATACAACTCTATCTTTATTTCCCATAAACAGCCCCCATCGTTAGTTGGCCATAAACAGCCCCTGTCGTTAATTGGCCATAAACAGCTCCTATTTGTTAATTGACCATAACCAGCCCCTATTTTTAACTGGCCATAAACAGCCCCAATCGTTAATTGGCATAAACAGCCCCAATCGTAATTGGCCATAAACGCCCCCATCGTTAATTCACATAAACAATCCTATTGTTAATTGGCATAAACAGCCCTATCGTTAATTTACATAAACAGACCCTATCTTTAATTGCCATAAACAGCCATCGTTAATTGGCCATAAACAGCCCCTATGTTAATTGGCATAAACAGTCCTATTGTAAATTGACCATAACAGCGCTATCGTTAATTTAGCCATAAACAGGCCTATCGTTAATTTAGATAAAACAGCCTAGTAATTGGCATAAACAGCCCATATTAATATAAAAAAGAAAAACCCTATCGTTAATTGGCCATAAACTGCTTCTATCGTTAATTGGCCATAAACAGCTCCTATCGTTAATTGGCCATAAACAGCCCCTATCGTTAATTGGCCATAAACAGCCCTATTTACTTGACCTAAAACAGTGCTTATCGTTAATTAGCCATAAACAGCCCCTATCGTTAATTTAGCTATAAACAGTCCCTATCATTAATTTCTTAAACCGCCCCATCATTATTGGCCATAAACAGCCCCTATCGTTAATTGGCCATAAACAGCTTCTATCGTTAATTTAGCCAAAACAGGCCCTATCGTTAATTTGGCCATAAACAGCCCCCATCATTAATTGGCCATAAACAGCCCCTATCGTTAATTGGCCATAAACAGCTTCTATCGTTAATTGGCCTAAACAGCTCCTACCGTTAATTGGCCAAAACAGCCCTATCGTTAATTCCATAAACAGCTCCTATTGTTAATTGGCCAAAACAGCTCCTATCGTAATTGGCCATAAACCGTTCCTATCGTTAATTGGCCATAAACAGTCCCTATCTTTAATTGGTCATAATCTGCCCCTATTGTTAACTGGCCTTAAAAGCCCCCATCTTAATTGGACATAAACAGCCCCTATCGTTAATTGGACATTACAGCCCCTACTCTTAATTGGGATAAAACTGCCCCTATGTTAATTGGACATAAATAGCCCTCATCTTTAATTGAACATAAACTGACACTATTGTTAATTGGACATAAACTGTCCTATCGTTAATTCGACATAAAGAGCAACAACCTTTAATTGGCCATAAACACGTCCCATTTTAAAGGACAATTATACTTACTATTTCCTCAATCCATTCCTGCATTCCATACCTAGGGTGAGGATCAAAATGCAAAGCCCTCACCTCTGGGTACTTTACAAAAAATCCCGCACTACTTACTTGTAATCTCCTTCGGCGTGCGGTCGGATCCCCCCACTGGCACTGTCACTGGCAGCTGGGAGACAGCCAATGGGAAGACACGCCTCCTTGCAGAGCACATCTTCCCATCGGCTGCCTCGTGACCTGTCATTCAAAGTGCCAGATTGGAGGATTAGACTGCAGGAGATTACAAGTAAGTAGTGCAGGAGTTTTGTAAAGTACTCGAGGTGAGGACTTTGCATTTTAGGTCCTCACCCTGGGTACTTTGCAGGAGTGGGGGGAAAGGAACGAGGGGGGTGAGTATAATAGTCCTTTAGATTGCCAAAAAACTGCCCTATCGTTAATTGGACTAACAGCCCCAATCATTAATTGGCCATAATAGCCTGATCCTCTAATTGGCCAGAAACAGTCCCCAAGTTTAATTTGTCATAAAAGCCCCTATCGTTAATAGGCCATAAACAGTCCCCATCTTTACTTTATCATAAATGCCCCTACGTTAATTGGACAAACAGTCCTTATTGTAAATTGCCCATAAACAGCCCTATCTTTAATTTGACACAGCTGCTATTGTAATTGGACATAAAACTGCCCCATCTTTCATTGGACATAAACAGCCCTATCGTTAATAGGCCATAAACAGTCCTTATCTTTAATTTAACGTAAAACTGCCCTACATTATGTTATATAAACTGCCCCTATTGTTAATTGCCCATAAAACCCCCATCTTTAATTCGACATAAAAGGTCCTATCGTTAAATGTACATAAAACTGCCCTATCGTAAATGTACATAAATGCCCTATCTAATTGCCCATAAACAGCCCCCCATCTTTAATTTGACATAAACTGCCCTATTGTTAAATGTACATAAACTGCCCTATTGTTAATTGGACATAAACTGTCCTATATTAATTGGCAATACACAGCCCCCATCTTTATTTTGACATAAACTGCCTCTGTTAAATGTACATAAACTGCCCTATCATTAATTGCCCATAAACAGCCCCCATCTTTAATTTGACATAAACTGCCCTATTGTTAAATGTACATAAACTGCCCTATTGTTAATTGGACATAAACTGTCCTTATAATTAATTGGCAATAAACAGCCCCATCTTTATTTTGACATAAACTGCCCTATTTAAATGTACATAAACTGCCCTATCATTAATTGGCCATAAAAGCCCCCATCTTTATTTTGACTAAAACTGCCCTATTGTAAATGGACAAAACTGCCTATCGTTAATTGACATAAACCGTCCTTATCATTAATTGGCAAAACAGCCCCCATCTTTATTTTGACATAAACTTCCCTATTGTTAAATGTCATAAACTGCCTATTGTTAATGGACATAAACTGTCCTTATAATTAATTGGCAATAAACAGCCCCCATCTTTATTTTGACATAAACTGCCCTATTGTTAAATGTACATAAACTGCCCATCATTAATTGCCCATAAAAAAGCCCCCATCTTTAATTTGACATAAACTGCCCTATTGTTAAATGTACTAAAACTGCCCTATTGTTAATGGACATAAACTGTCCTTATAATTAATTGGCAATAAACAGCCCCCATCTTTATTTGACATAAACTGCCCTATTGTTAAATGTACATAACACTGCCCTATCATTAATTGGCCAAAAAAGCCCCATCTTTATTTGACATAAACTGCCCTATTGTTAAATGGACATAAACTGCCCTATCGTTAATTGGACATAAACCGTCCTTATCATTAATTGGCCATAAACCGCCCCCATCTTTATTTTGACATAAACTTCCTATTGTTGTTAAATGTACATAAACTGCCCTATTGTTAATTGGACATAAACTGCCCTATCGTTAATTGGACATAAACAGCCCCCATCTTTAATTTGACATAAACTGCCCTATTGTTAAATGTACATAAACTGCCCTATCTTGTTAAATGTACATAAACTGCCCTATTGTTAATTGGACATAAACTGTCCTTATAATTAATTGGCAATAAACAGCCCCCATCTTTATTTTGACATAAACTGCCCTATTGTTAAATGTACATAAACTGCCCTATGTAGGTACCCTGGTATTTTAACACCTTACTTGGGCGTTCCTATAACACCTCTTTAGCCACTATCCAATCACACCCTTAACACCTGGCTGGGATATGCTAATTGGGATTTTCCAGGGTACATAATTGCCACAGATTCTTGTACAAGTCATTCTGAATTGAGAAAGCCAGTGATGACTAGCGAAACGTCTTCAAGAACTACATTTCAAGTCCAGTTGATCTAATTGAATACAACAGATATAAGTATGGAGACTCACCAGGAAATTGGTGGACCAGTTTTAAAAGAAAACGACGCCCCCCTCTCCCAATAATTGTTCCCAGGGTGATGACTTTAATGCTAGGTCCTCACCTCTGGGTCTTACTTATTGCTGAACACCAGCCCTTCAAATTCAGCTTTGTGACAGTGGCTCCTGACCTGCCCCTCTCCTTCTTGTTATTAAACCAATTTTAAGGCATGCTATGCAAGGTGCATGTCTTCCCATTAGCCAGCAGTTTAGTTACTATAACTAATGGGGATGGAGGGAGGGTAATTGCCCTTTAAGATTTGTTTGTTTTTGTATATAGTTACTATTTAGAAGCTAAAGGTGGCCATACATATAATTTACTTACCCGGCCGAGCGCTCCTGTGACATTCAATAGATCCTGCTTGAACCGCCTAAAATGAATAGATCCCATTCATTTTGCAATCACATGTCGGTTGCATAGAAGAACGGGAGAGGCGGTTTCGTCAGGATCGATTGAATGTCGTGGGCGGCGCCGGTTGGGTAAGTAAAATCTAATTATGTATGGCCAACTTAAGAATAAAATCAGTTTAAATGTACTCATGTAAAAAACTGGCCAACTGACAACTTAAATTAAGCAGATATGGAGCAGACAAAGTTTTTATTTACAAGTTTTTTTTTTCAAATAGAGCAAGGAAATTCACATTAGAAAATAATTTTCATAGAAACGGTTTATTTGCACCAATATTGCATCCTATTAACCGAAAACTAATTAAAAAACGTCAAGCCTCAGTCATTCTCCTCCCTACTGTCAAATCCCAGATAAAGTTTAAGTAATTTAATAAGAA